>OZ038514.1:17918742-18038742 GCA_964036315.1 Acanthosepion esculentum
AACACCAATGGCTCACAGTTTTTTATTACCACTGCAGTCACTAGTTGGTAAGTAAGGAACTTCATTGAAAAAAAACAAAATCTAACTTACTCATCAAATTTAGAAAGTGTTAACCCTCTGAAGACGATTAAACAATATAATTTAATATTTCTCTTGCCATTTCAGTTGTTTAGTCATTTTTAACAAGAAGTTGCTTTTTTCTTTTCTTTTTTCCTTTTTTTATTTTCAATTTGAATAGAATTTGTTTTTAGTTTTTTAATTCTCTGTTCTCTACTTCAGTAGTGAAAAAAGTAGTTTGCAGTTCATCATGTTTAAGCCCTTTTTTATTTGGAAGCCCCAAATTTTAGATTATACTAAAGTTCTCAAGTGTTAAAAAAACAGTAGCATGTTGCAAAAAAGATCTTAATTTAATGCTGGAACTAATAGAAATTTTGTTCCTTATGACTGAAATTTCATGAAAGATTTAATATTTCATAAGAACAAAAAACAATTTTTATTCATTAATTTAAAAAAAAAATGATAAAATTTATTCCTGATTTCTTTGATTAAAAATTTAAACATTTATTTATAAGTAAATGTATTTTCTGTTGATCAACCTGAAAGTTTTGTTTCATAGCATTTTATTTCTTCTCACTTTGATGTTATTTTGATATTGCAGGCTTGATGGCAAGCATGTAGTGTTTGGGGAAGTCATCAGTGACTACAAACTTATCAGTGATATTGAGAAGCGAGGCACGGAGAGTGGAAAACCAACCAAAACTATTACAATCAAAGATTGTGGACAATTATAACCTTTATTTGGCATGGCAGCCACTTGGGCTCAATTCTGGCACAAGAATAAAAATCATTAAATGGCTTTTAGCTGATAGTTTTGTTTTTCTCTTGATTCAAATTCAGTTGAATTGCACAATAGGGTAAACATCAGATAAGACATCCAACTGTCAAAAATATGGCTTTCTGCATGTTGCATAGTATTGGACCCATTCAAAATAATGCATGATGGGAAGGCATCAGATTATAGTCACTACTTGCCTTTGTTAACTTTTATCAGTATTAATAGCTTCTTTGAGGCTGTCAAAGAAATACATGCATGGATAAAAGTTTGGAATAAAATAAAAATTCAGTAACAAGATTTGTCAAAGATATCAATTTTTGTACAGAAATGATCATCTAGCTAACTACCCTTCTTTCTCATAATTAGTGTTGATGTTTGTTTGGATACAAATTTTAAAATTGTCAAAAAAAAAAAAAATGTTCAATTCTTAAAATAAAAAGATATTTTAACAAACCCAACCTTATTTCAGTTTTGAGAAATCCTTTCTTATGAAAAGAGCGAACATCAAATCAAATAAACCTTGGCTTAAAGTGAAGAAAAAAAATTTTTTTAATTTTTTTCAGCCCCAAAAGTTTAACATTTTTTTTCCTTACATATCGAAAAGACAAATATTACTGATAAAAAATAATGAAACTGAAAACAAGTAAATAAATTATTTAAAACCTGGGATTTAGAATGATAAATAAAGTTATTAAAGATTTCAGTATATAACTTACATCTTTTTATATTCCTTTCGTTTGGGTACATTTAAAGATTTCTTTCCCAGAGAACAAATTAGCATTTATCTTTAATTGACAGTTTTTTTGTTTTTTTTTGTTTTCAAAAAATTAAAAGAAAGAAAAAAAAATAGTTATTTAAATGTATTTTCGCCTGGAAATTATTTTTATGGACAGAAAACTTATTGGCCTAATGGTGAACAGCATAGTTGGGTTAATCAGCAAACAAATAATTTTTGTTCACTTAATGCCATTGCAAAAGGCAGGAGCCTATTTCTTCCAATAAGTCAGGTCAAGGGTTATGGCTTGATGTTGGTACCATGTAACCCAGTACAACTTGGCTGCTCAAGTAATCTTCAGCATTTGTTTCATTTTGAAAAAGTAACCCTCTGAGATGTTACTTGAAGAGAAGATGGTTACTGCCAAGTGAGTACATTGCTTTACAAATAATCTGATTTGATACTATTAGAAATACACAGAAAAAGTCACAGTCCATTCATTCATTTAGCATATATTAGTAGGTAAATGTATAGTTATGCCTAACACCTAATCTGTGTGTCTGTATTTAAAGGTGTGATCCAATCATCCGTCTGGTATCTAGTATTAAGTCAACACTTAATCACTGTCCTCACCCCTAACACAGAAAGTCTTTATTTAACAAGGGAGTGGCAGAGGTGAGGTACCTTGCTTGGTTGACTGTTGCTATGGTCTTAATTTTTGTTGTGCCATTACAGACTAATTATTATGTGAGGAAACTTAAACACTGGTTTTTAGGTCACAGGTAAATTCCTTAACAGGTAAGACTTTATATTGTACAGGTTAAAATATTTTGAAAGTGAAAATTTGTCTTATATTTTTTTTTTTTTAAATTGCTACTGTTTCATTTTGGGAATGAAACATAGATTACATGAGCAGCAAGGTTATCCGGAATCTTCTGGATTGATTTATTGTGCTTAGTTGAGTCTAAAACAGTTTTTTAATTTTCTTCGATACTTTTAAAATGTGACTCACAAAAAAAAGTATGTCTAACCCTGAAATAATAGTTTGCTAGACAGAAGTAATGCTCTGATTTTCATTATGCACGTCTCTTAAACTAAGCTTGCAAAATATTTTAAAATAAATAAGAGCAATGTTTAACCTTTGTGTCTACAAAAAAAAAACGTGTTTAATGTATACACTTTTGACTCCCTTAGCAATGTTAATTGTTTTAAAAAACTATAATTAGAATTTTAATAAAGCCCAAAATTGAAAGTGGATTTATACATTTTCTTTTTTCTTAAGAATTGAAAACAGATATTAAAACCTTATTTATTAGATTTCTTATTTTATTCTTAAAAGTTTAGATTTACTTATTTTATAAAAATATGTGAACCAACTATAATGAAATAATAATTATTTACCATTTTATAAAGAAATAAATGAGTTGGGATTAAATACAGATTGGAATCTGACAATATATAGGATAAGGAACAAATAGGAAATGTTTATCAATGTAACATGTTTCACTTTTATTAAAACTTCATCAGAGAATGAGATGGAGAAAAAGAAATAAAAATACCAGAATTTCTTTCTTCTTTTTCACCATATCTCATTCTCTGATGAAGCTTTGATGAACATTTTCTGTTATCTTATCAAAGAAATTAATATGAAAAGAAATTTCTTTATTCATAAATTCATAAAAATGTCTGAACAAGAAAATTTAAATAAATCCATAATGACGAGTAACTAGTATCTGTCTATATTTCTGAGATGAGGTATTATGTACACTATTTACATTATTCGGACTATTGTCCTCGTCTTTGTTGCCATATTTATCACAATGTTTCGAACATTGTACGCTCCAGCCTTCTTCAGGTGGTTGGAATGTTGAACTGAACCCTTTATTTCACTCACTGAGGTAGACTGTTCTACTTCAACATACCATGTCCAATGGATGTCAGTTATCCGTTATCTCCTGTTAATTCACCTCTCCAAGTTCTCCACTACCTTAATGTTATGGGATCTTACCTGTAACAACAATGAACTCTTCCTGGCACTATAAAGACTGTGCCTCTCAAGAGAGACGATAGAATGAAGTGTAATGAGTCGAGACGAAACAATTCGAAACAATAGTAGTTCACTCTAAACCAGACTGACAGTCATACTAACACCTTCAACTTATTGTATTATTATTCTGTTGTAATATATCTTTGTTATTCCTACTCTTGTGTTCGTGTTGTTCTTCCTTGGACCATAACCGTGGTGCGAGGATATTGGACTATAACAGTGGCGACGAGGACTGAAGAAATAAACTCTACGCGGAGAAACTTAAAAAAGGATACTGAAGAAACGAATTCTACGCGGAGAAAAAAATCTTTTGCTATCGGTCGTCCCTAACAGAGGTGATGTATGTAATGAGATAAAAAAAAACAAGTTCTACGCGAACATAAAAAAAAAAAAGATAAAAGAAAAAATTTCCTTTTGGACACCAACTTTATTTACAGTGATAACAAAGACAAGAATTCTAAGCAGGAAAACTTTTTGTACTAAGGTTCCAGAACAACAGGTAACAAAGACTTGAAGTCTACAAAAAAAAAATACTTACACATAACTACAGTGTAAACATGGAAGACTTTAAGGCAACCATATTGGAACTTACAAAAATGCAATTTGAGCAGCAACAGAAAAACAAACAGAAGCATCTTGAACTACAAGAATTACTACTACGGGCAGCAACAAATAAAGGGCAAAATTCTGAAAATGAAACGGCATTCTCGCAAAATGCTATATAGAGCTCTATCAAAGACTTCACTTATGCACCAGACGAAGACAAAAACTTCGCAGATTACTTCAGAAGATATGAAGATTTATATGAGTTTGATTGTGATAATTGGTCAGATGCGAAAAAAATTTGTCTACTTCTGAGAAAACTAGGGTCAAGCGAATACACTAAATTCGTAGACTACATCTTACCGAGGAAAACGAATGAGTTGACTTTCAAGGAAGCCGTAAAACTTTTAACAGAATTACTTAGTCCGAACACTTCACTATTCCACAAAAGGTGGAAATGTTTAAATCTAACGAAAAAGGATAGCGAAGACTATATAACATTCGCTTCCATAGTAAACAAATATTGCAATGACTTTAAGTTATCTGAACTCAGCCCGGACAATTTTAAATGATGGATATTCGTCCAAGGCCTGGTTTCGACTAAAGATGCAGTGATCAGACGGAGAATTCTAACAAAACTTGAGAGTGAACCAGAATTGACGCTACAAAAATTGGCTGAAGACTGTCAGAGATGTATAAGCGTAAAAAAGGTCTCGAAAGATATAGAAGAGTCTGGCGTCGCTTACATACGAAAAGTACAATGACAAACACGTTTTTGTCCCTCCTCAAAAACAAACCAAATCAATTATTCTACTTCAAAAAATCAAATGAAATATCAGAAAAAACTACCACCCAGTCCATGCTATCGCTGTGGGACTTTGCATTGGTACAAAGATTGTCCATACCGCTTTAAGACTTGTCTGTCGTGCAATAAAGTGAGACATAAAAGTTCGCATTGTTGGACTCGGAAAGAAAGCAGAAGCCAAATAAGAGTCACTAGAACTGACCAAGAGGACAAGACAAATATACAAAAATACGTACAAGTACAAATGTTAAACAAAAAAGTCAGACTACAATTGGATTCTGGATCAGATTTAACAATTATTAACTTACAGGTGTGGAAGAAATTAAACAAACTGACCATGTTGAGAACCGATAAAATAGCTAGGTCGGTAACTGGAAGAAAAATAAAATTTGAGGGAGAAGTTATCACAAATGTGACATTCAACAGAATGACCAAAAAATTAAAAATGTACGTTCTTAAAAATACGTAAAATTTATTTGGAACTGACTGGATGCAGAAATTTAACCTCTGGGATTTACTGATAAATACATTCTGCCAAAAAGTGAAAAGTTTATCGACCGAGGCAAATAAATTAAAGGGGAAATTAAAAGAGAGTTTCCCCCGAAGTATTTTCAGCGGGCCTTGGGAGGTGTAAAAAAATGGCAGCAAAAATAGAATTAAAAGAAAATGTTCAACCCATTTTCAAGAAGAAAAGGAATCTACCTTTTGCAGCACTAGAAAAAATAGACCAAGAGTTGGATAGACTCGTAAAAACCAGTATATTGACAAATAGTCAATGAGCCGCACCTACGGTTTACGTGAAAAAGAAATCGGGTGAGATACGTGTATGTGCTGATTTCTCGATGGGATTGAATGCAGTGATTAAGGATTATCACTATCCTCTCCCTAGTCCAGAGGAAATTTTCACAAAATTAAACAGGAAAATTTTTCTCAAAAATAGACTTGAGCGAAGCATACCTACAAGTACCAGTAGATGAGGAAAGCTCGAGGTTGTTGTGCATAAACACACATAAAGGATTATATAAGTTCCAAAGATTACCATTTGGGATCAAGGTCACACCGGCAATATTTCAGCAAATAATGGATACTATGCTAGGCGGACTGGATTTCACGATCGCATACTGATAAATAGCAAAAATATTGAAAAAAACTGGGAACAAGTTCAAGAGGTTTTTAGGCGAATACAAAACTATGGGTCTAAAGTAAAAGAAAATAAATGTGACTTCTTATGAAGGAAATAAAATATCTGGGCCATATTATTGACGAAGAAGGAAAATGACCAGACCCAGAAAGGGCAACGGCAATAAAAAAACTGCCGACTCCAAAAAATTTATCAGAATTACAAAGCTTCTTGGGCTTAGTGAATTATTACCAAGAATTTATTCCTAACATGCACAAATTACACGCACCACTAAACGAACTGTTGAAGAAGGAAAAAGTTTGGGGAGTAGACAGATGAATGTCAGAAAACGTTTGACAAAATCATTAAAACTCTGCAGATTTATTTTTAGCACATTATGACCCAAAATTGGAAATAATAGTCGCGAATGACAAGTGCCTATGGTGTTGGAGCATGTATACTTCATAAAATGCCGGATGGGACACTAAAACCCATCGTGCATGCTTCAAGAACATTGATACCAGTCAAACAAAATTACTCGCAAATCAAAAAAGAAGCGCTGGGGATTATTTTTGTGTTTATGAGATTTCACAGATACATTTACAATAGATTTTTCACCTTACAGACGGACCAAAAGCCGTTAATGACAATATTTGGATCAAAGGTCTACTTGTCTACACTGCTAATAGATTGCTACGATAGGGTACTATTTTATTGAACTACAATTTTAAATTGGAGTATTTTCCATCAAACAAAATCAGGCATGCAGATGGTCTTTCGAGACTAATACCAAAGAAAACGGAGCCATTAGAAGATACCGTAATTGCAGCTCTACGACATGAGGAAGATATTAGAACATCATTATGTAGTACAATTCGAAACCTCCCCATCACATTACAGGAAATAAGAAATGAAGCAGTGAATGACGAATTTATAAAGGAAACAAAAACAAAAATTGCAGGAAAAAATAACCACATATCAGACAGTTTTTCGTTGTGATAATGTTCTACTATATAATGAAAGGGTAGTAATCCCGAAAACGCTACAAAGGCGAATCCTCAAGGATTTCCACATGGGTCATCCAGGAAAGAACAGAATGAAATCTTTAATGCAAAGTTATGTATATTGGCCAAACATGGATCAAGATATCACACATATGGTAGAAAAATGCAAGGGTTGTTCCTTAGCACCGCCGATCATCCATAAGCCATGGCCTGAGACAGATCGACCGTGGTCGAGAATACATGTAGATTTCGCAGGTCCATTTTATGGTTTCTACTATTTGATTGTAGTAGACAGTTACAGCAAATGGCCAGAAGTATTTTGTTGCAGAAAACCTACTTCTGAGACTACAATAAATCGCCTTCACGAGCTGTTTGCTCGTTTCGGAATGGTTGATTGTCTAGTCACCGACAATGGGACACAATTGCGGATTTTCAAGAATTTTGTGAAACTTTTCAAGTTAAACACATCAAATCCCCACCATATCACCCAAGATCAAACGGGCATGTGGAGAGATTTGTAGATAGGCTAAAAAGAGCATTAAGAAAAGCTTATGATGTGCCAACAGAAAAGGCGTTGCAACAATTCTTGCAAGTATATCGAATTACATCAAACAGTACTACGTCATCGGCATTAGCACCTGCGGAAGTGATGTTCGCACAAAAAATTAGATCGGTATTCGACAAATTACTACCAAAACAAACAAAGCCATCAACAACGTCGTACGTACCAAAAAGAAAATTTAACCCAGGAGAGAAAGTATTTTTCAAAATGTACGAAAACAATACATCCTACTGGGAGCAAGGTAAAATAGAGAAACGGATCGGGAACATGATTTACATAATTCAGGGTCCCAAGTTCTCACATATAAGGCATCTAAATCAAATAAGAAAGAGACTGTTAGAGGAGTCTAACAATCCATCTCAGGAAGAGGAAGAAGTGATGGACACGATATTCGACACCTTCGATATGCAAAGGCCTCAAACAATATCAGAATCGCGAAAATCAACCAGGAAAAGAAAATTTACAGAGCCTTTGATGATAAATCCAAAGAGAAAAAAAATATTAAAGACCCCTACGAGGTAAAAGCTTTGGGAGGGGATCTTACCTGTAACGACAATGAACTCTTCCTGACACTATAAAGACTGCACCTCTCAAGAGAGACGATAGAATGAAGTGTAACAAGTCGAGACAATAGTAGTTCACTCTAAACCAGACTGGCAGTCATACTAACACTTTCAACTTCTTGTATTATTATTCTGTTGTAATATATCTTTGTTATTCCTACTCTTGTGTTCGTGTTGTCCTTCCTTGGTCCTAAAAACTAATTTAAATTGACTGGAAGGAGTTTTTTTTTTTTTACTGAAATCGATGATTAGCACCCTTTTTTTTTGGGTCATCTTTCATCGCAAAATCTTCCAAAAAAATAAAATGTACTTTTCTGAAACTTTACTTGAAGAATATTAGTTAATTAGTATAATTAATCTGATTTGAAATAGATATCATTTTAAGTTTAAAATATTGCAAAAATGCATTTTTTAGCCTGATAGCTGTGTTTTTAACCGATTAGCTGTTTTGACATGTTGACAGCCTGATGATAGGTCTAATGTTTTATGGAGGCTTTATCTGTAAAACATAATTTAAGATGACATGACCACCTTTTTTATATAATTTTTAAGTACTTGATAATCTTAAAAATTTAAAATATTCCCCAATAATTTAATTTTTTAAGCTTTTCCATTTATGATTAGTAAATATAGTTTTCACTTAATAATATCATCTAAAAAGGCTGAAATTAATACAGAATTTTGAAAGATTTAAAACTTAATAAATTTTTCTAATTAAAATTTTTTAAAAGTTCTTGTAAAAATTCATTATTTATCAAAAAAAATATTTTCCTTAAGATAATAGTGTCCTTAATAAATCTTATTTATAAAACAACTAAAAGCTTTTCTAATTAAATAATGCCATAGTTTTATTGCATTTTAGGATTCCCAGCAGATTTTTGGTAAAGGTTGTTTCAACTTGACAAAAACAAATTGATTTAAATTCTCCAAGGAGGCTTGCTTTTAATTATAAATATGAAGTGGCTGAAATTTTAATTTCTCAAAATTTCATTAAAAAAAAAAATTTACCAAGATTTTCTAAAAAATCAAAAAAATCTCAATTAATTTCATTCATTTGTGAGTAGTTCCTGAAAATTTCATTAAAACCCAACAATTATTTGAATTTTGCAAGAATTTCTAAAACAGTGTGTTTTTAACACCAAAAAAAAGATGCAAAAAATCCCTATAATAATCTTTGATCCACCCACTGATACAAGGAAAAAAGATTTTTAACAAAAATTTTGAATCTGCTAGAAAAGATGAAAAAATTTTTAAAAATAATCAAAAAATGCTTTGGTCTTTCCTTTCAATAATAACATAAGCATTTTGATGATAAAACTTTTTCAACCAAGTTTGGGGGTCTTTTGTTTTAGTGTAAATCTATATCTGGGCATTTGAATTTTGAAGAAAGAAAATGTACCTTCTAGCAGAGTTTGGACATATGATATATGAATATATAAAGAAACCACTGTCTAGCCTCGTATGTTTTAACTGCTTAAATCTTTTACAACCCCGTACACATTCCAAAAGCTGGGCAGAGTATTGCGAGACAGGAGAATTTCTTTGGTAACAAAGAAAAGAATACTGAGTGAATGTTGGGCAACTTTCTAAAAGATGAAGAAGAGACTCAAGGCGAAGGAGATGTGGTTCTACAGAAGGATGCTAAGGATATCATCGACCGAGCGTGTGAGCAACAATGAAATCTTAGAGAGGATGCAGACAGGGAGGAGGCTGATACTTAACATCAGGAAGAGGCAGCTGAAGTTTCTGGGACATAATGAAGAAGGAGGGCCTGGAGAATCTGATACTCACGGGTCAAATATAGGGAAAGAGTTGACCTCCTATCCATATAAACTGCCCCTTAATGTAACCCTCTATCCTGAGTGGCCCTCGAGCCTTGTAAAGGGTGAACTGTACTGTAAAAAGAATTGTTTTTATCTAAATAAAACTACAGTAGATAGCACTTGTTACACTGAATGTATCTTACTAGCCTTAGATCCATTTATGATTCTACTGAAAAATTTTGTCATTTAATGACAAGATTCAATGCTAAACTTTAAAATTTAGAATATACTTGCCCCAACTAACATTTCACCAACAACAAAGTTATAATACTCTCACGGTAGTAGAATGTAAAAGTTAAAATAGAGTTGGCAAGTGATATATATATATATATATATATATATATATATATCTGGAATATTCTGCAAAATGAAAAGTTTTTAGAGAATTTGTTGAAAAGTAAGAGTAAGGATATTTTTTATCATTTGTCGTTTTTTATTAAAAGATAAAAAAAAACATCATTGATGTATTTTGCTGAATATATTGTATATACGAATTGCTTTGTGAACTTTCAAACATGCAAAAAATTCACCATGAAAGTTCCTTCATTTCTACACAAAGAATAAAGAAATAGATTATAAGACACAAAATATAATAGGAAAAATTTTTAAATTTTGGGGAATCTCTTTCCAAAAAGAAATTCTTTTTTAATCGCTATCACTTCAAGCAAGGCAGTACAACCACAAGCATGCAAGGGTTTACAGCATCTGGAGGAATTAGGAGCAGAAACATTAATAATGAGCAGGAAGAGAAAAGAACAATCAGGAAACAGTAGATAGCAATTGACATTGCATTTAAATTTTTGTAGATTAAAGTTGACTGAAAAGTATGAAACCGAGACGGAGTTCGACAAGCGAGAAGTGTGAGATAAGAAACTGTCAGCATAGAACTTATGGCAACATCTAGCTAGCTCATTTATAAATTGACAAGTTCTTGCTGCCAGTCTAGTATTGTGCTTAAATTTGTACAGTCCAGGACCTATAACATTGCTGATTCTTTGGGTCTTATCAAGGAGCTCCTGGTAAATAGCAGGGGCACTGGACCATATATTCTAAGCATGGACAAATCTTTATTTTTACATGAGCAGAAGTGTCAATGAATTCTACTAAAGAAAATTAGTGAATCATCTTCAAACTGTTAAACAGATGAGGATATTAGTCCATATTTCTCATCTTGCATACACCTAATCAGTATCTCCACTATGTGTTGACCCATCTCTTAAACTAAAGACTTTTATTTATAGCCACACTAATTGCCAATCTGTATAAAGTCCAGATCACTGATTGGCATTCATTGATTTTTCCTGGCAGCCAATGAGTTAAGAATATTAATCTTGGCTGCAATAATTTCTGGTTGAATGATACACCGACAATAATTAAAGGAATACATTTTGGACAGAGTTGAATTTTCTTAATGAGGGTAGGGGCTGAATGTAAAAGTCAGACAACAAAAACAACATTTTTAATGAATGATGATCTCAGGAGCTTGTAAAGATCACATAAATATACCAAAAAATTTATATTCACTATTTACATCATTATTGCCATATTCACAGCATTTCGGCCATTGTATGCTCCAGCCTTCTTCAGGTGATATTTCTTGGGATTTCTTTATGTAATACATGTTGGTAGAGTGTTCTAATTTCACATGGACTAAATAAAAGGTTTGGTTTGAAATTCCAAGAAATATCACCTGAAGAAGGCCGGAGCATACAATGGCCGAAATGCTGTGAATATGGCAATAAAGTTGAGGACAACAGTCTGAATGATGTAAATAGTGTAAATAGTTACAATCTCATCTTAGAAATATATCCAGAAGCTAAAAAATTTATATGTGCATCTGTGTCAAGAGGAAGTAGATTAAGTCAACAGAAGGGCAAATATAATTCTATTGGGTTAGTATTCTAGAGGCATATCAGTACCACATAATTGTGAATAGTACCCTTAAGATGATGGCCTCTGTTAGGATAAATTTACTTAAATACAAATTCTTATAGAAGAAGCACAAAATGTCAGAAGATAATAGTTAACCCTGAACAGGTTAAGATTGTAGTGATCAGGAAAGGAACTTCTTGGGAGTCAGTTTTACATGCCAATAGTTCATGGGAAGAAGATGCTTCAGTGGAACTTACATCTCACCAGGGGGGATATTAAGGGAATGAGGGAGGTTCGCTCCAGTGTGCATGGCATGGGGTGTCTTAGCCATGAAAGTTCAGACTGGTGGAACTAAAGAGTAGTTCATTTGAATGTATGTATAGCTGGCCACTCGTTCAAAGATACCCGTCTACTAAAGCAGTTAGCCAATCCCTATTGCAGACGCTTGCTCAGGCACATTTGTGTTTATTCAACACCCACAGAGCCCACCTGTGGTTTATACTGCAACTGTGCTGAACAGACCTTAGTTACAGTTTCTGGGAAAGAGCATGTTATCTAACGGGATCAACAATTTGAACAAGGCCAGCACACTCAAGCCCTCGGCCATGATGACTTGTGACTTTGTGCTAGCACAGCTATCAACGACGCCCAAGGTTTCCATCTACCCAATTTCACTCACAAGGCTTGGGTCAACCTGTGGTATGGTTTCCAGGCACTTTCCAAAGGTGCCACACGCTGGAATGGACCCCTCCAGTCCAATAACATCAGGAAATCTCCTTCTGATAAATCGACTATTGTGAGATTCAAACTCGGGTCTCATTGTCAGAATGCGAACGTTCTTACCACTCGGCCAAAGAAATAGTAACAGAGCAGTAAGAGGCTTGCAACCTATCTCATCTGTGAGAAAGGGGTCACAGAGTCGAAAATAATTTGTTGCATTCCAAGGATGTGGAAGTTTATTTTTGAAGAATAAAGTTGATAAACAAAAGTGGAAATTATTCATGACTCAACCTAATAAGAGGAGAAAAAGGATCAAATTTAATGGGAAGTCATTACAGAAGCATGCAAAGATCTCATCATTTTAGTTGAAAATATTCCTGAATGCAGATGTCTGTGTGTCCAGACAATTGCACTCATAAATTTTTATAAATACCTAAACTGAAATTATTTTTTGTGGAAGGGAGTGAAACAATATAGAACGACAGGCAGCAATAAAATTAGATTATTCAAATATAATTTAAGAAACATGCTGCATTTTAATTAATTAAATTCATATTTGAAATTTAATTTATTCTATTTCCCAAACTTGGCAAACATTCTCTAAGTCAAAACTTTATTCATTAAATTGTGCATACCTTTGAATGGAAGTTTCGTGGCTTGTCTTTTCTAAATGTTAAACTTAAAATGGTGTGAAATTCTGTTTGTTGTCTAAGTTTTAAAATTTATTTCTGACTTGTTTAATTATTTATTTACTTTTTACTCATTTGTAAAAAATTTAATCTAAATTTTGTCTTTTTTGTACAAAATATAAAATTTTTAACTCCCAACTAAATTGAAACACAAAACCTAGTTAGTAGGAATGGAAAGTTGTATCAGGCCCAATCAAGACTCAAACCATTGTGTCAAATTTTAAAGGACAAATATTTAGAAAAGAAAAAAAAAACAGAAAAAGGAAAAAATCCAAAAATTTACATATTGCACAAAAATTTCCTTTTGTGCAACTTATAAATAACTAGAATTTTTTTGCAACACACTAACGTGTTGAAATCATTATAGTATTTAGTACTGTTGAAGCTACCGCTAACATTTTTTGTCGCAATTTGCAAACTATGTTTCATTCAATTTTGCAAACCAATCGAAATTTGAATAAGCTAATTTGTTTGGAAAAATACTTTCTTTAATTTAATTTTATAGAACTTCATGGTAAACAATATTTTTGAAGAAAATTTCTTTTTTTCCTTTTATCTTTGTAACAGCGAAGAATAAATTCTTAAGATTTCTTACTCTTGAGCATGCAATATGCAACTGGCGATGTGGAAATATTTCAAAATACTTTGGGTTTGGATAGCTGCCTTGTAACTCTGCCTTCTTGGTACTCTCTTCTTAATATCGAATGCTTCCTTAACTTTGATGCCAAAATGCCTTCTTCTTGATATCAAATGCCTTCTGGTCCTTGTCTACTGAGCCGGGTTCTATTTATTCCAAAAAAGAGGCTCACAGAAGGCCACCAATCAGGTCCTACTTAGGGCTTGAGACCAATTCTCTCATTAGCCAAAAAATACATAAAAATAATTTTTCATAAACTTGAAATAGATCCTTAACAATTTTGGTAGTTTTTAACCACTGAGCCTAAAAAGATATACATATGTAACAATTTTTTACACAAACCGTCTGGTCATCTTAAAAATACACTTCTCTCAAAAGAACATGTATTAGGTTGGTGCAAAAATAATGTCGTTTTTTGACGTTCAACTTCATGTGAGAAAACAACATTATTTTTGCACCAACCTAATATAAAAACAGCAACCTAGAAGATTATACATTTATTATTACACCAAAGACTAACAGTAATAAAATTTTTTTTTATACATTCCTTAGTTCAGTGACTTTTCTCTGCCTAAAAATACCCACAATTATATTAGTTAATCTATACATCCAATAGGAATTCTAGGAAACATTGGCACCATAACAGAAAGAAAAACCAGTCCAGACTCATTCCGTCATTTATAACAGAATACAGTTGGTGGAATAGCCCCGATGTGGCGCCTTCGAGGCTGATGGATTAACTCGGATGTGCTGCCTATGGATTAGTACACCTGTCTTTGAACACATGTAAAATCAGTGGATTTGAACAAGAAAGGTGTGGAAGAAAGCCGATTGTAGGAAGACTGGATCTGCGTATATTTGAACATGTGGCTATGTAAATAATGTGACCCATAATATCAAAGAAAAACAGAACACCCCACAAATTAAAACAAAAATGGCTCTAATATATATATTATATGTGTGTGTGTGTGTGTGTATATGTGTGTTGGTTGGTTGGTTTTGTTTAGGAGCATATCGACCTCTATGGATTATTTAATGGCAAAATTTAAATATTTCAAAACAATTTTATGGCTTCAACTAAATATATTTTGAACTACAGATTGTTGTTCTTTTTTTAATATAAAAATATATTTCCGGTATTTTACTATAAGAATGTATTTTTATAATTTCATAGTGTTTTGTTTTTGTTTGGGTTTCACTATTTGCCCATAGCTGGGACCCTAACAGGTGCTACCACCCCAGGTCAGGATGGACCTGGGAACTACAACAATAAGGATGTGGTTACACACTCTTCATAATCTACAATCTCTCAATCAGAGGCTTTGTTGCCCAATGTAGTTTGTCATAATACCTAGGACTATGTGTGTGTGTGTGTGTGTGTGTGCATTGGTATATACTGAGGGGCTACATATATATAAATATTTATGCAGAAAACGCCAGAAAGAGAGAGATACGACAACAATTATAGAGCAACTATTTTGCTTTGGGAGCCATATTGTGTTGATAGCAGCCATTTTTAATTCTCTAAAAGTCAATGTGCATTTTCATTGAAGAAACTACCATAGCACATCTCTCTAATTACAACAACAAAATTAACCCAACCAGAATTAATCTGCTTATTGGTATTTCACTGAGATTTATTTTACAATGATGTTCACTCTGTAGAGGGCTCAAGAGCCACTCGAAGTAGAAGGTTAAAGATTAAAAGGTACAGTTTATGGAGATATGTAGGGAAGATAGCAATTAACCCTAGACTTGAACAGTTTAAGGTTTTCGTGATCAGGGAGGCATCTTCTTGGGAGTTGTGTTCCACAAAGCAGCAGTTCATGCGAAGAAACTGCTCAAGTAGAACTTACATCTCACCAATGGAATACGAAGGGAACGAGGTTAGTTTGCTACAATGTGCGTAGCATGGATGTAAAGGTTAGAACTGATGGAACTAAGGGATTTAGTTTGTTTGAGCACTTTCCATAGAAATAGTAATAGAGCCGTGTACAATATTTCATCTGGAGAAAGGAGTTGTAGGGTGGGAAATAATTTGTCACCCATAACAGTTTTGGGCTATCAAGACTGAAATGTGAAAACTGGGCAACTCCTGCCTATAGTAACCGTACACCATTTTCGGTCTGATCTGGCTCTTGTAAAAGATAACAGGAGTCAGGTACTTACTAGAGCAGTACAAGGAACCAACCATTTTTCCAGCATCTTTAGTGGTGAATTGTATGTACAAGTTCCATCTGAGGTCTGGGTTGAATTTAAATTCCAAGTCAAGGTGCTTGATGCATGTAGCCATCCTGAGAGAACATCCCTTCATTGTGATTGGTGAAAATTCTGTGTCTGATTGGTGATGCTGGAATGTAACTACAGTGTAACCCGGATATAAGAGAGTTGTCGGGACCGGAGAAGAAGTCTCTTATATCCGGGTTTGGTCTATTTTGTTTTATTAACACAGGCTCTAATTTGGGACCAGATAAAACCTCTCTTATATCCGGGTTTCTCTTATATCCGGGTTACACTGTAGTTTAGTTTTTTGAAGCATAGAATGTTTTTCTCCAACAGAGCTGTTAGAGATAGTTTAGCGGAGAGATCAGTTGCCAAGCTCTGGTCATCTGTAGTTTTGGAGATGCACCCGTATACCATTTATGATGAATAAGTCCGAATGAGACAATAAAATCAAATAATAAAATTAATTTTCTCTCCTAGTTGCTGACAAAAAAAGAAAAGAAAGAAAAAGAAATCCTGTTTTCCACAATTGCTACATTACATTAGGATTACGGATACACTTTGAATGGGGTGACTCAACTCACCTTGCTGATGGGGAACTACCAAGATTCTCTCCATAAAATCACCTCTACAAGAGGAAAAATAAATACCAAATATATCCACCCGTCGGATTCAACCTGGATTCTGAACCAAGCCAAAGTTACTAAATGTAAGTATTAAAAAATTTAAACTAACATCCTCATCTTTGAAATTAATAAAGCTTGGACATGAAGTGGTTTGGGGGGGTTGGGGGGGGGTCAGTTAATTTTGTTATAAGAAAGTGAGGGAGCAGAGAGAGACGGGGCGTCCAAGAAGTTACGACGGGATTTAAAAAGCTGGCAATTTCTATTCTATTTGTATTATTCAAAAATAGTTTTATACGAAATGAAAGTTCAAATACGAAAATCATGAAAAATTATACAACGTCAATATCTTACTCTTACATTTTCTATGTCACGCAGACATCTTGTTTCTATAGCTTTCTCCGTAATAGTGTTTCATAACTCAGACTGCAACCCTTGAATTGTTATCTTTCAGTTCGGCTGAAATGTCTGTGGTTTAATTATTGTTTTCTAATGTTGTCTAAGGTGGTTGTTGAAATAATAACTAGAACAGTAACTTACAAAATATAAGGGTTTATTTTGAACAAGAAAAAATATAAGTAGATAATACAAGTTCGTCTGAAGCTGGAAAGCAAGTCCCCCCCCCCCCCGAGACCAACACCATAGATATACTTATATTCCTACTGGAACAGTACATTTAACCTTTACCACACTGCAGGCGACAATAGTCGCCGTAGAATTCTCTCCCTTGCTACTCTAGGCACATTCTCTCCCTTTGAGACGGTTATTATAAGTGAACGCTTGTCAACTGCTATTTACAGTATTTTAAGCTGGAAATTGCCTACTACTGCTTTGAAACAAGGTTAAACTCCCGCCATTTTGAATTCTAAACACGAGGTAACACGTCACTTTTTTGATGAAATGAAAACCGATTTTGCGATTTTGTTTCTTATTGCATCCAAAAATTCCACAAGGAGTAATAAAAGTTAAAGTACGTTAAATTATTTTTTTAATGTATTTGTTTTTTATTTTGCGTTTCAATTTTTTTTGTTTTCGAACGTCAAAACATGCATGCAAAACGTAATGCATTACTACACCAAAATATTACTCATTCATTCTTTTATTAGTGTACAAAAATTACAATTTATACGCACAAATACAAAGAAGAAAGTTATAACAATTTTAAAACAGTAGGTGTTCACGTTTTTGCACCCCCCAAAAATGCTGTGGCAGGGAAGAAAACTCTAGAAAGAAATTAGCGTGGTAAAGGTTAATAAAGGTGTATCAGTTCTTTGTATACTGAGGGTTATTAGTTCGTTCCCTAAAACAGATGCATACCCCCTCCTTAAGGTATTCCCCTCAAAAAATAGTTGCGTGGTGTCAGTTCAGGAGAAAGTAGTAGCCATAAAATTTTAGAATTTCACAAAAGCAAAATTCCAAGATTTTGGTTCTTTGTTCACATATGAATTTTAAAATTCTAACTTAGGTATTTTTGAAAATATCGACAAAACAGTGATGATATTCTGTTTCTGTTTACATGGAAGATTTCCAAGCAACGACAAACTCGTGCATATAAGACGCTGGAAGTGAAAATCGTCTGTGTATTTTGTTCGTGCATTGCTTAATATATTGTAATGTAATTGTCATCTTTGATAATGGCTATGTAAGCCGAAAGCTTAGATAGGATTAAAAAATATGTAACAATATTGTGATTTTCTTTCTTCATTTAATGATAATGTTATTAAGCTTATCAAACAATATGAAAAGAATTTACATAAAATAAATAGACAGCACTTGTCTATATTATTTAATGAAACATGCATCAATATATATATATATATATATATATATATATATATATATATATATATGAAAAAGTGTAAAAAGTTTTCTTGTGACACATTTTGTTCTTTAGAACTGCACCAGACTAGATTTGATATGATAAATTTACTGATGAAGTCATAAATCATGAAATATGTCACAAGAACACTTTTTCCATTTTGTCATATATTTTTTCCCAATGTTGTTTTTGATATATAAAATACATCATTATTTCATATATATATATATATATATATACTCCAAAATAAACAAACACTGAAATATTTGTTAAAATCGTACATGTTAAAAAGTGCTCAATTTCAAGTAGGAAAACCAAACTTGCAGAGCAATTTAATATCTTAAATCATCTGAAAATAAAATTTTTATGTGTTAAGTGAAAAACACTAAGATTATATATATATATATATATATATATATATAGTGCTCAATACATGTTTGAAAAAAACAAAAATAAAAATAACGTATATATATATATATATATATATATATATATATATATATATATATATATATGCTTTAGAAATTCAATCTTTGGCAAAAAGAACAGCTAAATTAAGAGAATGCTGAATACATTTTTCAAAAAACGAAAATGTAGGGTAATTTTAAGATATGAAATATTCAAAACACCAATCTTTATACTACCAGAGTTTCTACAAAAATGGTTTAATCAAGCATTAAATCTAGATGTTTCATTTACTGATGAAACCATTTTGGTAGAAACTCTGGTAGCATAATGGGTGTTGTTTCAAATATTTTATATCTGATATATATATATATATATATATATATATATATGAATAAAGGATATTTAGACAAGGATATCCATCTACAAACAAATCTCAGAGCATGTATTGCAAGACTGTTGCACTCAACTGCAGCTGCAAGAACCTAAACAACCTCGCAGTCATTATAAGGCCAGGGAAAGAGATGTGTATTTTTTGCCAAGTCAAAGGATCAAAAGATGAAAACAGTGTGCAACAGGTTTGCAGTGATTTCAGCAAGATGATTGTGAGTTGCACAAATTGCAAGAATGTTGCAACCGGTGGTGAATCAGAGTGAACACCAATGGCTACATCATGAACTGACATTGATTTTTCTTTTGATTTCAATTCATGGAAATATATTGTGGCTATTTTTGATAAATAAAACTTTTCTCTATTATTTCTATTGGTGTAAAATACCTAAAATTTACAACATTTTTTTATGCAAAAAATTTATTATAATTTCATCTCAATGAATAATTATATTTTCAGTTCAAGTTTTGTTTTAATGTAAATTGTAACGCAGATTGCCTGTTATCTTATTTTTCAGCAGTATGACCATATTTTACATAATAGTAACACTATAAACATTTTCGCATTGGGGTGTATAAATACCACAGGGAACTATCCATTTTCAGAAATCTGTGGTGACTAACACAGAGTTAAAAGTTTCATGGAGAAAGGATAAGTATCATGTTCAAAAGATGTTTTTTGACAACTTCATTCTGAATATTCACAAAGCCATTACCTGTAAGTTAAATGTCTTAGAAAAAGAAAAAGATGTTAAAGCAGTTGGTTGTGATAAGAATTCAGTAGCTAGGCAACAGGATATCAATTAAATCATGTGTTAAAATGAGGTATCACAATGACTGTTGTAATATAACAGTTTCTTCTTTCTCTCCAAGTGCTGATCCCAGAAGTTGAATACCTGTGGGCAGTTTTTAAAAAGCTTGGATGTACAAGTGATGGATTTCTCACTGACCGGCACATACAAAATATTCCAGATCCAATCATGAGGAATGTAAGTTTCCCCCAAAAGTTTCTGACTTTGAATGTTTTTCGGATATTTTTTGTGGATATTGTTCAAAGGCTCACTTTGTCGAATCTCTTCATGTTTTGCAGATGTTTCTGGCTTTTAAGGCACCGAATTTTCCACTGAGCTTTGAAAATTACCTGAGAGCAGTTGTAATGTGTTCTTCACTGGATGTGGAAAGCAAAATCAGAGGTTTGTACACATGTAAACATACAACCATCTTGATATAATCGCCACAACAAGAAAAGAAATCACAAATCCCGTTTTTAATATACTGCTTTCTTTATTTATGGATTCTCAACTCGGTATCTATGCTGATGACACACCTATTTACTCCTGTCTTAATAGTGTTGTAGAGTTATTTCCTCAGTGGAAACTGTATTTGGACTAAATTCGTCCTAAATAGGTTAAAAAACGTTAGGAACTTGTAATAATCAGTATTACGCAGAGTAATCGAGTTGTGGTCGCTGACTACTTTTTCGTATTCGACTCCTACTGACTCCTACTTATAATAGATGGGAGAGTCTATTATCTATAGACTAGGTGTCTTTCACCATAACAAATAGTAAGTCTGATCAGTTCAATAAGGTTAAATTGGCAGCTGATCTCAAAGATGACTTACAGTCTGTTGTTAACTGGGACAAGGAATGTCCTGTTAATTTAATTTTAACCCCTCCAAAATGAAACTGCTCTCTTTTAATTTTTTTAGAGAACCTTTTTTACCTTCCATCAACATGGCAGATGCTAACCTCCAGGAGAGTGACTCATTGCACCTTCTTAAACTAACATTTTCCAATGATATGAAGTTGAAATCAATTGCTAGGGTTGGTTCACTGTATCTTGCTATAAAATCTTTCTCTCCAGAATCTATCTTATAATTATTTATAAGTTTACTCTTCATCCACACTTTGAATATTGCTGCCACATCAGGTTTGGTGATCCTGTTATATATTTCGAGATCCTTGATGAAATCCAAAGAAGAAACTGCAATGTTATCAGTCTTAACCTGGCATCTCGGCTTGAGTCACTTTCCCACCGCCGTAATGTAGCTTCTCTGTGTCTTTTCTAGAAATATACCTTCTGATGAAATTTCCATTATGGTACCTAGACTTTATGAATTTAAGCACAGTACTAGATTGGCAGCAAGGTCTCATCATTTTAGAGTTGAAATGACTAAATCTAACCATAAGTTCTATGCAAACAGTTTCTTCTATCACACTTCTCGCTTGTGGAATTCTCTTCCGGCTTCTTGCTTCTCAGTCAAAAATGTCAATGCAATGTCTAATGTCATCTGCTGTCTCCTTAATTCTTGTTCTTTTATTGTTCTCTCTCCTCAATAACGTTTTTCTCCTTTCCTATTCTCTAACACTCAGTAATCCCTTGCGTGGCTTTATTGCTTTGCTTGGGGTGAAATGATTAAAAATTTCTTGGTACAGCTTGTGGGAGGCAGGCAAGTGTTCACCTTCACTATTACCTGTGTCTTTTCTCAAGACCTGACGTAACATGCACATTGTAGCAAAACTACCCTCATTCCCTTTCTATTGCTTTAACGTGAGCTATAAGTTCCACTTGACCAGCATCTTCCCATGAACCACTGCCTTCCAAGAGGATGCTTCCCTGAGCTATACAGTCTTAACCTATTCAAGTCTAGGATTAACCGTTATCTTCCACACATATCCACATAAGCTGTGCCTCTTATTCTGTAGCCTCTACCTTGAGTGGCTCTTGGGCCTTGTACAGAATGAAAAAGACAACAGACTAATGAACTTTCTTTCAGCCAATAAAAATCCAATTGCCCCTCTGCCAATTGCCCATCTCTTACAGCAACTACCTCTACATCTTGATAACACCTCCATGGCCAACTCTCTTGTAACACACATCTATTCATCCTGTCACCTGGAAACAGCCGGTTTACTTCTGGTGATTCTAGAATGCAGTTTGGCTATATAGATCCACGAGTGGAATTCCCTACCTTCTGGCTAAGTGGCACTTGATCCAAAATTTTTTTTACTTATTTATTTATTTTTTTTTTTACTTTTCTTGCTTTTTAGATAGCGGGTGGTTACTCTGAAAATCTTACTTTTAGATTTCCAATTCAGGTTGGGTTCATTATATTTACTTGCCTGCAAATATGCTTAGCAAATTTATGACTCCATCTCTTCTCCAGCTATGGGTTACTACTCAGTAGGACTTGTATCAGTAAATCATTATTATCTCCTCAGAATTCTTCATTGTCTCTTAAGGCCACATAGATGTACCTCTGTAGAATGAATACTTTCATTCAATCAGCATCGCACATTCCTGATGCTTGGGAATACCAAGTGCTGTACACTTGAATGTATGGATGGTGCAATGAATAACGACTTGGAATTGGAGAGCCGAGTTCCAGTTCCAGTTGGCTTCGCTATATTTACTTGGGGATGGTATGAATTCACCTTTTCTCTCCCACTAGCTTTGGGTTAATTGGTAGGATTTGTGTCATCAGTAAAGAATTATTATCTCCACAGTATTAGCACAAATTATATGACTGGTACTTTTTTTAATAGAAGCTAGGTAAGGTTTAATTAGCAGGACATTTTTTGGAAAAGAAGAATTTTAGTACATTTCATCATGCATTTATTGAAAAGTATTTTAGTTGTCTTTCAGGGAGCAACATCTGCACATACAGTGAATTCATAATAGCTACAAAGAAATCTATCAGTGAACACTGGTACATATGGTATTAGGCAGAAAAACGTATTTTTTTTCAGTAAAGTTCGCTCTGTACAAGGGCTACTCGAGGTAGAGGATTACGATAAGAGGTGGATTATACGAATAGGATGGAAAGATAACTCTAGTCTTAAACAGGTTAAATATGCTACTTGTTGGTAAACGAAGTCCCATACCATACCTGCAGAAAACCAAATTCCATTACCTGTATAACAACAAAAACACACACAAAGCAAGCAGCAATATACCAGTCAAAGCAAATATTTCTGTAAAATCTGGTATATCTACAAAACAAACATCAATATACCAGTCAAAGCAAATATTTCTGTAAAATCTGGTATTTCTACAAAACAAACAGCAATATACCAGTCAAAGCAAATATTTCTGTAAAATCTGGTATTTCTACAGAACAAGCAGCAATATACCAGTCAAAGCAAATATTTCTGTAAAATCTGGTATTTCTACAGAACAAGCAGCAATATACCAGTCAAAGCAAATATTTCTGTAAAATCTGGTATTTCTACAGAACAAGCAGCAATATACCAGTCAAAGCAAATATTTCTGTAAAATCTGGTATTTCTACAGAACAAACAGCAATATACCAGTCAAAGCAAATATTTCTGTAAAATCTGGTATTTCTACAGAACAAGCAGCAATATACCAGTCAAAGCAAATATTTCTGTAAAATCTGGTATTTCTACAGAACAAGCAGCAATATACCAGTCAAAGCAAATATTTCTGTAAAATCTGGTATTTCTACAGATCAAACAGCAATATACCAGTCAAAGCAAATATTTCTGTAAAATCTGGTATTTCTACAGAACAAGCAGCAATATACCAGTCAAAGCAAATATTTCTGTAAAATCTGGTATTTCTACAGAACAAGCAGCAATATACCAGTCAAAGCAAATATTTCTGTAAAATCTGGTATTTCTACAGAACAAGCAGCAAAATACTCAATTGCATAAATTTCTTAATTTCTTTTTCCTGGATGAATTTTTTAGGGATATTTTTTAATTTTTGTTTTTTTTCACTTCCAGGAGTTCTAGTTCAATGCTAAGCTCTATGCATGAAATGATTCCTGGTGAACCCCATTTTTTTTGTGGTCTTCATGTCCCTCTCATATCTGGTATGGCTGTATTGGATACAGGATAATTTTTTGTCGCATTTTTGGGGAAAAACGCCACATCTAATAGGCCAGCAAATATGGTAATTTATGTTAATTTGTTGAATACATGATTTTTATTACTTTCTATAATGAAATTGGCACGTGATCCCAAAAGTTTTCATTTATTCATTCAAGTTCCTTTTGGCCAGTGGGTGGCAGCTTTGAAGATTTTATTTTTAAGCTTTACTGTTGGTCATAAAACTCCAGACACTTCAGACTCTGACAAAATCATTTACTGTCTACTTAGGTGTCTCAATCAAAGACATTGTCTTACATTTTTAGCAATGCTACATTTCATATTTAATTATAAGTGTTTTATATCAGTGACATTGTGTTGAACAGCCTGACAGCATCAGAAGATGATGGTATTAAATATTTTGGCAATGTTTAAGCATCATGCCCACAACAAATAGTGTGTCAACGCTTATTCCCTGGACACACTATTACTGTTTACACTCATAACTCCCTCAGCAGTGTTTATTTACAATATTATAAAAATATGTGAACCAAGTACAATGCGATATTTATTATTTACCTTTTATAAAGATTTATTATTTACCATTTTATATTGGTTATTCCCTTGACAGCACTATTACTGGATACACTTTTGACTCCCTTGACAATGTTTATTTACAAGATTATAAAAATATGTGAACCAAGTACAATGCGATATTTATTATTTACCTTTTATAAACATTTATTATTTACCATTTTATATTGGTTATTCCCTTGACAGCACTATTACTGGATACACTTTTGAGTCTCTCGACAATGTTTATTTACAAGATTATAAAAATATGTGAACCAAGTACAATGCGATATTTATTATTTACCTTTTATAAAGATTTATTATTTACCATTTTATATTGGTTATTCCCTTGACAGCACTATTACTGGATACACTTTTGACTCCCTCAACAATGTTTATTTACAAGATTATAAAAATATGTGAACCAAGTACAATGCGATATTTATTATTTACCTTTTATAAACATTTATTATTTACCATTTTATATTGGTTATTCCCTTGACAGCACTATTACTGGATACACTTTTGACTCCCTCGACAATGTTTATTTACAAGATTATAAAAATATGTGAACCAAATACAATGCGATATTTATTATTTACCTTTTATAAACATTTATTATTTACCATTTTATATTGGTTATTCCCTTGACAGCACTATTACTGGATACACTTTTGACTCCCTCGACAATGTTTATTTACAAGATTATAAAAATATGTGAACCAAGTACAATGCGATATTTATTATTTACCTTTTATAAACATTTATTATTTACCATTTTATATTGGTTATTCCCTTGACAGCACTATTACTGGATACACTTTTGAGTCTCTCGACAATGTTTATTTACAAGATTATAAAAATATGTGAACCAAGTACAATGCGATATTTATTATTTACCTTTTATAAACATTTATTATTTACCATTTTATATTGGTTATTCCCTTGACAGCACTATTACTGGATACACTTTTGACTCCCTCAACAATGTTTATTTACAAGATTATAAAAATATGTGAACCAAGTACAATGCGATATTTATTATTTACCTTTTATAAACATTTATTATTTACCATTTTATATTGGTTATTCCCTTGACAGCACTATTACTGGATACACTTTTGACTCCCTCAACAATGTTTATTTACAAGATTATAAAAATATGTGAACCAAGTACAATGCGATATTTATTATTTACCTTTTATAAAGATTTATTATTTACCATTTTATATTGGTTATTCCCTTGACAGCACTATTACTGGATACACTTTTGACTCCCTCAACAATGTTTATTTACAAGATTATAAAAATATGTGAACCAAGTACAATGCGATATTTATTATTTACCTTTTATAAACATTTATTATTTACCATTTTATATTGGTTATTCCCTTGACAGCACTATTACTGGATACACTTTTGAGTCTCTCGACAATGTTTATTTACAAGATTATAAAAATATGTGAACCAAGTACAATGCGATATTTATTATTTACCTTTTATAAACATTTATTATTTACCATTTTATATTGGTTATTCCCTTGACAGCACTATTACTGGATACACTTTTGAGTCTCTCGACAATGTTTATTTACAAGATTATAAAAATATGTGAACCAAGTACAATGCGATATTTATTATTTACCTTTTATAAACATTTATTATTTACCATTTTATATTGGTTATTCCCTTGACAGCACTATTACTGGATACACTTTTGAGTCTCTCGACAATGTTTATTTACAAGATTATAAAAATATGTGAACCAAGTACAATGCGATATTTATTATTTACCTTTTATAAAGATTTATTATTTACCATTTTATATTGGTTATTCCCTTGACAGCACTATTACTGGATACACTTTTGAGTCTCTCGACAATGTTTATTTACAAGATTATAAAAATATGTGAACCAAGTACAATGCGATATTTATTATTTACCTTTTATAAACATTTATTATTTACCATTTTATATTGGTTATTCCCTTGACAGCACTATTACTGGATACACTTTTGAGTCTCTCGACAATGTTTATTTACAAGATTATAAAAATATGTGAACCAAGTACAATGCGATATTTATTATTTACCTTTTATAAACATTTATTATTTACCATTTTATATTGGTTATTCCCTTGACAGCACTATTACTGGATACACTTTTGAGTCTCTCGACAATGTTTATTTACAAGATTATAAAAATATGTGAACCAAGTACAATGCGATATTTATTATTTACCTTTTATAAACATTTATTATTTACCATTTTATATTGGTTATTCCCTTGACAGCACTATTACTGGATACACTTTTGAGTCTCTCGACAATGTTTATTTACAAGATTATAAAAATATGTGAACCAAGTACAATGCGATATTTATTATTTACCTTTTATAAACATTTATTATTTACCATTTTATATTGGTTATTCCCTTGACAGCACTATTACTGGATACACTTTTGAGTCTCTCGACAATGTTTATTTACAAGATTATAAAAATATGTGAACCAAGTACAATGCGATATTTATTATTTACCTTTTATAAAGATTTATTATTTACCATTTTATATTGGTTATTCCCTTGACAGCACTATTACTGGATACACTTTTGAGTCTCTCGACAATGTTTATTTACAAGATTATAAAAATATGTGAACCAAGTACAATGCGATATTTATTATTTACCTTTTATAAACATTTATTATTTACCATTTTATATTGGTTATTCCCTTGACAGCACTATTACTGGATACACTTTTGAGTCTCTCGACAATGTTTATTTACAAGATTATAAAAATATGTGAACCAAGTACAATGCGATATTTATTATTTACCTTTTATAAACATTTATTATTTACCATTTTATATTGGTTATTCCCTTGACAGCACTATTACTGGATACACTTTTGAGTCTCTCGACAATGTTTATTTACAAGATTATAAAAATATGTGAACCAAGTACAATGCGATATTTATTATTTACCTTTTATAAAGATTTATTATTTACCATTTTATATTGGTTATTCCTTTGACAGCACTATTACTGGATACACTTTTGACTCCCTTGACAATGTTTATTTACAAGATTATAAAAATATGTGAACCACGTACAATGCGATATTTATTATTTACCTTTTATAAACATTTATTATTTACCATTTTATATTGGTTATTCCCTTGACAGCACTATTACTGTTTACACTCATAACTCCCTCAGCAATGTTTATTTACAATATTATAAAAATATGTGAACCAAGTACAATGCGATATTTATTATTTACCTTTTATGAAGATTTATTATTTACCATTTTATATTGGTTATTCCCTTGACAGCACTATTACTGGATACACTTTTGACTCCCTCGACAATGTTTATTTACAAGATTATAAAAATATGTGAACCAAGTACAATGCGATATTTATTATTTACCTTTTATAAACATTTATTATTTACCATTTTATATTGGTTATTCCCTTGACAGCACTATTACTGGATACACTTTTGACTCCCTCGACAATGTTTATTTACAAGATTATAAAAATATGTGAACCAAGTACAATGCGATATTTATTATTTACCTTTTATAAACATTTATTATTTACCATTTTATATTGGTTATTCCCTTGACAGCACTATTACTGGATACACTTTTGACTCCCTCGACAATGTTTATTTACAAGATTATAAAAATATGTGAACCAAGTACAATGCGATATTTATTATTTACCTTTTATAAACATTTATTATTTACCATTTTATATTGGTTATTCACTTGACAGCACTATTACTGGATACACTTTTGACTCCCTCGACAATGTTTATTTACAAGATTATAAAAATATGTGAACCAAGTACAATGCGATATTTATTATTTACCTTTTATAAACATTTATTATTTACCATTTTATATTGGTTATTCCCTTGACAGCACTATTACTGTTTACACTCATAACTCCCTCAGCAATGTTTATTTACAATATTATAAAAATATGTGAACCAAGTACAATGCGATATTTATTATTTACCTTTTATGAAGATTTATTATTTACCATTTTATATTAGTTATTCCCTTGACAGCACTATTACTGGATACACTTTTGACTCCCTCGACAATGTTTATTTACAAGATTATAAAAATATGTGAACCAAGTACAATGCGATATTTATTATTTACCTTTTATAAACATTTATTATTTACCATTTTATATTGGTTATTCCCTTGACAGCACTATTACTGGATACACTTTTGACTCCCTTGACAATGTTTATTTACAAGATTATAAAAATATGTGAACCACGTACAATGCGATATTTATTATTTACCTTTTATAAAGATATATTATTTACCATTTTATATTGGTTATTCCCTTGACAGCACTATTACTGTTTACACTCATAACTCCCTCAGCAATGTTTATTTACAATATTATAAAAATATGTGAACCAAGTACAATGCGATATTTATTATTTACCTTTTATAAAGATTTATTATTTACCATTTTATATTGGTTATTCCCTTGACAGCACTATTACTGGATACACTTTTGACTCCCTCGACAATGTTTATTTACAAGATTATAAAAATATGTGAACCAAGTACAATGCGATATTTATTATTTACCTTTTATAAACATTTATTATTTACCATTTTATATTGGTTATTCCCTTGACAGCACTATTACTGGATACACTTTTGACTCCCTTGACAATGTTTATTTACAAGATTATAAAAATATGTGAACCACGTACAATGCGATATTTATTATTTACCTTTTATAAACATTTATTATTTACCATTTTATATTGGTTATTCCCTTGACAGCACTATTACTGTTTACACTCATAACTCCCTCAGCAATGTTTATTTACAATATTATAAAAATATGTGAACCAAGTACAATGCGATATTTATTATTTACCTTTTATAAAGATTTATTATTTACCATTTTATATTGGTTATTCCCTTGACAGCACTATTACTGGATACACTTTTGACTCCCTTTGAAATGTTTATTTACAAGATTATAAAAATATGTGAACCAAATACAATGCGATATTTATTATTTACCATTTTATAAAAAGATAAATTTGAAATCTTTTTTATTTAAAATTTTATAAAAATTCACAAAATTATCAAAATATGTAAGAAGAGATACTGTCAACCTATTTTAATGAATTTTTGTGGCAAAAGCAAATGAAAAAATGCCCAGAAAATGCATTTTTTAAAAATTTATAATTACAGTTCCTCGTCATTGTGTGATTATTTAAATTTTCTTGTTCACAGATTTTTATAAATAAAAAAATTTAATTTCATATTTATTTTTTTACAAAATGCCGAATAATAAATATTTCATTATAGCTGTTTCACATATTTTTATAATCTTTATAATCCCAGGAGTAGATAGCTTTGTTTATCGCCCGGTTCACACTCCTCTCCAGTCTTTTGAATGGGAGTAGAGGTTTATCTCTTGTTTCCTTTTTAGGATTGGGTTTCCGGTCCCTTCTAAAGTCTGATTCAACTCTATACTCCTAACGTCTTCACCTGAACTCTGAAATTTTATTCGTTAATTAAATCTTGACCCTTTTCAAGTCTAGAATTAGCTGTCTTTCCTGTTATCGTGACCTTTCTTCTGCTAAAAAAGATAGTCATTAACCCTTACATCGAGTGACTCTTTTGGCTTTGTATTGAGTGAACATTAGTAAAAAAAAAAAAAAATATAAAATTATTCTTGTAAATAAGCAATCAAATAAATAAATAGTGTTTAACATCTTTGTCAAGAATAAAGAAAAGGTATAAATCCACTTTCATATGTTTTTGTTTTATTAAAGTTCAAATCATCACTTTTTAAAACAATAAACATTGCCAAGGGAGTCAAAAGTGTATCCAGTAATAGTACTATCAAAGGAATAACCATCCTTTTGACGCATTGTTTTTTTTTGTGTCCACAAAAGTTAAACACTGACAAATATTTTATATGCTTTTTAAAATGGCATTAGCTGTAAAGAATCTAAGTGTTAGAAATAGGATGCTACAGAATATACAGGCTCATTGGAAGACCTTTTAACCACTGTCCAGAAGAGAAAATTTAATTGGTATGGAGTCACCAGCAATCTTTCTACTACTGTATTTATAATATATCTGTAGTAATCTGTTTCACATTCCTCCCTGCCACGGCTGGTTCATTCATTCAGCCGTATTCCTCGCTCTCTGTAATCTTTCTCAATATTTATTGCACAATGTACAAATGTGGCACAAGGCCAAAAATTTGGGATGGGGAAGGCTGGTCTTCATCTGTCTTTTACTTAAACTTAGCTAGCCACAATCACTGACCTAGACATAACTCATGCACCAAAATGCTACATTCTTACTTACCATTCTTACTACATCCACCATAATACCTCATTGTCTCTATGAAGTCCTAACTAGTCCCCATATGTACAGTTTGTCGGGTGGGGGGAATAACATTAATGTGGATCTTAAATAATCAAAACGCTCATTCGTCCTCCCACTCACTCAAACACACACGCATTTAAACACAACAACAAATATGAAAATCACAACTGAAATACGAAAAGTGTCCTGTATCCACCAGAGAACTGACATCTCTGTTCGCCTAACAGTGGAGGGAAGGGGGAATTAAACTAAAGAAAGTGAAGGCAAAAATAAAATGGGTCAATGAGCATACATCCTTTGCTAAATTCGCTTTGATAGAGAAAATTAAAAAACAAAACAAAGCTAAACTAGCCTATTTTGGGCAGGTTTGCCAATTCAAAATGCCACTCTAAGTCAGCACCTTTTACTTGGCACAAATGCGTGAGACTCACCAACCTTTTGCCAAATTCTGATGGATGGAGTTATTTCCTTTCCGTCCTAATCTTGACATTAAGCTGATGCCTAAAGGACAACATCAGTTGGGGAAAGGTAAACTTCTCCCACCAAAGACAAAATCTGCTGACTGTTATGCAGATTTTTCATGCTCACCTACAGGCGTTTAATTAGTCCTAAGGCACTAGATAATTTACATGACAGTGTATGGCACAAGGCTTCTTTTGGTGGGGAGATAGGCCATGTTCCTGACACCTACTATCCTACAAGGTACAACTTAAATCAAAAGAAGAGGCTGACAGAGATAAAATGGGCTAACAATGTCACTGAGTGAACTTGGAGATTCTTCACAGAGGCTCAGACTTTAGCATGCAACTGAGACACACGAAGGGAGCTGGCCAGTAACTGGTAACCCTATGACTACACTCTAATGATGATATGATAATTGATATGTGCACGCATTCTAGCACTTTCGCCCCAGCCCCTCAACCTCCGGCGTCTTACTCTCTGGGTTGAGGTGTCTACTTGGTCCTAACTGAATTCAAGGGAGTGGCCATAGGTCTCCTGAGCATCCGTAGATTATTCGACCAGTCCACTGGTTTAATCCTGCTTCCTGCCCACGTTGTGATTTGTTTGATCCAGAAAGCAGAAGTGATGTTCATCCATTCACGGTCGACTGAAGATGTAGACACGGCTGGAGAGTCTGCGCTAAGAAATTTAGAATGCAGCAAAAAAAAAAAAATTAATATCTGCAGAAAGCCGGACAAACAACTATTCAATGGTTGAATTGTTAATGTCTTTTATATAGCAGAAAAGAATAGTAGAGAAAAGAAACGGGTTACAGAAAAGAAAAGTATTTAACGTAAAAACTCATACACTGGATTCTAGAGAGAGAGAGATTGTATGTGGTAACTTGTTGTTAAATCGTCTCAGAACAATATATGACTCTTGCGATGGAGGGATAAAGATTTCTGTGTGGGGCTTAAAGTTATAGTGGTGTTCCTCCTCCCAATGCTTGCCTGGGTCAATTCTCTCTTCTCTCTTCAAGAATTTTCTCCCATCTGCCTTTTTCAGCAAAACTATGCGTTTATATAGATAAACCCGGCTTCTTATAACTGACCCTTGGCCCTACTACTTCACACGCAATTATCACAGGGTTCTAGCTGCTTCAACCAAAATCATGTGAATTCCAAAGTTCCTTCTAGCTTACTCAGCTCTATTTCAATTTTTAATCGATAAAAATTATTTCGACCATTTTCATTTGGGTACAACTTCTGCCCTAGATCAGATTTCCCCATCAGTAAACAAAATGCTCAGATTTAATTTTGCTATTCAAATCTACTCCAATTTCACTAAGAAAAAATATACGTGTGTGTGTGTTTCCCAGACTCTCTCTTTGTCACACATTGCACTAACTTCAATATGTGTCGAGTTAACCTACAAGAAAATGTGTGTTTGCATTTCTATATACTTTCAAACTAACACATTTTTCAAGTTTGTAAATAAGGTTTTGCAACTTTCTGTTTGATTTACAAAGCAATTAGTAGACAGGGAAACAAAATTTAGATGCACTTGGGTACAATACTATTTTATGTTAATGTATCATTGGTAACGCTTCTGTCAATTATTGAGCCAGAATGTTTGTTCCTTTCCAGCCTCTTTCCATTTTACCAATAATGGACAAACTTTGGACAAGAATCTGATTTTGAAAATTGTCCAGCTTCTTTATCCAGACGAACAAGATGTAAGTCAGAATATTATTTTATCATCATAAATTAATCCTTGTAATAAAGAAATATTATCTCTGTCTTATAATAGTAGTTGTATATGTTTTTAAAGGGCCATGGCAGTAGCATTTTTGACAGTTTTATTTAAATAAAATACAATAAAGAAAGAAATGCAACAAAGAAAAAATCTATCAAAGCAAAAGGGCACTGGAAATTTTAAATGTTTAAGGCTCCGGTTCCTTGTGTGTTTTCATAGAAAAGTCTGTCAGCTTCTTCAGTCGGTATAGATTTGTTTGTGTAGTGGAAGTCATGTATTTTTGCTGCTAGGTCTAGCTTGCTTCTGGGTACAAAATTTTTATTTTTTTCTAAATCTGTCCCCGGTCCCAGAAAGTCATGATATGGAGCCGACCAGTCAGTCAGTTTTTGTTTTTTCCCCGCCTTTTTTCGTACCGGTGGCATGTTGGCGACCTTTGATAACTTGATAAATTCTAAATTTTTGAGGGCCCACCAAAACACATTTGTCTCTGCTACAGCACTGTTTTAGACATTTTATATATTAAGAGCAATTATGTAATAACAATTATGGGACAATTATTAACTGAGAAATTGTAGTCCCCACCCCCCAACTTTCCTGTACTGAAAAGAGAAATAATGGTTGGTTGGTTTTGCTTGTTTTTACAAGTTACATTTCCAGGTTATTTAATGGCAAATTCTATCATTTTAAAGTAGTCGCACCTCCATCAGGCAGTTCACTGCCAGGCCTTGTTGAACTTTCTGCCCTCAGGTAGAGAGGAATCCAGATGAGGCTATGCATATGGTCAGCCTCGTCTGGGGAGGTAAAAAAAAACAACTCCATGTATGTGGGATCTAAGGGGAATTTCTGCATGAGGCTACGAGCTCAGAATTACCCCACATAAAAACTGGCCTTGTGCCACATCCCTTCTTGTGGGGAGGATTAGGTAAATACCATTCTATCATTTTGATAAATAATGGACAGAGACACAGTTTGCATCAGAGTCAAAAAGGTAGACATGTATCTGGTTTGTATGAGAGGCAAAAAGATGGAACCGACCCCCGCATATATGCTTTCTTGAACACTACAATCTTGACCTCTTCAAGTCAAGGGTCACTTGTTATCTATCCTCCTTATCTTTATAATCTTCACTTCTGACCACCTCTTTTTTCATTCATACTAATTATACACCTCGTTCGTCATAACCATTTTAATCATAACCCTCTACCTTGAGTGGCACTTGAGCCTTGTACAGGGTGAAAAACTCTGAATTCCAAACTAGAAATAAATCTAAAATATAGGACAACAATCATGGCAATGCAAAATTTACAGATATTTGTTTAAAAAAAGATGAAAAGGAAGTCATGGAGAGCCACTATCATTTACATCTTGAAGAAAAATGGTGCATCAGCCACTAAAAAGAAAAAAATTGTCATTGTGCAGATTTTAATGTATACATGTTTCATGTTTCAGTGTATTTTTTTATATCTTGATCATTTAGAATGCAGGCAGTCATGACTCTCCATAGTTTCCTTTTTCTGTATTTTTGAATTGTCAGAACTTCCTGTGAAACATAACAAAGTGTGGATTCAAGTCAGTTTTGAATTTTGTTTTTCTCCTAGACAATGTTAGAGAGCTCCATTTAACTTGATATTTAACTTGTAGCTAGGGAGAGATCTGGGTTCATGCCTTTCCCAGGGGTTTTCCTTTTCTGTATTTTTGAATTGTCAGAACTTCCTGTGAAACATAACAAAGTGTGGCTTCAAGTCAGTTTTTGAATTTTGTTTTTCTCGTAGACAATCTGTCATCCAATGTTAGAGAGCTCCATTTCATACGTCACTTTTCCTCAGCCTACCATGACTTGCTTTTTTCAGTATCTTTCCATCTCCGTTCAACTTTCTATTGATTTGACCTTTCAACTGATTTCTTTCTAAAAAGGATCAAGCCAAGCACATCACTGAAATGTTGTTTGAAGAACTCGATGAAGACAAAACCGGTAAGAAAACATTTGACAAAACCTTAAAGGTTCAAATTTAAAATTTTTTGTTTTCCCTTTCTGAATTTGTCGTGTGGAATTTTACCAGAAATACGATGAGGAAAAAAAAAAAAAAAGAACAAAATTGACAGTCTGACATCTTTATTCCAATTTGAATTTTGACGATAATCAGTTATCGTAATTTACACCATTTATAGTCGACTAATATCCTCATCTTGGTTGTTACTAGTTTAAATATTTACGGTTTTCACTTACACTGACGGTTTGTAACAGACCGTGTGGGTGAAGATGTGAAGAGATATCAGAGGGTTAAACTATCCTGTTGGCCGGTCCAGCTACATGTCGGACTTTAATTAAGTCCAAAGAAGACAAAGAAAACAAACAAGACCGATATACATGGGTAAACAAATATATATTAATAACAAAACAAGTTAAACATGGACTGTTACATATTGTTTGTATAGAGAAATTATGTGTGTGTGTTGTAAGTGTTCGTACGTACGTGTATTGTTCTTAGCATGTTCCCAGAATTTGGGAAACGCTGTATCTGGAACAGGTCACAGCTAGGATATCTAGCCCAAAAAGAACAAAACGATGGTTGCATGTGGCACAAGGTCGGGTTTAATGTGGGTTTTCCAAGCCTGTAGGCTCGGCCAAAAATATTCCCTATTTGAACCCGTAAAAACGGGTTCAGGGTCAGTCTACCTCCCCGAACGAGACTCTGCCACATATTGGTGTAAGTGGAAAAAGAGAGATTTTACCTCACCTCCGTGCAAGGTGGCGGCCCAAGGCCTGAGTCGGAAAAGAGAGAGAGAAAGAGAAGAGTCGGCCAGTATTTATAGCCAGGGGAGAGAGACCCCTGTTGAAGGATTAAGGAACTGAGGAGGAGCTAACTCCGACAGTTTTGCTGATGATTGTAAATTTTAATAATCAGCAATTTTCTATTTTAACTGAAAAGTCATCATTGTCTGGAGAGTACAAAACAATATTGTCATTATTACATAAGTCATTCCAACAGATATCTTCATCTTTGTTGTTTTAAACAAAACATTTTGAATACTAGTGTCTTATCCAGTCTTCCACGTGTCATCTAAGATTGGAAGATGAAGTGTTACTTATCTGAAGAACCAAATAAAATATTGTCATTATTACATAATTCATTCAAACAGGTATCCTCATCTTTGTTGTTTTTTCATCATAATGTTTTAAGCTGTGCCCATTTTAGTGGAATTTGTCAAATTCCATAATCTTTACATATTTGTCAAATTCCATAATCTTTATATATTTGTCAAATTCCATAATCTTTACATATTTGTCAAATTCCATAATCTTTATATATTTGTCAAATTCCATAATCTTTACATATTTGTCAAATTCCATAATCTTTACATATTTGTCAAATTCCATAATCTTTATATATTTGTCAAATTCCATAATCTATATATTTGTCAAATTCCATAATCTTTAAATAGAATCCACCCCCAAAATTCTTTTTTTTTGTTAGATGAGGAATTACCATTATTAATATTATTTACAATTGGACAAACTTTTTTATCTTTGTTGTCATTATTAGTGATATATTTTTGTTTTGAGATTTTTCACAATTATTCCAATGAGCAAAATCTAAAGATTCAAGCAACAAAGGCTTGAATTTTTGTCCCAAACTAGAGAATTCTAAACAGGAATTAACATCTTTATCTTTGCTTGGATCTGTTTATTGCGTTCATGCACTCACGGCAACTGTACCACATATAAGATAAGAAGGTTGGAGAGTGCACTGGTCAAAATGATCAGAACATCAAAGATAAGGTGTTATATTCCGTGCTAATAGGAATATATACTTGAAAAACAAGGTGGATAAAATAAGTAAAGGTTTATTGTAAAAACCAGGACAATAAGAATAAAGATAACAGTTATAAACAAAGGTCGTCGCAAGTCAATCCAGTAGTGATTGTTTCTATTGGAAGATCGGTAGTTCTCGCGTAAGTCTGAGTCGTACTCAACAGATCCCAGCTAGTATATCTACCCACCACGAGGGTCGTATGTGGCACAAGGCCGAGTTTAACGTGGGTTTTCCGAACCCGTAGCCTCAGCCAAAAATATTCCCTTTCGAAACCGCATAAACGGGTTCAGGGTAAGTTTACCTCCTTGAACGAGACTCTGCCTTTCGGCAGAGCCTCGTCCAGGTTCCTCTCTGCCCAAAGGCAGATAGTTCGACCGTCTAGCTGGAACAGGTCGCAGCTAGGATATATAGCTACCCCCCACCCCCCACGATAGTTGCATGTGACACAAGGCTGGGGTTAATGTGGGTTTTCCAAGCCTGTAGGCTCGGCGAAAAATATTCCCTATTTGAACCCATAAAAACGGGTTCAGGGTCAGTCTACCTCCCCGAACGAGACTCTGCCCTTCTGGTCCCTCTCTGCCCAAAGGCAGAGAGTTTGACTGTCTAGCTGGAACAGATCGCAGCTAGTATATTTAGCTATCCCCCACAAGGGTTACATGTGACACAAGGCTAGATTTCACATGGGATCTCCAAGCCCGTAGGCTCGGCCAAAAATATTCCCTATTTGAACGCGTATAAACAGGTTCAGGGTCAGTCTACCTCCCCAAACAAGACTCCGCCCTTCAGCAGAGCCTCGTCCAGGTTCCACTCTGCTCGAAGGCAGAGAGTTCGACTGAATAGCTGGAACAGGTCGCAGCTAGGATATCTAGCTACCGCCCTCCCCACGAGGGTTGCATGTGGCACAAGGCAGGGTTTAACATGGGTTTTCCGATCTTGTAGGCTCGGCCCAAAATATTCCCGATTTAAACCCGTAAAAATGGGTTCAGGGTCAGTCTACCTCCCCGAACGAAAGACTGCCCTTCGGCGGAGCCTTGTCCAGATTCCTCTCTGCCTTCAGGCAGAGAGTCCAACTGAATAGCTGGATCAGGTCGCAGCAAGACTCTGTAGTTTGTTAACTTACAGTGTAGTTACTACCTATAGTAGTACTCATGGGGGTGACAGGTTATTCCATTACATCATAAGGACTGAAATACGCTTATCAAACATGAGGATTTTATTGGCTAAACAGGGCTTAGGAGATATAACAAAAAGATAAACTTTACTAAGAGCTACAAAGGGCAGGAAGTTGTGGAGAGCCATATCACCTATGTCTCAGAACACTACAATGCCAGGAAAACTTGAGAATCTGTGCTATGTTGTTATAGATTTGCTAGGATATTCTTGCTGTTTCTTATTGGAAATAAAATGACTGGATCTCAAGAGTATAAAATAAATAATATATATTTATTTATTTGATTTAGAGTGAGTCCTTTGATATTCAGTGTAGCAAAATGTTCATTTATAAGGCGGATATTGATAGCAGTCTGAAGAAATGTCCGTTTCAGTTTGGTAGTGGGTAGTTTCAAAATCAAACCTTGCTCGTAGTAGTAGTCATCTTAGAAATAGGTCAGTTTCAATCTACTGTATTTTTTCGGCCCTACGAAGGGCAGAAAATATCATTAGCAGATGATCTCTAAACTTCATGCATCACACATGGGTGGTTTCTCTAGCAGTTGTGTCTCTTGTTCTGTAGTTTCTATTGCCGTCACTCTTCTAGTCTAGCTCAGAGCTTATATACTTTTGACCAGGCTCCCAGACTCTGGTGCGAACCTTGGTTTCGGCTAACATCAAATGTCTCTTTCTGTTTATTTTTTTGACTGGCCAAAATTATTTTATTTTCCAGTGTGTCTTTCTTTTTCAGTTTTTAAAAATATAAAATGGAAGTTATGTGTGGAGCCTGTCTTATTTATGTAGATTTATAGTCATAAATAAGTAGGCTTTGGTCCCCAAAACTTTTCATTTTTTGGTTGGGTTCAGTCTTTTCTTCTTCCTCTTTTTATTTGAGGATTGTCTTCTCATTAGTTGAGAGATAAGTATATAGAGTGAAGTTCAGAGAAAGAGAGAGAAAGAAAGAAAGTGAGAGAAAGAGAGATAGAAAGAAAGAGATAAGTGCAAATGCCTTATTTTAATTTGAATTCTTTTTAGTTTTTTTTATATATTTTGTTTTTATATTTTATTTTTATCAGGACTACACTGATTACTCTGATTATTTTCTTCTTATTAACTCTTATAATTGTAATTAATAACAGCTTCAAACGACATCTAGGGAGCTTAAAAAATGGGTTATAGAATTTGATTTAACCCTTTAAGAAAAATATGCTTACAACAAATGCATTGTTTTCTTGTTGAACAGGACACTGTTTCACCTTTTTGTTACAACCAGTTGTCATGATGACATTCAGCTTCTCCCTGTTTGATGTTTCAGTGACTTGAAGTAGGAAGGGGTGATGATGTCACGCCCATTCTGCCTCTTAAGCCTCCTGTCTAAAATGTCCAAACTCTCTGCCGATCTCTGTCTTGCTCTCTGTCTCTTTGCCTCTCTGTTGTCTCCCTCCTAAAAACATGAGAATTCATGCTTTTATGTATGTCTAAGCCCAGCCAATCATGAGAGGACCATATACAGGTATACCATACTCTATGTCATTAATTGGTTCCAGCAATCACGACTTAGGTCGAAATAACCACACTATAAACAGTAAATATGCACTCCCCATTGTCTATTACAGTTGTTATATATACGTACTGTAATCTGAATAAAATAATTAATTTCCACCTTATCTTCCAGCCTTACGATTAGCATTAGCACTTGCACAGGGACTTTTCTTTGGAGGCATGGGCAAAATCTATTTTAAATCACAATTTAAATGTAATTGAAAGAACATCAACAGCGGAGCATAGATTTAAAAATGTCGGAATTCAAAATCGTTGTTGGAACAGGAAACAGCACATGAGTGCTGCCTGTTGGCAGGAATTTGAAATAATAACATCTGCTGAACATACTTTATACTGCAATTTTTTGTTTTTGATGATTTCATGATATATATATATATATATATATATATATATATGAAGAAATATAGTCTAAAAGTGTGCTATATTTATGGGATAAAGTGCTCAATATCAGAGATAGAGCGTGTGTAAATATAAAAGTGAACATAGAAGTCAACACTTAGAGGCGACAGTCTGTTTCATGCTAGATGCAATCGTCAGGCAACTAGTGTTGACTTCTATGTTCACTTTTATATTTATATATATATATATATATATATATATATATATATATATAGTATACATAATATTTTTAAATTTATTTAAATGATTTTATGTGTTTATTGTTATTTTAGTGTTTTGATGTGCTTTGTTTTTAACAGCTGACGTAAACCTGAGTAAAACGACCGAAGGCGAGTTTTATTTTCCCATATAATATTTAAGAAAAACAGACGTGTCTTTGAAAATGACTTAACTCGAAATGACTTACGTCGAGGTATCACTGGATGGGCAAAGTAAAGAAATAAGTCACCCCTTCTTTTATTTCCTGCAGAATCAACCTTTTTTAAACAATAAACAGATGGTAACTAAAACATGCTTGACAAATTTAACACTTGCACATTATTTTTTAATTTTAATCAATAAAATAAATGCATATACATGGAATGACAAAAATTTATTGCTTTAATTTTTAATTTCCAACAATAATGCTGATTCTTCTTTCGAGTTTATCAATATAGGAAGATTGATAGTACTTGTGTGAAGATACTAGTACAATTAAATATTAGTCATTAGCAGTCGGTTATTTGCCAAAATTGAAGGAACTTTTAAATTTGTTGGTTTCAGGTTTCATAACAGAAGAACAGTTTGTTAAAGCCAACAAGGAATTCTTGCAGGAAGAGACAAATGAAATCTTTGAGTTGACAATTCTGCCGAAAGACTTGCAGGAAGATTTGGATAAACAGTTGCCAGAAGTAAGTTTTGATTCTGAAAATGGTCATTTTCTTTATGAATTACAAAATATTCTGTAAAAAAAATGAAACATTAAATATGTATTTACATTGTTCTGTCTGTTGTCCTCATCTTTATTGTGATAGTCGCAACATTTTGGCCAGTGTACATTCCTGCCTTCTTCAGGTGATATTTCTTGGACTTTTGAATTGGGGGTAGATTGTTCTAATTCCCCGTGCCATGCCTTTGGATATCTCAGTTTCAGTTAGTTTTTCTTAGTAACTCTGCAAGTTTTTGTCCCCTCCGCTGTGGCCATGTGGGGAGACATTAGTGAATGAATGTTTGGATCGTATAAACATAATGCCTCAGCAATTATTTTTTTAAGAGCTCATATTACCATTTTTTGTTGTTTTTCTCTAGCTCCCTGGTCACAATTTAAACGATCTCTGATAATTTTCACTTTTACCCACAATTATAGCATACCTTAAAACTATATATATATATATATATATATATATATATATATATATATATATATATATATATATATATCTGAAATGAAGGTGTTAAGCTTAATATTACTAGACATATTAAAATACAAAGCAAAGAATAAAAGGAGAAGCAACCGGTTTCGCTCCCGCTCTTCAGGCTTCTACGGGAGATTTTAATGTAATTAAAAAACAGAATATGCAATGAAAAAGGAAATGAGTGCGAGGGGGAGAAAAAAAAAATTGGAGCTAGAGGCAAATGACAGCGAGCCCCAACAGACACTCACGCTGTTCACGCTGTTCATTTCATCTAAAGGTGCTGGAGTCAATTTACATTGGGTCCCGCGTTCAAGTATGTTCTTTTGGAAAGCCAATGACTATGTTGACCTTCAGACTCAGTGGCTCTGATTGAAGCATTCTGAGAGGCATTTTGAGACAGGCAAACTGAATGTTCTAAAGACGATTCGTTTTCTCTTATTGTAACCCAGGCAAGTTCTTTTCTTTGGTTGCATATCTTAGGCAAGTATGAATTGTCAAATGGAATGTGTGGGAAAATACCAGAAGAGAACGCTGTAATGCTCGAATAACTTTAGGAAAGGTTGGAAAAATAAATGTTGAGTAATAAAAAAGTAAGCTTACTTATTACTACGGTGAATGCAATGCAAAAACTGACAGGAAAATAAAAAATTTAAATTGGGAATGGCTATGAACGACAATGAAAGCAATGCCTTAAAACTGTAGTAGTAGACTTTATGCAACAGAAAAGTTAACCTCCCTTGAGAGAGATTGAAGGCTAGTCCAAGAGAAGGGGAATGTGTAAGCAGGGCTGGATATACAGAAGTAGAAGTGGAATTGTGGAAATAAGCGGTAGCAATGAGCTTAGGACTGCTGCCTAAGTTAAATTTTAAATCTCTAATTCTGACATGAATAGTCCATCTACCTGGGTTGAATAAGATCAACGTACTTTGCATTGGCTGAAATAGATTTATACCCATATAAGGTAAATTTGGGATTTTGTTGTTATATATATATATATATAGTGTAACCCGGATATAAGAGAGTTGTTGGGACCAGAGAAGAAGTCTCTTATATCCGGGTTTGGTCTATTTTGTTTAGGTAAGGATGGCTCTAATTTGGGACCAGAGAAAATCTCTCTTATATCCGGGTTACACTGTATATATAATACTTGTACTTGTTGAATTTGTTTATTTTAAAAATTGTTCGGATGAGCTCTTTGCTATTGAATTTAAGTGCAGACATAGAGGTCTCATCAATTGGCTAAATGTAGCCATAAATTCTATGCTAATAGTTTCTTTTCTCACACTTCTCGCCTGTGGAACTCCCTTCCAATTCCATGCTTTCCGGACAACTTTAATCTCCAAAAATATAAGTGCAATTTAAATGCAATGTTAATCGCTATCTACTGTCTCCATGAATACTCCTTTTCTCTTTCCCCTTATTAGTAATGTTTATAGGCCTAATTCTTCCCCACCGAATAACTCCTTTTGTCATAGTTGTTTTATTTCCTTGCTTGTGGCAAAATTGATTAAAAGATTGATTAAATGCTGAAATATTTGTAATGTTTGTGAAGAAAAATCTTCAAATATCAGAAAAAGGGATTTATTTTTGAAAGACTTGAAGAAAAAAAATACATCAGACATGGGGGGAAAATAGGATTCTATATCACGTTGAAATGCCAGTTCCCGTACGATCACCAAAGTTAAGCAATGTTGAGACTGATTTGTACCTAGATGGGTGACCACTTGGGAATAGCTGGTGCTGTAAGGTTGGATGTGTGGGTGGTGTAATGGATAATGGCTTAGAATTGTTAATCAGAGAGCTGAGTTTGAATTCCTGTTGGGTTCCTTATATTCACTCATGAAAAAATATTCTTGGGAAAGGAATCAATTCACCTCTTTTCCCCTCAGCTATTAGTAAGACATTATTATTTTTTTTTAAATTCTTATAATCTAAAAATATTTTCTGGCTTTAAATAACCTGCAATGGGTTGATAAGCCATAGAAAACAAATCAAACAATTAAATCCTGATTAGCTACACAGGCATGTCTTTTAGGTTTATTTACATTTTCTGGGATTTAAATGTATAGAAACTACTGTGACCTCAAAGTGGGGGATCAATTTATGTATTGATTGTACTATAGAATTGATCCCCCACTTTATATCCACATTATAATTTCTTGTTTGTTGATAAGCTGTAGAAAATGAATCAGTCAATCAATGAAATACTGATTAGCTACACAGGCATGTCTTTTAGATTTATTTACTTTCTCTGGAATATAAATTTATAGAAACTACCATGGCCACAAAATGAGGGATCAGTTTATGTAATGATTGTAATATAGAATTGAACCCCCCTTTATATCCCCACAGATTTTTTTGTTTTTTATCAAATTCTTATTAGTGTTGCCCCCCCCCATTCTTAGAATCTAAAAACATTTCCTGGCTTTAAATAACCTGCAAAAGTTTGATAAGCCGTAGAAAATGAATCAATTGATTTAATCCACTTAGCTTTTATCCCGTAGGACAATTCCCTGTAGAGAATTTGGAGCCTTAAACCTAGCCTGCCTACTGGTGATTGAAGCTTTTCTTTTTTGTTACAGCTGCTGTTGCTATCAGTAGACATATACCTGATGAAGGCTGGAGGGCACAGTGACTGAAACGTTATAACAACAACAAACATAAGGATAATAGTCTGAATGTAAATAGTGTGAATAATGATAACCTCTCATCCCAGAAATTCAGACAGAAAAAAATGTCTTACATTCTTGTAAAATCTTTGATTTTTTTTCCTTTTCAGTTCTGTGACTGTAAAGATGTTCCTTCCTTGCCGGACACAGGAAAATTGATTCCATCTGATTCTCTTCTTGGGCAAATTTCCAAACGCATTGCAACAAAAGACTGGAAGAAAGTGGTCAATAAACTTGGATTTTTAAGTCAGGAAATTGAAAATCTTGAAAAAAAGTATCCAGATGAAACTTCTCAATTGGTAAAGAAGATTCCAACTTTTTTTAACAATTTTTTTATTTTATTTTAGAAAGAAGCACCTGAAGATATCAGTTTAAATTAATGTTGGAGCTCAATCAACATTCTACAAGATTTATATTCCAAAATTCTAAAATTGCAAAGTTTTCTTTTTTTTTCTTTTTTTTTTTTTATTAATGTTCACCCAATACAAGGCCTAATAGCCACTCAAGGTAGAGGGCTACTGTGTGGACTTATATTAGTGTAGGAAAGAACAAGTATTAGCAATATAGAACTGAAGCAGATTTTAGAAGGAACTGGAAACCTAACTCAAAAGAGGAAACAAGGGATAAGCCTCTACTCCTGTTCAAGTCAAGGAAGGAGTGTAAACCAAATGATAGGCGGACCTATTTACTCTTATTCGTAGAGAAGAGAAAAAAATGAAATAGTTAAGGAATAAAATTTCAGAGTTTAGGCACAGACATTAGGAGTATGGAGCTGAAGCAGACTTTAGACAGAAACAGAAAAAAGGACATACCTCTACTCCTGTTCAAAAGTCCTGCTACATAGAGATTCTTGATAAAATTCAAAGAATAATCTGCAATGTCCTAACCTGGCAACTTATTTTATGAGCAATGATCTTTCAGGATATCGACGTTCATGGCTTTCCACAACTTCCTATCATTCTTGGCTCTGTTTGTTTCCATAATATCTCTCCCAGTGCATTTACACAAGCTCATTAAGTAGTCTATATGCAATTTCTATTTGCCTCTCTCTCTTGTTTTCATTATATCGTGTGAGTGTCAAATTCTCTTTCTCCTTTCCTTTAAGTGTCCTGGAAAATCTCTTTCTACCTCCTCATTCTAATTTTAAGTGTCCTTTTGTGTTTGAATTTTCCTTAAAACTTCCTCATTTATCTGTCTATATTTCTGAGATGAGGTCTTGTAATTATTTACACTATTTACATTGTTCAGACTGTTGTCCTCATCTTCGTTGCCATATTCACGACGTTTAGACCGTTGTACGCTCCGACCTTCTTCTATATCTGTCTATATTTCTGAGATGAGGTCTTGTAATTATTTACACTATTTACATTGTTCAGACTGTTGTCCTCATCTTCGTTGCCATATTCACGACGTTTAGACCGTTGTACGCTCCAGCCTTCTTCTATATCTGTCTATATTTCTGAGATGAGGTATTGTAATTATTTACACTATTTACATTGTTTAGGCTGTTGTCCTGATCTTCGTTGCCATATTCACGACGTTTAGACCGTTGTACGCTCCAGCCTTCTTCTATATCTGTCTATATTTCTGAGATGAGGTCTTGTAATTATTTACACTATTTACATTGTTCAGACTGTTGTCCTCATCTTCGTTGCCATATTCACGACGTTTAGACCGTTGTACGCTACGGCCTTCTTCTATATCTGTCTATATTTCTGAGATGAGGTATTGTAATTATTTACACTATTTACATTGTTCGGACTGTTGTCCTCTTCTTCGTTGCCATATTCATTTTTCTTCAGGTGACTGGAATTTTGAACTGAACCCACGGGGGGGGGGGGGTTTAGATTGTTCTAGTTCCACATGCCACGCCTCTTCTGGATGTCTCAGTATCAGTTATCTCCCTTTAACTCAACTCTCCAAGTTTTTGTTCACCTCAGATGTAGCCAGGTATTGAACTCACAACTCATGGGTTACTGGATTCAACCAGCGCTTTTATTCCAGTGGATAAAAGCGTTGGTTGAATCCAGATCGAGGGCTACTGTGTGAAGTTGAATTAGCGTAAGAAAGGGCAAGATAACAGGTAAGATAGACAGCCAATTCTAGACTTGAAGAGGTCAAGAATTAATTAGCGAATAAAATTTCAGAGTTCAGGTGATGTTAGGAGTATCGAATTGAAGTAGACTTTAGAAGGAACTAGAGACCCAATCCTAAACAGGGAACAAGGAATAAACATCTACTCCTGTTTAAAAGACCAGGGATGATCTTGAACTGGACGATAGGCAAACATGTATATTCCTATTGGCAGGGCAAAATAATTAGTGAATGAAATGATCATTAGCATCCTGAAAGAACAGATTGATTGTTTTTTTTTTATTCATAATGTTTATATTTGGACTGTTGTCCTCATCTTTGTTGTTGCTATCGCAACATTTCAGCCTCATAGCCTAGCATGTGAACTGTTTCTTTCCAATGACAAACTCTCTAGTGTTATTCCATGTCCAGTATTTTCACTTCCAGTATTTCCAATTCCCACCATCCATAAAGGGAACATTTGATGCCTACAACACCGAGATAAAAATCACGTGGTGATCCAGACGCATACCAACAAGAAACGGTCAGCAACAAGAGTCCTTTCAGAATAACAACTACTCAGTAAACAGTGTCTACAGGCTTGGAGGGATTTTAACAGAATGGTCAAGATCACAATCTTTTTTTTTTAACTAATGTTCATCCAAAACAAGGCCCCAAAGGCCACTTGAGGTAGAGGGTTACTGTGTGGAGTCATATAAGTGCAATAAAGGGCAAGATAACGAGAAAGATTGACAGCTAATTCTAGACTTGAAGAGGTCAAGATTTAATTAACAAATAAAAAATCAGAGTTCAGGCAGAAACATTATACCTCAAAGGCTTGTAGAATCTTCCACGACAGCCAGTTTGCCCTCTGCTAGAAAATGCACTCTTCCTGTTACGATTTTACCAACATCATACTTACAAAATATCAACAGGCATTCATTGGTTAATCACCGTCAATCTAGCTTGCTGATTGGTCAGTATCGACCAATCAGATTGCTCCCACGCGCAAGATCAATTTAGGCGCCAACTCAATCGGAGCCCCTCACGTGATACAACGAATTTATAAAAACCCAACATGTGTGATTCTCTTTTTTGACGCGGACTCTCGAACCTAACTCCTCTACGTCACAACACCGATGCCAAAATGTGACTCTTAAAGAACTCCCGTCTTGACTAATGCAGTCAGACATAAAAGAACTTTACAATTCATGCAAGTATAATTCCAACATCTTTTATCCAACTTGCACAATACACAATTCAAACATACTCAATCTTCTAAACTGCATTTTAATAATCAACTTATTCGTTATGAGTCTAGGTACAAATATTACCTAATCAAAGATACATAACTCAGTCTCACTTTTCAGTTTGCATCACATACCTGTATATTCAATACTTAATAAATTCAATTGTTATGTTTTCAACTCTATGTTCTGTTTTGTATTTTACCATTGCTATTCACATCAAATACAATTTGCATTGTTCCACCACATTGGATAGCGTCCTCCAGCATAATAGCATAATCCTTTCCACACCTTTCCTAGACAAAATAAAATAATTGTGGCGAACAGCCCTTCACACACGCACAACAATATGACTAAACCATCACGCTCCACCATACTCAGGGCCCGTTTCGCTACAGGCTTATCAGAAAAGATTCAGAGGATCTGCAGTCGATACAACATCAGAACAATATTCAGAAGCAGTTCCATTCTATGCAGAAATCTCTGCAGGGTAAAACCTAACATGGGGGCGAACATGACCAAGATATTCTAATTCTAGACATGAAGAGGTCAAGATTTAATTAGTGAATAAAATTTCAGAGTTCAGGTGGAGATATGAGGAGCATAGAGTTGAAGTAGACTTTAGAAGATACTGGAGACCCAATCCTAAACAGAAAAAAAGGATAAACCTCTACTCCTGTTCAAAAGACTGGGAAGATAGGTGAATCTATCTACTCCTGCATATTTTGGCTAAGCAGCATGGTCCCATGACTCAAGCTTAATCTAGTGCTTGTATGTATGCATTTGTGGGTGTTGGATTCAATTCTATTTCTTTTAACCTTTTAAGTATGGAAGCACCCAAATGCACCTTCAAGTTTCACAAGGAGGGCCTTAACACATCTGCAGTTGGGTAGCACTGTATTTCAATAAACAGTGTTGATATTCAACATGTGCAGGAAACCATGTCTCATAACCAGTAGTGCCATGGCGGTTAACAGAGTGGTAGCACCAGCTGAGGGCAAATCGTGACCCTCCCCTATCCCCAAACAACACACTATAAAAGTATAAAAATACATTTTTACAGTAAAAATACCAGAAATACATTTTTATATAAAATGAATTACCAATAATACATAGTTATAGTAAAATTACCAACAATACATCATATCCTTAGTTGAAGGCATACAATTGCATTCAGAATATTTTTAGTTGAAGCTACCTGTCTATATTTCTGAGACGAGGTATTATGTACACTATTTACATTGTTTGGACATGGCACATGGAATGAGAACAGTCTACCCCAGTGAGTGAAATAAAGGGTTCAGTTCAACATTCCAACCACCTGAAAAGGCCAGAGCGTACAACAGCTGAAATTTTGGGATAAATATGGCAACAAAGATGAGGATGATAGTCCAAAAAATATAATTAGTTGAAGCTATAAAATTGTATTCAATTTAGATTTTGGCATTAAATAACCCACAGAGGTGTTGATATGCCACAAAACAAAATCAACCAACCAACCAACCAACCAACCAAGGGGTTTAAAATGCTTCATATGTAAAAGTTGTAGATTTCCAAAACTACATCATGTAATCAGTTTTAACCCAAAATATTCCATTTAAATTTCTTTCCTAAATGTTTTAACCAATTCCAATCTCCTTTTTTTACAGATTTTTGAGATTCTTCTTTGGTGGAAAGAACGTGAAGGTGAAATGGCCTGTGCAGAAATCCTAGAGAAAGCACTTTTAGACTGCAACATTGTGGATGTCGCCATTCTCTTGGCACCATGATCTTTCCTGGCATTCAACTTGCAGCATTCAGCTATCAACTGACGTCACACACTCTGCTCCCACCTCCCAAAAAAGTGACCATTGATCAAAACTTGGGAATAAAATATACTGGCCAATTTTGACCCTATTAACTGATCAATACTGGGAATCAGATTGCTTGAACCAAACAGAAGATAATTTTTTTCCCCATTTATCTGAATTTCTTCGGAAGCATTTTCGGTAAAGGTTGAGAATGCTTTATCAGAAATTCTTGGGACCGAAAATGCTTTAGTTTTCAGATTTTAGAATACAGGCGATTTAATTTGTATATCACATCTAGAATTTTATAGCTGGGCAACTAGTAATGGAACCCAAGCATAAACATGACACCCCTTTACAGCTTATACATATACACTGAAGATAATTTTATATAAATAGCATATACCCTGAAAGTAGTTTTATATCAAATTTCATAAATTTTGTGTACATACAGATACAGGTAATGATTCCAGTTATGTAATGCTCACACAGATTTTTAATTTGTGAGATTAAGATTTCACGTAAAAATAATGTTTTGTATTTTATTTATACAAACAAAACATGATCACTACTTACAAAAAATATATAATTGTAGGACTTTTTGTTTGATATTTTGAATAATAGGTTTACTGAGCATGAAACACATGGTAAGTAATCCACAAACGAAGATGTTGCTATGACGATCGCCAACTAAAACAGGTACTAACATAGGCTATGTAGCTGGGGAACCTCCACCCAGGGCAGATAACAGCTGCACATCACCCAAGAGCCTTCCCAGTGCTTTCTGACATTTTCCATTTGAATGTCAGCACCTGAAAAACTTTTGGACTTTGGAATTTTGGATAAAGGACATTATTAATTTATGACATTTTATAAAAAAAATTTTATTCTTATTTACACCTAGAAGTAGATGCAATTGTCTTCAGTTGTCAAAATTTTTTGAATAAAACATTTTTTTTATACTAGTTTATCTTTCATCTCATTTTTGTTGCTTCTTTACGTCTAGTAAAGTAAATTCCTTATATGAAACATATTAATTTTTAACTGATTTTTCATTTTTAGCGTTTGTAAAATGTAAAAATGATCCAGTAGATAGGTTTGCTTGCCGCCCGGTTCACACTCCTCCCCAATCTTTTGAAGAGAAGTAGAGATTCATCTCTTGTTTCCTGTTTCGGATTGGGTTTCTGGTTCCTTCTAATGTCTGCTTCAGCTCTATACTCCTAACGTCTCTGCCTGAACTCTGAAATGTTATTCCCTAATTAAATCTTGACCTCTTCAAGCCTATCTTGCCTTTTCTTATGCTAATACAACATTAGTGAAAAACAAAAGCATTGCAATAAAAAGCATAAAACATAAGGTGGAAGTAAGAACGAGCCCAAGATTAATGCCGACAACATATATGAATATTCCTTTGAATTTACCTGATTTCATGAACTATTCAAGTTAATATCATTTTCACAGACTTGTCTGTCAAGTAGTGATAAATATTTTTATTATTCAATGTTGATCTTATTACAACCCTGACCACAGCTCAGAAAAGTATTTTCTAACCAGATTTGTGTTACACTCCTTCTGGAATCCGCATTGATACCATAAATACAATATGCAAACAGTTGACAGTTGGTTCCTTACAAAACTACTTAAACCAAATGGATTTTTTACCACCCGACACCCAGACAGAATTTGATATTCATCAATCCACAACTACTACAATGCTAATATCTGCTGCCCCTTTTTTTAAACTAATGTTCACCCAATAAAAAGACCAAGAGCCACTCAAGGTAGAAAGTTACTGTATGGTGTTGTGAATGTAAGAAAAGGCAAGAAATGAAGTTCTTGGGTCTATGCAAGAAAGATAACAGTTAACTTTAGACTTGAATCAGTCAATATTTAATTGGTGAATAACATTTTAGAGCTCAGTCAGGAACAATAGAAATATAGGGTGGAAGCAGATTTTAGAAGGAACTGGAAACCCATTCCTAAACAAGAAACAAGGGATAAGCCTCTACTCCTGTTTAAAAGACTGGGGAGGTGTGTGAACCGAACAATAGGTAAACTTATCTGAAGTTACAATGAAAATGAGACAACATCAAAACAATCCAAAGATAAACAGTTAATTTCAATAACATCATCATCATCATCATCCCCTTGACTTTTTTGTAATCGTAAGGGGAATCCGAATGCAGAAGCCACACTGAATCTCCTCCACAGTGGTCTATTAATAGCAGCCAATCAATGGGACACATGGTCATTGTTAATCCGGGCCTCAACTGATTAGGCATAGTGATATTTTGTTTCTCTTGCTTCATAATCCTTTCAAACTGTTAATTTCAATAACAGCTTATTGTAAATATTTTTCTTTTTCCTATCTATATATAATCAGGGAAGTGGAAAATAACGCTGAGATGTCAAACACTGAAATTGCAACCTTGTCCAAATCTGACGTAATGACACTCATCTTATCTACCATATCAGCTAAAAAATGCAAATTAATGCTTTAACAAATTACTTCACTAGCTGAAAATTACTAGATTGCAGTTCAGTCAAAATGTCTTCTATTTCTACACATTGCAAAGCAAAATCACCGAGGCTGCCATGACACACGCATTTTTATTTAATAATTGATATAAGCAGTTTAAGAATCTGATCATCGTAGTGTTTCTTACTCACAATGATAAAAGACAGACCACAGTCTCTTTTAACCCAGATGTATTTCTCTTAATATCTTATGTAAGCTACTTAACAATCTGCCCATCCAAAATGCTTGATACCCCTGATCATGAAAAACAGATGATATTTGTGAAGAAGATCCATTTTTTCCCTTGAGGATGGCTTACCTGACTTGAGTAGAAACTACTCTGTGACACCAAAGTAGCATGTGTCATACCTAAAATACCTTAGATATGTCACATAACCTTTTCCTCTATCTTCTAGACCAAACTTGCCTTTCTACTATCACCTTGGTAGTCTTCTCTTACCTATATCTTTTATTAGACTATAAAATATATATATATATATATATATATATATATATATATATATATATATATATTTCAAACATGTAGTGTTGAATGTTAAAGACAACATAGTCTTACATATTTTCTTTTGAATTTTCTCATATTCTCTAATGAGACTTTTTATTTGAAAATAGTTTCGAAATATGTATTGTCCATACAATGACCTAGCGCTTTCGAACATCATTGTTCATCTTCAGGGTCAATATTTTAGTCAAAATTTTTTTTTTTTGAAAAGAAAAGTTGCTGCCAAATTACACACACATATATATATATATATATATATATATATATATATATATATATATATTATATTATTTTACATTGCTACACAAAAATTTTCATGTTTCGGAACTATAATGTTCCTTAATTGGGCGGTGATAAATAACTGATGATGACAATTTCAAAATTCAAAAACATACTTATGGGCATGTCAGGATTAACCAATCAAGAGACAGATCTAAGCTAAAAGGAAAAATGAAGAATACGGTCCGATGGTGTGGATAGTTGGGTTACTAATTCATGTCTTAGATAAATTTACACTTTAGACATGTCCAGCAGCAGACAAACTGTTGCAATGAAACAAAGTAGTCAAGGTTGTATTAAAAATTGTATTAACAAAATATTATTTTTAACGAATTTCAAAATTTTTTTATACTACAAATCCTTATTAAAGGGGTCACTATTTGAATTAAAAGTTTTTTTTATATATATGGAAACTAAAATGCGATTATTTTGCTGAGCACTTTTTAAAAAAGTAAATGCTAAGAACTGTGGATTCTTAATCTGTCTGTTCTCTCTCTCTCTCTCTCTCTCTATATATATATATATATACATGCAGGGTATGATGGATAAATTGTTGTCTAAATTATGCAAAAATAACACTGACATTTCATTTTAACAGATATATTTACCAAAATTACAGAAAAATATCTTGAAATACTAAAGATTAAATTTATTCACTAAAATCACCATTGGGTTCAACCAAGGCCAACAGACGACTTCTGAATCTCCTGAAATGTTTGTATTGGAGCTTCTGGCGCAAATGTCAAGCAGTACAGCATGCCATTTCCAATGCATGAAATTAAAAATATAAAATGGCGACAATTTGCCTATCGCGCCCTGTATATATAAGTTTCATTGAAGATGAATGACAAGGCAATTAAGCTATTTATTAAATTAATTTTTCTTTATTTGATAATCAAGGATGTTTTTAACAGAATACGTAGGTGTAGGTATATATATATATATATATATATATATATAAAAATATATATATTATAAAAAAAATATAAAATATATATATATATATATATATAGTGTCTAGCCACATTGATGAGCTGTGATACAGTGAAACAGGCCTATATGTGGATGACCATATTAATAAAAAAAAGCTCTCGTCTATTTGATTGAACACTATCAAGGAAAAGATAATTCCAAAACAACAGCCGTCACTAGCTATTAATGCTCTTCATAAATGAATCAAACACTATTGGCTACCGGTGTGTTTGTTTACATCCATAAACAATATGTTAGAATTTCCCTTTCTCTCTGCTGTGCCCTGATAGCTTAGGGGTAGGATCTCCGACTGATGCCAAATTGGTAGGGTTTCAATCCTGGCTTGAAGCAACCAGATGTCTAACCACACTGATGAGCAGTGATACAGCAAAACAGACCTGTGTGTGGATGACTATATATATATATAGAGAGAGAGAGAGAGTTGGGATTTGTATTTGAGTAAATGCTCTTTATTTTAAAATAACATTTAAACAACAATTAAAAATATGTTGGATTTAACCCATTTCATATATATATATATATATATATATATATATATATATATATATATATATATATATATATATATATATATATATATATATATATATATATATATGAATATATATATATATATATATGAATATATATATATATATATATGAATATATATATATATATATATGAATATATATATATATATATATGAATATATATATATATATGAATATATATATATATATATATATATATGAATATATATATATATATATATATGAATATATATATATGAAATCCTGAGAGCTCATCACTTTCAAAGGTCAAACGACCCGTCAAAAGTGTAAATTTTCATTTCCTTTTTCGTTTCACCTTTGAAAGTGATGTCTGAGGATCCAGGGTACCTTAAAAGGTCTCTGGTGAAATAAAGTATTACAATGGAGCTTTAAAGTGGTCTGTTTTTCTTTAAAAAAAAAAAAAAAATATATATATATATATATATATGTAAAAAAATTTTGGGACATTTTGAATAATCTCTATCTATAAAAGGCAGGATGTGTTTGTGTGTGTAACGAATGCACGGCCACAATTTTCGACGGATTTGCACCAAAATTTACATGCACATGCTCCAGTTGCATTTCCCAACTCCCATCGATAGTAGAAATAATTGATTTTTTCATGCTTCTATGGCAGTTTTCATGTAGTTTGTGGCCATTTTCTACTGGCCAGAGTGAGAGCCTATAGCTGGCTGCCACGAATAGGCAGGAATATTCTAATTGCCAGCGTGAGAGCCAACAGCTGACTGACATGAATGTTAACTAGCATGCTTGCATGCAAAAAAATTCGATAGCTGCATTCGTCACATGTGGGAAAAATTTAAATCTGCATGGCACTTTACTCCAATTGGCTCATTTGCTTGCTTAAACTCAACGTTGATCCTGATTCCGTAGAACTGGTTTGGGTGTGAAAAAGTATTTGTTGTTAACATTCTTTTTTCATCCGGTTTTTCCAGTTACGAGTCCTTTTTTTAAAGCTGATCGTTTTGTGTTCATTTTGTTTAGTTCTTTTTTTGTAACAGATTTAATGTTTAGTATAGAGCTTAGAAAAAATTTGCAGTGTCAGATAGGCAAGAAGTAAGGCATGTAGCAACATCAGCACGGCAAAGGGCACTCCTTTAAGGGTAAGGAAGGGCAAAAATATTTTAAGCGATTGCTGTATGAGTCGTACGATTTTTGAATCAAGCACGGGCAACGCCGGGCCATGCTGCTAGTTGCATATAATCATTCATTGAGCCTAGAACAAGAATGCAGAAAAGTCCTGGACGGCCGTTTCATCCTTTTTAGGAATCATCAGCAGTGTGCATCCACTACTATTAACAGTCCGGGTTCAATTCTTGGTAGCACCCCGACTCCAGACTTTTAAAGACGAACTTTTTTATAATCATTCGGTCAGTTCATCAGGTTTCAGCAATTGACTGCAGATTTTCTCATTTTCATTATTTTTAGATTAACTTAAAAACAATTTCTGCACTTTTTATTGGTGTTAGGTTGATTTTTTTTTCTGTGTGTGTATGCCTATATGTATGTGCATGTGCCCCGTGTAGAATATTGTGGTTATTTCTCTTCATTTTCTCATCTCCTTATACTCTCTTCCTATTCTTTTTTGATATCTCCTGATGAGTGGACTGAATGATTACAAAAAGGTTCATCTATGAAATGCTGAAGTCATCTTCTTTTGGGCCATGTCCCTTCAAGACATAGGTGATCATGGCCCTCCACATCTTCCTGTCCCTTGTAGCTCTTAATAAATTTTGTCTTTTTGTTACTTCTCCCAAACCCCATTCTACCATCTACTTAAGATCATCAAGTATCTTACGTGCTGCTTTCCTCTGTCTCTCAATCTGTCCTTTGAGTATCAGATTTTACAAGCCCTTCTTCTTCATTATGTGCCCCAGAGATTTCAACTGTCTCTTGCTGATGTTAAGTATAACTTTCCTTTTTGTTTCCAATTTCTTCAAAATCGTCGTTTCTCACGTTTGGTTCATTGTATCCTTCTGTAGAATCACATTTCTGTTGCTTCAAGTTTGTTCTTTGTCTTTGAGGAGGTTGTTCAGCATTCGCTGCCATGCAGGAGGACAAATATCACGTAACAGTCCAGTGCCCTTTTCTTTGTTTCTAACGACATTTTTCTGTCTCTTAATACTCTACTTATCATTTGGAAGGCATCTTTGGCCATCCCAATACGTCTTCGGATCTCAGTGTCGCACTTTCCGTCCCCTGTTAGAACACTTCCCAGATATTTACATTGCATATCACGTAACAGTCCATTGCCCTTTTCTTTGTTTCTAACGAAATTTTTCTGTCTCTTAATACTCTGCTTAGCTTTTGGAAGGCACCTTTGGCCATCCCAATACATCTTCGGATCTCAGTGTTGCACTTTCCGTCCCCTGTTACAACACTTCCCAGATATTTACATTGCATATCACGTAACAGTCCAGTGCCCTTTTCTTTTTTTCTAACGAAATGTTTCTGTCTCTTAATACTCTGCTTAGCTTTTGGAATGCATCTTTGGCCATCCCAATACGTCTTCGGATCTCAGTGTCGCACTTTCCGTCCCCTGTTAGAACACTTCCCAGATATTTACATTGCATATCGCGTAACAGTCCAGTGCCCTTTTCTTTGTTTCTAACGACATTTTTCTGTCTCTTAATACTCTGCTTAGCTTTTGGAAGGCATCTTTGGCCATCCCAATACGTCTTCAGATCTCAGTGCCGCACTTTCCGTCCCCTGTTAGAACACTTCACTGATATTTAAATTTTTGTACTTATTTGATTTTAGTATCCCTGATTTGTAATCTGCATTTTGGGCTCGTACTTTTGCTGATGACCATGCATTGTCTTCTTGTAGGTTATACTTAGTCCTTTCTTCTCTCCCTTCTAAAGGAGCGTTTGTAGTTTTTTTTCTGTGTCTGCTTTCAACACAGTGTCAGCTGAATATCTTCTAGGGAAAATCTTATCAAAACTGTTAGACCTTGGCAGAAAGACGAACAGTTAACTGGGAGGATCCCTAGTTATGAATTGAGAGAACACGATAAAAAGTTCTAAACAGTTTTTTTTAACTAATATTCACCCAATACAAGGCCCAAGGGTCACTCAAGATAGAGGGTTACCAACTACCTTTTTAGCATAAGAAAGGGCAAGATAAGAGGTAAGATAGACAGCTAATTCTAGATTTGACGGTCAACATTTAATGAATAAAATTTCGAAGTTCAGGCAGTGACATTAGGAGTATAGAGTTGAAGTAGACTTTAGAAGAGACCAGAAACCCAATCCTAAACAAGAAACAAGGGATGAATCTCTACTCCTGGTCAAAAGACCGGAGAGGAATGTGATCTGGGCAATAGGCAAACCTATCTACTCTTGGGAGGTCACTAGTTACACATTGAGAGAGCAGGATAAAACCTCCCAACTGTGAGTAGTCTCCTGGTACAGACAGGAGAGATGACGGGTTTGACTTAAACAATTCTGTTTTAGTGACAATATTCTAAAATATAAAAAGCTTTCAGCTTATTAGACATTGGATGCAAAAAAACAAAAAACATGACAACTGGCAAAGAAGAAATTTGTGAAAAAAGAAGTTTCTTTATTGTTAATTTTTATTTCGTTTTAAAAAAAAATGAAATATGTTTTTGATTCCCTGAGGGTTAGGAGTCTTTTTTTTTTAAAAGTCAATGTTTGACTGTAACCATATTGCAAAAAAAAAAAAAAAAGTTCTCAATTTTTCAACACTTTAGCAAATAATGACAACAGACCAAAATTCATATCAACAATGGAAATTCAAAATATGGCTGTTATGAAATAGCAAGGTTATGGTTTTACTGCCAGTTGCAAGTAGGTTATCTGGTGCCACATCTCTGAAGGATTTCAGATACAAAAAGCTCAAATTGAGGCAGATATGTAATGGGATATTTCAATTCATTGCAAAGTCAGAGAAACTTATTTTGTGGCTGACGGAATAGTAAGAATGCAAATAATCTTATCTCCCTTGGAACTGACTTGATCGAGTTTTTCAGATAAGATCACTCACCAAAGCCAACTTGACAGATTGGGATACTAAATTTGAAATTGACTTTCATCTCGTGTTAGCCAAGCTTATTTTAAAAGGAGCTTTAAAAGTTTCAAGCAGTGATATTCAAAATTTAGTCGTCCAATGAGGAAACTCTACAACTGACCTCAGTGTGTGATATTTGAAATTAAAACCTCAAAAGTGCAGCAAATGACCCTGGTCGTATTTTCATCATATTTTAAGGCCACATAGATGTACCTCTGTAGAATGAATACTTTCATTCAATCAGCATCACACATTCATGACATTTGGGAATACCAGGTGCTGTAAACTTGAATGTGTGGATGGTGCAATAGATAACGGCTTGGAATTGGAGAGCAGAGTTCCAATTCCAGTTGGGTTCCCTATATTCACTTGGGGGTGGTATGAATCCACTTCTTCTCTCCCACCAGCTATGGGTTAATTAGTAGGATTTGTATCAGTAAAGAATTATTATTTCCAAAAAAAAAAATTCTTACAATTTAAAAATATTTTCTGGTTTTAAATAACCTGCAAAATGTTGATACGCCATAAAAAGCAAATCAATTATACTCATGAAAGAACTGACCCTAATCCTTAAGATAATTATTTTTTAATCAAAAACTATTTTTTCTTAGTAAAAGTAAATAAAACTTCATAGGTTCCAAAAAGCCAAATGTTTAACGTTATGTATGAATCAAGCAGGCATCTGTCACAATTCTATCTTTAATTATGTCTGACACAATGCAGATTGAGAAAGCCCAGTAAAGGCATATGTAGTGAGACCGTGTGTAGTGACAAGGCAGTGAATACACAGGAAGACATGAAAAATTTTGGTTAGCAACCGATCTAGAATTTTTCCAGGCCTGAACAATCTGATTCTTTTTTATTTAGATGATTGTGTTTCAAGTATAGTAATGTCTGCAGATATAAAAAAAAACACCTTCTGCTTATGGTGTAGGGTTGACGATCGCTGATAATAGAATCTTATTTTTTATTTTATTTATAAATATTTGTTTGCTTCATTTTTTTTAGTGCATTTATTGCCGTTAAATCAGCATCATGGTTCTATTACTTGATAAAAAGATTGATTTTTTCCTTTCACAAATAATAAAGAGGGTCAGATGCTGGTGTACAGCAGCTAAAGGCACTGAAAAAAAAAAAAAAGAAGCTAAATTGGCAATTCTACCCAGCAAACACATTGTTAATGTGGGTTTATAGGTTTATTTTGTTTTACGGCCTATCAACTCCTTATGGCTCATTTAATGCTGAAATTTTATTTTCTTGGGAGTATTAATAATTACTTTTACAAAAATGTATTGCTGGTATTTGACTATAAAAATCTACTTTATTTTTACTTTCATAGTGTTTTGACCCTAGCATGAGGGTTAACTATTTGCCCATAGCTAGGACCCCAACAGGTGCTACCACCCCGGTCAGGGTGAAACTGGGAACAACAGCAATTAAGAGGCAGTTCCACACTCCTCAAAACTTCCCAATCAGAGAACAGCCATTGTTAGTGATGCAGTGTCTATTATGGCCTTGTGCCAGACTAGGCTTAGTTGCTGTATTATAAAATGCATTTATTTACCTTAAAATTTCATGTCAGTACACATATATACATATTTGTTTTATTTCAAACATTATTTTTAGTGGATACCCATATTTGAGTAGACGAGTCGCAATCCATTACTTTAACATGCCTTCATTTATTTTAAACAGTATGTGTTCTGTTTACTGGCTTGCATATTTGAGAAAACTTAATAAAGAATTTAATTTCTTTTCACATTTTCTTTAGGTTTCCTTGAGTACCCAGGCCAGTAGACAAAATATATATTGTTTAAAATAAATAGAGGCATGGTAGAATAACAGATTGTGGCTCGGATTGAGGAATCAGAGGGCTGAGTTCCAATTCCAGTTGGAAAACATTCACTTACATGCTAAACCCTTGGGAAAGTAATGAATCCAAATTTTCTCCCCACATCTAGCTATGGGTAAATAGCAGGACAGACTGTTTTATAACCTTGGGTGATAACCAGTCTAAATGGAAAACTCTAAAGTCAAAACTGTATGCAGCTGTGGTGAAGCACATACTACAATGTATGATTCCAACTTTTCTCTTATCTATGGGTAAATAGTAGGACAGACTGGCAACTGGTCTAGGAGAAGGAAAACTCTGAATTCAAAACTGTATGCAGGATCATTCACATTGACTCAACGATCCTGACTAATACGAGTGTCCACTAAAAATAACGTTTAAAGTAATAAATATTTGTTGAATAAATAAATCAAATGCATTAATTCTTTAGAATTACACACACACTTTCAATGAATGTTTTAAACACTGAAATCTTACTCTTCGTTCTTTTACATTTGGATATATATATATATATAATTAATATTTACCCAATACAAGGCTTAAGAGCCACTCAAGGTAGAGGGTAATTGTGTCGAGTTAGCATTGGAAAGGACATAGCCCTAAAGTAGATTTTAGAAGGAACCGGAAACCGAATTCTAAACAGGAAGGGATAAACTCCTATTTTTGTTTAAAATATCTTTGACCTAGGAAGTAAAATAATTTTTATGTTCCAGTTTGTTTATGCTTAGGAAAACATATACTAATTTTTAAAGCATCAGTTGATTGAGTTGTTTAATGGCATATCAACTCCTTATGAAGCATTTAATTTTTTTTGGTTGGGGGGCCTAGAAATGATAAAAGTATGTGTTATTCTGCTTTCACAATTGAATACATGGTAGATGATATTCAGCTTTTGTGCATATACAAGTTTGTGTGGACATAAATATGAGAGGTGGTGATATGTGTGTTTTATGTTGTAGTTTTGTTGTAGGGATAATGTCATGATAGTTCTTTCATGTTGGTTGTTTGGTTGATTTTGTCTAGCAGCACATCAACACTTCTATGGGTTATTTAATACCATTTGAATGCAGCTGTCTGCCTTCAACTACAGATAAAATGTATTGTCGGTCATTTTACTATAAATATGCATTGCTTGTAATTTTTTCTTTTTAATACAAAAATGTATTGCTGTGTATTTTTTATACTTTTATAGGGTTTTGTTTTTGTTTGGGTTTTTTTTTTTATTTGACCATAATTGGAACCCTAACAGGTGCTACCACCCTGGGTCTGGGAACAACAGCAATTAAGTAATGATCCAGAGGCATTGCTGATGGGTGTAGTTTATCATCATACTTAAAACTATAAAGCATCAGAATGAATTTTGAAATATGACTGCAGACCCCACCCCCAAAAACTTGGTCTTCAAAATAAGAGTGCATCTTATGCACCAATGTGTGTTATATTCTGAAAAATACAATGATGGTTAGTAATCTGTTTTTGCAAGCTGCTGATTTTGATCCTCATTGGGTACCCTATTATTGTGGCTTTGTCTCAGGCTAGGTTATGGTAACCTCTACAGCAACCTTCATTCATTGCCCCCAACCCAACCTGTTGCATTTCTCTTTTTTGTTCATTAAAATGAAATTTGCTTTTAAGAAGATCATTTCAAGTTGATGTTAATTTAACAGATCAATTGTTTCAGGGTTAACTGAAGGTGAGCAGGTAAGATTGTTGAAATGAAGCTCACAAGTTTTATATGATGAATAACAAAACCTCTTTGCTGCCTGTCTGCTACTCTAAACATAGCCAAATCCACAAATGAAATTAAAACAGAAATTTATGAAATGTCTTTTTTTCAAGGAGATAAATTCTGGTCATTAAAATGGTTTCATATCTCATTCATGGAGAAAGTAGGTGGGTTAATTTATATTAAAATGTAAGTTTTTTTTTTTTTTGCAAAATGATATAATGAAAAATGAACAAAACTAAAAAAAATTATTTAAAGAAATTTTTGCACAACTAAATCCATTTTTTTTTCCTTTTTTGCTTTTTGCTGATCTCAGAACCATGTTTTCATTGTTCCATTCATTGTCCCCACTTCAAGTGGATTAACAAAAACCAAAACAACAAAAAAAAACACCTATGATCCCAATTGCTTGAAAATCTCTTTGAATGATAATGTCTTCTCAAAATTCTAGACAATAAAGAAAACTCGGGTCAACATGTCTTATTTAAATTTTTTGACAGCATCTACAGTACTTTTAGAAGACAAAAGTCCTAAAAATAAAATTAAGACAAATTTTAATTTGAGTAATGAAAAAAAATATTTTAGTTTGCCTCAAGATATTTTATGACTTTGCAGACCCGACGCTTGATTTCATAGCATATGTTAATCGAAGCAGTGTCAAAGTTGAAACTCAATTTCATATTTTAATGTTTATTTTTTATTTATTTATTTTTTTTTTTACAAGATTTTTTCCATTCTTGAAAGTGTTGGTAGTGCTGTCAAGAGTTTTAAATAAGCTATACTCACTATGTGGTAAATGATAAAAGAAACCCTGGTATGAAATGCAGATTTTCAAATAGGAAATTTGTGGGGCACTGAGTGGAGGAAGGGTTAAGGTTATAAAAAAAAAAAAAAACTAAGTATTAGTACTGACAGTTCTTCTTTGTTGAAGAAAAAAAAGAAAGAAAAAGAAATTGTAAATGAAACTGAAAAAAAAAAAAAAAAAAAAAAAAAAAAAAATCCAAACCCCAAAAGGTAAAAAAGTATCACAGAATAAAAGTAGAGAGAAATGTATTTTCTTTCATGAGTTTCTTGCTGGGGGAAAGGGGGGGAAAAAAAAGAAAGAAAAAAAGAAGAAAAAGAGAGACCATTTTTCCACAACACCAAAATTTGATGTATTCAAAATATAGCAGACTTTTCTCAGAAAGTTTTTTTTTTTTTTTTTTTAATACTAGAAAAGAAGTGAGATTAGTGATGCCAACATCCGGTTGTAAGCCTTCAAGTCGAAATAAAGCACATCAAAAGTACAATCTGTTTTCCCAAAGTTGGTAAGAATTGCAGGTCAAAAACCGAAGACACAATCCAACGGAAAGCAGAGAGAGTTGTGTTTGCTGCCAGACAAATATCTGGCAGAGCTGTAGAGCAAATTTTTCAAGAACAATATCTTCATATCAGTCAGGCATATCATTTAAACATCTTTCTGTCAGACCCTTTTATTGTTTTATTTTTGTTACAAGAGAGATTTTGATCAACACTCATGCGCCGGTTGTGCGATTTGAAACCATTCAAGGATCCTTAGCTAAGCACCGAGAAACAACTTGAAGAGTATGTTCTTGTTTCTCGACTTAGAATGACGCAGGGCATTGTTACCATTTACAGATATTGTGTTAATTTTGGAGGTTTTTGTTTAAAACATACTTCCGTACATTCTCCAGTCATCATGGGGTGACATGGTGGGATATAAACTTTACACAAAATTTACTGGATAGATGAATCTAAAAAAAAAAAAAAAAAAAATAAAATAAAATAAGTGGAACAGCCTTTTTTAAGGGCTAAAAGTATAATTTCATAAGGAACATAAAAATATATATACAGTGTAACCCGGATATAAGAGAAACCCGGATATAAGAGAGATTTTTATCTGGTCCCAAATTAGAGCCATACTTACCTAAACAAAATAGACCAAACCCGGATATAAGAGACTTCTCCGGTCCCGACAACTCTCTTATATCCGGGTTACACTGTAGTAATATATTATTTACAATATTTACATTCAGACTATTGTCCTCATCTTTGTTGTTGCTATCACTGTGTTTCGGCCATTATGACCTAAGGCCTTCATCAGGTGAGTACAATGGCCAAAATGTTGTGATAACAACAACAAAGATGAGGACAATAGTCCAAATGTAAATAATGTAAATAATCATAACTCCTCATCCCAGAAATTCAGACAGAAAATAATATATATAAATATAAAAGTGGACATTGAGGTCAACACTGAGTGGCAATAACCTGAACACAATCTTCAGGCCATATATATATATAAGACAAAAAAAGAAAGCTTATCTTAGCCGACATGTTTTGTCCTCTGATTATCCTAACCCAAGGCAAGTGTCAGGATTTTATTTTGCAGCAAATATTTATAAATAAAAGCAAAAATGTTGTTAGTTTTTCAAAATATTTAAATTTAAGAATGCTCATAAATATTCAACAGGTTAAATGAAAAGTATAGCTAAATTATGGAGGATCGTAAGTGATGTAATTTAATGTTTAATAAACAATAATTTATCTCCATAATTTACCTAGACTTTTCAGTTAGTCTGAAGTATATTTATGAGTGTCTCAAATTTAATTCTTTTTTAAAACTAACAACTTTTTTGCATTTGTTTATAAATACTTATTGCAAAATAAAATCCTTACATTTACCTTGATCATCAGAGGACAAAATGCATCGGTTAAGATAAGTTTTCCTTTTCTCTTTATTCATATGGCCTTTTTTACAGATATATTTTTAGCTATATCCAAAATTTTATATACATATATAACTTGAAAGGGAGTTAGTGTGTGTGTGTGTGTGTTAGATATTTGGAAATAAAACTTTACAAGACAAATCACACATTTCAAAGAGAAAAAACATTATAAGATTGATAGCAATTCGAATCTTTGAGTCATTGACATCTCCATGACCCTTTTGTTAGTTGCATAGCATGTACTATGTTAAGACTACATATGGTTTTTAATTCAGAATTGTGCTTCACCTAGACTGGTTGCCAACCAAGGCGGAAGAGCCCAGTCAGCCCTAATATTCAACCCCTAGATTAGGACACTTAGCTACAACACAACTATGTTAGCACAAATTCTGCTCAAGCTGTCAATCTATGGCAATGAGTCATTATCAGAAATAAAGATATTTCTGGTTCTTATGCTATAATAAAAAAAAATAGAAGTAAATGCTAGACAAAATTAAAAAAAATAGTAATTGACAATGTGACAAACATGGACAAACGTACCCACAATAATGTCAAAAGGACGTTTTTTCCATTGATACTGCTATAATTACCTTCACTCTTCGGCAATGTTTATTGTTTTAAAAAAAATGATGATTAGAATTGTAATAAAACCTAAAGATATGAAAGTGAATTTATATATTTTCTTTGTTTTTGAGAATTGACAATAAAATAATAAACATTATTTATTTATTAGATTCTTTATTTACACTATTATATTGTTTATTGGAATGGTTGGCAAAACATCGGCTAATTGCCATTTGATTTAAATTTTATAAACTGGTAAATAATAAGGATTTCCTTATAGTTGGTTTAAATATTTTAATAATTTAGTAAGTGTTTATAAATTTATGAATTAAAGATTGTTTTCATATTTATTTCTTTATAAATTGGTAAATGCTAAATATCGCATTGCATTAGTTTTAATAGTTTTCAGAATGTTGTAAATATAAAATTATTCTTGTAAATAAAGAAGCTAATAAATAAATAGCATTTATGATTTTTGTTGTAAATTCTAAAGAACAAAGAAAATGTATAAATTCACTTTCATCGTATGTTTAGGTCTTTTTCCTATTCTAATCATTGCTTTTTAAAACAATAAATATTGCCAAGGAGTGAAGGTAGTTAAAATAACAGTGGTGTCAGGGGAAAAACTGTTGTTTTGACACTATGTCTTATGGTTGGCATGTTTGTCTATTTTTACCAACAAAGCATTTTCTAATTAAAAAGAGAAAAAAAAAAAACTTCTTTTTCTTGGAGAGATGGGAAAAAAGGGCCTCCAGATATATCCATATACTTCAGGAAGCCTGAAGAACATTGTGGCTGAAATATTTTGCTTAATAAAAAAATAAAAATAAAGATCAGGATACTAGTAAAAATAATGTGTATGCATCTATTTGTCATTGCAACATATAAAAAATGGCCCAAATGATCAAAATTTAAATTTCTGCCAAGAATCAAGTGAATGTTTTTGACCTGTGAAAGAAATAACACAAGATATTTCAAAATGCTTGACAGGTGTTTCTGCTTTTGAAATGCTGTAAACCAAAATGATTGGAAGAGAAGTGCTTAACAAAAATTACATGACAGCTTTATCAGTAATTTGAATTCTGTGCTCTGAACAAATTAAAATTAGCAAAAGTGGATTTGATTACAAGACACATTAAAAAAAAAAAAAAAATGGAGGGAAAAAATAAATAAAAGGAAAAAATAATCCACACTGTGTCACCTGATGATGGTTGGAGAATAGGCTGATTCCAATGTTAGGTATTGGGAGGTACTTATTGGTCTTGCTTTTCTTACAAAGGTCACCCAAAAATATAAAAAAAAAGAGAGAGAGAGAGAGAGAGGGAGGGGGAGAAAGAGAGAAAAAAAGTTAGCCGATGAGTGAAAGACTGGCTAATCACTTTTTAGTGGTTTTAAGCATCTTCCTTGGAGGTTCCCATCGAAGGCAGGAGGGGTCGACCATGAGAACGGGTTTACGGTATTGAGCACTTTTTAGGTGCTCATCAACAAGTTTCGGCGTGACACAGATGACATGCTGTCCTTTCCAGTACTTCACCATGTTCAGTGACTGCAACGTGCTGATAATGTCATTCTGGGTGATACTTGTCATTTGGCTGCAAGAAAAAGAAAAAAAGAAATTTCTAAAGAAATCTGAGACTTTATTTATTTATTTGTTTTTTTTTTTGTTAACTGCACAGTAAAAATTATACAGAGTTGATTATTTTCTTTATTTCAAACAGACAAAGAGGTTTTGACAACAAAAGAAAAGAAAGATGTCAAAGATAGAGAAAGAAATATAGACAAACCTTCCTAGAGAAGGCTGCACATGAGAGCACATTAAAAAAAAAAAGAGAGATAAAAAACATTTATTAAATTATTAAAATATATGAATTAATGATAAGGAAATCATTACCATTTTATAAAGTTTGAATCAATTGGCAATTAGCTGATGTTTTGCCAACCATTCAAATAAACACAATAAATAGTGTAAATAAACAATCTAATAAACAAATAGTGTTTATTATTTTTGTTGTCAATTCTCAAGAACAAAGAAACTGTATAAATTCATTTTCATATTTTTAGGTTTTATTCCAATTCTAACCATAACTTTTTAAACAATAAAAATTGCTGAAGAGTAATTAAAAAAGCCGTATCAATGGAAAAAAACTGTCCTTTTGACATTCTGTCTTTTTGCAGGCATGTTTATCCACATTTGCCAAAATATGCTTAGAGTATCGCAAACATTTGTGTGAAGAAACTTAAAACAAAAATATTACTGTCACCAGTATCTGGAGACAGGTTTTAAACTGCAATGCCATGTTGCAAATATATGTTGATATGACAATCAATGTGTTAATGATATTGAATAATGAATTCATTCTCATGGAAAATAGCCTAGTGGTTCATGAATTTGGAAGCATAATAATTGTGAGTTCAATCCCTAGTCTGGTTAGTACAGACTCAAACTCAGTGGAAAAAGGATGAGAAGTAACTGAGCAGTATTAAAAGGACACTTAACCAAGATAAGATGTCCCTAAACATGGACAGCAGGCTGGGAACAATCTACCTTATAGATTAAATAAAGGGTTTATTTTAAAAGAAAATATTTGGCAAACAAGTTTTTTTCTTCTATCAATTCCTTTACAAATCAGAGCAGGATTCCTTTTTGGGTGGCCATAAGATGGTTAAAAACATTGATTCAGCAAACAAATCTATAATTTTTGTCATATCTTGTGGAGAGAGAGAAAATATAGATGAATTGTGACATTTGTTTTTTACCTGAGATCTTTTATTGATAAAGTTCCTCGAAAATCTCGGAGGTTTTCTAGAAGCACCCAGGACCAATAGCTTCGATAACTCAATTTCCCCAAATCAGATAAGGGCTTTTCTGGGGATCCAACCGTTATTTCGAGCTTGGACAATTCATAACCTGACAAAAAAGAAATCAAGTGATGCAAAATCAAAAAATGTAAAGTGGTTACGTTTCATGTGTTAATCTTGCGAGCCACTGACAGCAAGTATAGAAAGCCTTGTACCTGACTTGCCTTGTTTATAGTGAGTAGGCTTTTCTCTTTCTAGCTTCAGTATTTAAATACTAATTTTTAATCAGGGCAAGAGAAATAGGGTTTAATATTTTTGTTGCAAATTCTCAAGAAGAAAAAAAATGTATAAATTCACTTTCATATGTTTAGGTTTTATTCTAATCATCACTTTTTTTTAAAACAATACACATGGCTGAGGATGGAAGGTAGTTAAAATAAAATAGCAGTGTCAATGGAAAAACTGTCTTTTTGACACTTCATTGGGGGGGGGGGTATTAAGGTCCAAGTTTACCTAAAATCATTGCTTTTTAAAACAATAAATATTGATGAAGAGTGAAGGTAGTTAAAAAAGTGGTTTCATGGGAGATACTGTCACTTTGACACTCAGTCTTATTGGAGGCACATTTCTCAATGTTTGCCAAAAAATAAAATAACACTGAAAAGGCTGTTATGGTTATTTACAGAAATAATTAAAAAACAAAAAAACAGTCAAAACTTTAAGGAGCAACTATGGATGTGCATATGCATCAGCAACAACATATGACAAGATTTACATGTATGTTGCATGGCAGCAACTGTCAGTTCAAGATCGTTCTTCAAATGGTTTCGTTATTTTGAAATATTGGTAGATTTAGTTTAGCAAAAACATTTAAAAATGCTAGTTGTGACCAAGTGAGTAAAAAGAACACGTTAACATAAATCCAGTTGGACCTGCAGAAATGTCACAGGTGTTGACAACTAAGACTATTATCTCATGCTTCTGCTCTTCTCTTGCCCTTTGCCTGTATCTTCTCACTCTCTCCCTTAATCCTCCCAATCTTTTTATTATTTAAATGTTACATAAACATAGATCAGTTTCATATGCAAAAAAAGTGATGAGAAAAGTATACACACATTTTGCAATTGCCTCCTCTGTTCAATCTTTTTCCTTTTGTTTCCCCCCATTAAGAATTTTAATATCTTGCAATTCTTAGGTCATTCAATCAGTCTCTTGATATCCAGTCAACAAGTTTATTATTCTGTTTTTCATCTTCATTACCTTCTTTTGTATGTATATTTTTTCCTTTCACCTGGTTTTCTTTGTTCTCTGGACTTCATTCCTCTTTCAAACCCTCATTTTCCCGCTCATCATTGCCTATGCTTCCATCCCACTTAATATTATTATGTAGGTAAATTTTGGTCAAAGTGTAATTGATTCAAGCTCAGAAAGACCAGGTATCAAGCAGATACTACACTCTGATCCTAGGCTGAAACATTCAACAGTTGTACATACAAATAAGCAGAATAATTGCTTAGATTCTTCGTCAGAAAGTGTAATGGATTTCAACATAGAAGGGTCAAGCAGATACTACACTCTGATCATAAGTAGCAGAATATGGATAATTTCAGGGGTTTTTTTTTACCTTCTTTATCCTTATCTTCTTGTATTTTTTATTTTATTAATGTTATGTGAGTAACATTCTTGCTTGAAACAGGAGCAATCTTAGAACTTTGTGCTTACAAAAAAAAAACGGACTGTTAAAAGGATAGTTTTGCCCATGACACTGCTATTATTTTTACTACCTTTACTCCTCGGTGTATGATGCTAAAAATGGTTATTACAATTGTCATAAAACCTAAACATACGATGAAAGTGAATTTAAACATTTTTTTGATATTGAGAATTTACAACAGAAATATTAAATACTATTTATTTCTGAAACATTTTATGATTTAGTTACAAGAATAATTCTATATTTACAATATTTTGAAAACTAATATAATTAGAACAAATACTTATCTTTGACCAATTTATAAAGAAATAAATATGAAAGCAATCTTTTATTCATAAATTTATAAACATTTACTAAATTATTAAAATATGTGAACCAATTTAAGGAAATCTTTATTTATAATTTTATAAAATGCGAATCAATTGGCAATTAGCCAATGTTTTGCCAACCATTCCAATAAACAAACTAATAGTGTTTATTATTTTTGATGTCAATTCTCAAAAACAAAGAAAATGTATAAATTCACTTTCATCATGTTTAGTTTTTTATTAAAATTCTAATCATTGCTTTTTAAAACAATAAACATTGCCAAGGAGTAAAAGTAGTTAAAATAATAGTGGCATCAAGGGAAAAACCCTCCTTTTGAAACTGTTTTTTTTTGTAGGCATGAAACTGCTTTATTGTTCTGAATTCTTGTCTAAGAATGTCAGTGTGAGGAGAAAAACAAAGACAGTCATAAAAAAAAGAAAGAAACAAGAATGAAGAAGTAAATGATAAATATATTGCAAAAAAAAACCCAAAAAGTTAGTACTTGAGAAAAATAATGAAATGCAATGACTTGTATGACTTGTCACAAAATGTCAAGACATTTTGTTTTGTACTAATGTTTACTCAGTACAAGGCCCAAGAGCCACTCAAGGTAGAGAGTTACTGTGCGTAGGTGTATAAGTGTAAGAAAAGACAAGAAGTATATCTAGAGTTATAAAATGTTAAGACTTGAAACATTCAAAATAATAAAATTTCAAGATGAGCATGTTGAAAAAAAATTGAAAGTTTTCTAAAACAGAGCCGAAAGAGAATCACTTACTAAAGGCAATGAGAAATTTTCCATATCCTTTTCTCTGGAATGGAGGCAAAGTTAAAATACAAGCAACATTATTTCCATCTGGACTTTCTTTTTCCTGTCAAAGAGAAAGAAATAATAATAATAACAAAAGAAAGAAAGAAAAGGAGTGAGTTTGTGTTTCTCTCTTTAAATATATATATGGGTCATTCCATCTCAAATCAACCAACAGCCACAGGTGATCCTATCAGAGAAATACGGGAAAATTCACACACATTCCTTTATCAGATTTATTGATAATTCCCAAATATTAAATCTGCATCTTTAATAGTTTTAAAATCAGAGTATCTCGAAATTTCACTGCAATTTGCTAAATAAAGCTTTCAACAAATTTCTGACATTTATAACTCCAAGAATGTTGCATGTACAGATTTGAAATTTGGTGACAATAATCAATGTTTATAGATAATAATAGTATAAACAGTTTAGGTGTGTTTTATGCTCTTTTATTTTTATAAGGATCTGAAGATGGCGAAAATGCAAAAAGACGCTGTCCATTTTGAGAGCTTCTCATTTACAAAGTATGTCCAATACAGAATCCAAATTTGTTTTTCTGTCACTTATGACCTAACAGATTATTTTTAGGCAGTAACTGCGTTCATTTCTTTTATAGGAATGTCTGTGTTACTGTTTAAATATTACTCATTTTTTTCACATTCTTAATATTGGTTATTTTCATGACATCAGACCAGTTAAACAGTTTAAGAAAATTTTTTATATTTTTTTATCTACATCATGGGACAGATGTTTCATTTTCTGGACAAAATTCTATCTAGAGTTAAAACATATTTTTCTGGAACAGCTTGTTATACCAAAATCATGGTTTTTGTTTTTTTGATTGTGGCGCCTTGTAAATTTGATACTTAAGAAAATACGAAGCTGAAAGTCGACACCCCTATAATTTCCCATGCAATGAAACTATTTCAGGCTTCGGTTTAGTTTTGTTCCAAAGAGTTTAAATGTTAGGAGCCATTAAAAATGATTTTTTTTTCGGATGGTCTACAAAATGTTTAAGCCAACAAAGAAACTAAACCAAGGAGATTAAAATAAGGATATTATAATGATATAATACAGGTAAAATCTGTACTGGTTTTATAATCACTCTCATCATACCTAGCATTGGTGTGCAAAGAGGACAAGGAAATGTCGCTAGGAACATTGTCCCCAATTTCATTATTTCTTTCATCAAAACATTTCTGAATAAACTGGCTAAATTCAGGAAAAAAACCTTTTCTTCTGGAATTCTCCCCTTTTTTTTTCAGACCATTATCATTTAAAAAATAAAAACATCAGTGAAACGCAATTAAAAATTTTAAAAACAAGTTACATGTACGCTGTCATTAAAGGGAGTGTTATAAATCAATCACCTTTGCTAAAGAGCACAAGAAGATCTAAAACATTTTTTGTGCAGAATTGTTTTGGTTTATTGTGTTTTGTGGCATATCAACCTCAATGGGTTATTTAATGCCAACAAGACTTTTAGGACAGGTTCATATTATGTTAATTTACCCATGCATGCATGGACTCTCCCAGCTATAAATAGGAGCAGGTACTACCTTTTGGAGGGGGAAGTTTCCAGCAGTCAGCTCTGACAGTTGCACCAAACATTCTTGTTGTAACACTCTCGTTTGTATTACTGTTTCTATTAATATATTTGTTTAACTCAATTCCACTCTTTGTGTCTTTATTTTTGGCCCTAACAAGGCCACAACAGCTCATATGAATATAAAATGTATTCTTTGTAAATCAGTTTATAGATAAGTTTTGGGGTTTAATTTGTTTTACGGCATATCAACCTCAATGGGTTACTTAATGCCAATAAAAATTTTTAGGATAGGTTCGTATCAATACAATATGTATTCTTTGTAAGACATTGGTTTGTAGATTAGGGTTTGGGTTTACTTGTTTTATGGCATATCCACCTCAATGGGTTATTTAATGCCAACAAAATGTTTTAGAATAGATTTGTAGAAATAAAATATGTATTCTTTGTAAGAAATTAGTTTGTAGATCAGATTTCATCAACATATTTTGCAAAGAGAGTTTTTGTCAAGAGTCAAATCTGTTGCTGGTAATATGTTTTTTTTCAAAAATGTATTGCTAGTATTTTTACTATAAAAATGTATTTTTGTACTTTTATAGTGTTTTGACCACAGTTTGGGGGTTAACTATTTGCCCATAGCTGAGACTCCTAACAGGTGCTACCACCCCAGCAATTAAGAGGTGGTTCCATGCTCCTCAAAACCTCCCAATCAGAGGCCTTACTGCCAGATGTAGTTCATCGCCATACCTAGGATGATGCAGAATCAGGTGATTGGGGTGGAAGTGTAAGAGTGTTATTGTGCAGTATGAGATGCTAAGAATTAAAAAGTGGCAATCAAATTGGTAAAATATCTTCTTCAAGAATTTATGCATCAATGTATGGATTAGCAAAGAACTTGGATTATGAGTGGCTGGATTAGGAAAGATCAATCTGAGGAACCGGGAGAGGATAAATTGAGAAAGAGAAAAAAGAGGAAATGACTTTTTTAGAGTTATGTCCCTTTAGGTTCGACATTCAAAAGCAAAGTTTACTAAAAGCAGACATTCATGAATGTAGAGGACTTTTAACAAAGCCAAGAATGGAATCAACAATGTCTTACTTTTGAGAAGTAACCAACCAAATGGCAACCCTGTCGGTCAACTTCTGTGAGGATATAGAAGAGAAAAGGTTCGACATCAAAATATAACGTTTTGTGATCGAGGAACAATTTGGCTAATAGGCAGAGGTTCTGACAATAGATCTGTAAAAAAAGAAAAGAATTCTGTTCAGAGTCAGGGATAATAATGAAATAAAAGATACAAATAAACAAAAATATTACAAAATGCAATATGCAAATGTTAGGTCATCAGGTTGACTGATATCATTTGTTTGATTTTTTTTTTGATTTGTTTAATGGTATATCAACATCCTTATGGGTCATTTAATACCAAAATTTAATTTTCTTAGGAGCTTTGAAGTAATAAAAATATGATGTATGTTATTCTGCTTTCACAATTGAATACATGGTAAATGATACTCAGCTTTTATGCATATACATGTTTGTGTGGACATAATTACTAAGGGGCAGTGATATGTGTGTTTTATATTGTAGTTTTATAAGTTATATTTTGAAATACAGTTAGATTTTTTAAAGATATTTTAGGATATTATATGAATTAATATCATGAAAGTTCTTTCATGTTGGTTGATGGTTGTTTAGTGGCATATCAACACCTCTATGGGTTATTTAATGCTGAAATTTAAATATTTTGAACAATTTTATGAATTCAACTAAATATATTTTGAACGCAATTGTATGCCTTCAACTACAGATAAAATGTATCGTTGGTCATTTTGCTATAAAATGTATTATTGGTATTTTTACTATAAATATGTATTTTTATACTTTCACAGTGTTTTGTTTTTGTCTGGGAGTTCACTAGCTGGGACCCTAACAGGTGCTACCACCCCAGGTCAGGGTGGACCTGGGAATGACAGCAATTAAGAGGTGGTTCTTTGCTCCTCAAAACCGTCAATCTTCCAGTCAGAGGCCTTCCTGCCAGATGCAGTTTATTGTCATTGAAACAGTGTTATCAGATCCTAAGAGCTAAGGTTAATAAATGAACCCATTAATGAGCAATGCCCTATTTTTACGACTAATAGCCATTGATGGGTTAAAAGTAGAAACCAATAATTCTGGGTTTTTATAAACCTATTATAGACAATAATTAAATTAATAGACATCGGTGGCCAATTTCCCTTTCTGTCTGTCAACAACCTGTGGATAACAGGAAAAGAGTATAAGCTAAAATGTGCAGCATTTTTAAGTCATTTTAATCACTGACATATTTAAGCCGAATATATTTTCTAATAAATGTAGTTTTTTTAAATGGACAATTTAGATTTGAAAATTGCTATCTTGTCATTGGTAAAGTGAAAGGTACTGAACTAGAATCTCGTAAATGTTGTTATTAAATAGTAAATGTTTTAAATAAATAATAAATTCTTTGACTGCATGCTGGTATTCTTAGGGAAGCTGGATGTTTGAAATGGTCTTGTAATGTCAGCCGTTGGGAACAAAGATACACAAAAAGATTGTGATTTATTAATTTAATTTAAATTTTTATTTTTTATTATTATAAGAAAATATGTGTGGCCTCATTCCCAATAGCCATTACCCATGATGAGACACTAGACCACTTCAAGCATCCAGCTTCCAAAAGAATACTAGGATGTGGTCAAAGGAAGCCGAACTACCATAAAGTGACCACATCGTTTCTTGATAATGACTGTGAAAGTTGAAAATACATGAACAAAATATAAACTTGGGAAAGTTATCCACAACTTCGAACACAATACTCAACACCTTATCTGAAAATTGGAAAAATACAATAAAAATTAAACAGACAAACCTTGTTCTTTTTAATCAAACTTGTTTGGCAGAATACTTGCTATGTATATATATATATATATATATATATATATATATATATATATATATATATATATATATATATATATGTGTGTAATTTGGCAGCAACTTTTCTTTTAAACATGTAGTTATAAGATATTCTTTGTAATCCCTGGTGTTGGTATCATGATCCCGCAGCTGCATATGATACCAACACCAGGGATTACAAAGAATATCTTATAACTACATATATATATATATATATATATATATATATATATATATATATATATATATATATGTATGTGTGTGTGTGTGTGCGTGTGTGTTTGTGATGTGCAGAAACATGAAAGGAAAACTTTCTTTACCAATGTATTTTGTCTCCTGAGGAACTTTATCGAGGTAAATGTAGAGATTTTATTTTGGAATTTGTATTTATGCACAGAAGTAAAATGGAGGAAAAATATTATCAAGTTATTCTAGCTCAGTGTTTCTCAACGGGGGGGGGGGGGTCTATATGGAAATGATTAATACAAGCAAAATGTCATACCTTGCTATCTTTTCCATCCACTTCAAACACTGATATTGTTCCCTTCCGATAGATTTCTCTTCCTGGAGGGTATCGCCATGTGCACTGGCTCTGAAACACAAACACAATGATTATTTATCCATTGTACTAAAAGCACTTAAAAAAAAAAATAAAAAAATTAACATCTGATGTAGTTGCTACATCGAGATGGGAAAAAAAAATTTCAATAGAAAAGTAATAGGTAACCATTATCTTTCAACAAAACAATCAGACAATCCAAAGTTTACAAATATTAAAAGATAAAGAACCTGTAGAGAATGATGATAGTCTATTTCCTGAAAGAACATAGCACAAACATATATATATACATATATATATATAAAACAGCAAATTCTCTTTTAGGCATGTCTGATTGAATAAATTACAAACATTATATCTGCTTATTTGGGTCACAATTCTTTCATATTCATTTTACTTAAATCTGAAATGTTTACATGCATATATATATATATATATATATATATATATATATATATATATATATGTCTGATTGAATAAATTACAAACATTATGTCTGCTTATTTTTATCATGACCATTTCATATTCACAAATATTTTTCCATATATTATAATTAAATAAGGTAAGAAATGCACTGTAACAGTGAGAATTACTTTTATTCTCCAAGTACTTTCCATCTTTTTCTGAGATCATCATCATGTGTGCAACTGGTAAGACAAAAACTATTTATAGCTAAGCATTACTGATTTCTTTTTTCTCTTTTGTCAGCCACGGCATCTCAACGTAAAAGATATCTGTAAAAGGACAATATGAATAAAGATAAAAGGAAAACTGATGGATTTTATCAAAGCAAATTTTCCTTGATAATGTCAAGCAGAGGATGAAATGCATCAGCTAAAATAAGTTTTCCTTTTGTCTTTATTCATATTGTCCTTTTACAGATATATTTTACTTATATCTGAAATTTATATATATATATATATATATATATATATATATATATATATATGATTGAATAAATGAGGGATGCTGAGAATTTTGAATTAAATTTTTTTTTAAATTTAAAATTCCCAGAATCCTCCATTCATGCACATGTGTAGTTGCACCAATGTAGCAAAATATTTAGTCCAATGAAGTCCTAAAGGATGCAACATGTCACACAAAAACTTTTTTTCACTTTGTCACACATCCGCCCCTCCATATATACAGGATGCAATGGTTTAATTATCGTCTAAATTACACAAAAATGAAAATAACATTGACATTTCATTTTAACAGATATATTTACCAAAATTACACAAAAATATCTTGAAATACTAAAGAGTAAATTTATTCAATAAAATTGCCACTGGCTTCAACCATGGCCTCTAGACAACTTTGGAATCTCCTGCAACTCTTCTGGATGGTCTCCTTGTTTAAGTTGGTGAATGCTGCCATAATCCTTGCCTTCAGTTCACTGGTTTCTCCTGCTTGTACGGCATGGTGCAGAGTTCTGTTGCTAGACATAGGGTTTTCCAGCAGCCACCCTATTCACCCAGGGCAGCCCTACCATCTCAAAACACTTGATGTATGTCTCCGTGTTGAATCCAAGGCCCTCACCAACAAATTCAGGAGTTCTTATCAGAACAATCAGAGTGAGTTTTCCAAGTTGCTGTAACTTTGTAATCACCATTATATTCATCCAACTCTTTCCGAATCCACTGCACTGTCCTCAGATTGACACCCAAATACTGAAATGTTTGTATTGGAGCTTCTGGTGTGAATGCCAAACAGTACAGCATGCCTTTTTCAAATTTCTGGTGGAGTGAATTCCGTCATGGACCCTACTATACTATACTGTATTGTGCAGATGATAAAATAAAAAACAAACAACACACATGTGCAAAGTTAAAAAATAAAATGGTGATAATTTACCCATCAGACTCTCTGTGTGTGTGTGTATGTGCATGTGTATATATATATATATATATATATATATATATATATATATATATATATGTGATATGTTTAACGTTCTTTTTTATAGATACAAGTATTTAAGCAAATGCTCTGTTTTATAATAAACAGTATTAAATAACATTTACCGGCCTGAATGTCCGAGAAATTTTCATAGAAAATTTTCGTTCTCCGACAGGAATCGAACCTGTATCCTATACGGAACCGTCATTGCATAAATGTCTTTAAAATAAATTGTCGGACATTGTCCAATTCAAAAATATATATATATATATATATATATATATATATACATATGGTGTGGAAATTAATAATATGTAGAAATATATACATAAAGAAAGGTGTTGTCCTCACCTGGTGGTAGCGATATGTCTTTTCCAGGCGCATATATTTGAGACAGTATTCACATATCCAAAGTTTGGGTTGTTTACCATATTCCTCAGGATAAGGGGAAAAATACCAGGCATCAATTTCATATTTGCCAATTTGAATTTTGTCAATGTATTTCACTTTTGTAATCTGTAAAGAATAAAAGGCAAGATAAAACATCAAATGCTTTTATCAAAAATACTCCACGGTTTGACTATTTTTCAATGATAGCTAAGAATTCAGAAACTGGAAGATTAATTCTGTTCTCAGCATTTTTGCTTGTGGGGGTGGACTTTATGCATCAACCTTTGTTGAGTTATTTAATGTCAAAATTGGTTTTTATATTTGTTGTGATGTGGGGTCTGGTAAGACAACACTTACTCAACAGAGTTAGTTGTGATAGTAGTATTCAATACTCAGCTAGACAAGTTACTACAATAGTATTATCATCTTCCTCCTAGACAATTACCCAGGACTACTTATCATGAATGAATCTGTCCATTCATGATAGTAAAGAGGGTAACTGGCTCTTACCACAACAATATTAACATTGTCAGTTTTATACTGAAGTTTATAGACAATGTCAGTATTATATTTTAGTTTATTATGAAAAGAAGAAATAGTTGCACATACAAGTGTATACACACATGTATACACATGTACATACCTACACAAAGAATAAAAATCAACCTAACACCAATAAAACAGTGCATAAATTATTTTTTTAACTTAATATGAAAATGAGAAAATTGACAGACATTTGCTGATACCAAATGATATGAGCGGACCAAACAATTAGACAAAGGTTTGCTGATAAAACTCTGAAGTAGAGGTGCTGAATAAGTGACAAATTTTATATTTGTATTAATCGTATTTTAGTTTATAAATAAAGATTGTTCAGTTTTATATTTGAGTAAACATTGAGAGTTTATACTTGAGCCTGCAAGTATCTACCCTGAAGGTAGCCCCTTTTGGGGCAGTTTTTACACTTCTGCAGGAGATGCATACAGCATATTCTAGGCCACACCAATAGGACAGTTCACACATTGGATAATTTTTGAAGGGAATGGAAACTTTTAGACAACCACATATGGTTGTAAGCCATGTGTAACAAATATTATGCCGACTTCTTTTGGATGATTTTAAATGAATTTTGTAAAGTCTGGGTTTGGATTAAAAAAAAAACAAAAAAAGCAAAAACACAAACAAAACAAACAGTCCCTAAAAGCACCACTGCAACACAAACAAATTTTTTTAAATAATACCAACCGCTTCATGTTCTTTTTCCAGGGCTGCAGTTGTTGGGTCCATCTCAGCATAAGTCTGAATAATAAATAATCCAGTGATTACACTCATAAATATTTGTATACAGAACAAAAGGTTTTTGTATATCATGAATTATGTACATTGATTCATTCCTTTTTTTACGGCTTATCAATTTTTTGTAGGTTATTTAAAGCCAGAAAATATTTTTTAGATTGTAAGAATTCTATGGAGATAATAATGATTTACTAATATATGCCCTAGTAATTAATCCATAACTAGGGTGAAGAGTGGATTCAAAGCTTTCCCAAATGTATTTATATACAAGTGAATATAACAAACCCAACTGGAATTGGAACTCGACTCTCCAATTTCCAATTCCAAGCTGTTATTCATTACTCTATCCACACATTCAAGCTACAGTGCCTAGTATCCCCAAGAGGTTACCCATTTATGTACTGACCAGGCTTGATGTAGCTTAACTTCGGTGATCATACAAGAACTGGTGTTTCAATGTGATATGGCTGTAAGCCATATTATGTAAAATTTCAGATATAAATAAAATACATCTGTAAAGACAAAAAGAAAGCTTCAATGAATTTATCGACATAATTGTGGAGATACAAGTTACAAAATAAACTCTCCACATACAATAGAACCACCACTCCATCAACACCATTGAGAGAGACTGGTACATACAAGATCTGTGGTTGTGTTTGCTCTTCACACACTCGATTTTGCGGCCATTTGAAATAGTGCATGAGAGCCTGACTTTTGAACATGGAAAATTGATAGTCTTCTGAGACTACAATGCTGATGGTGACCTTAATCTCTTTGGTTAGTGAGAATGGGGTAATTTTAAGCCAATGAGAGACATGCCAATTTCAAACTAAGTTGAAAGTACACTTTGTTAATTTTCAGTTATTCCTAAAGAATTAAATTTTAAAATTGAGTGAAACAGTCTGAAGAAACAATTCAATTTTTGATTTTGATTGATCATTGCAGCTTGTGTAACAGCGTTTCCCCTAGTAAGGGGTGTTTAAATTGATTTGAACCTTTTAAAGCCCTTTATTCTACATTCAACACCATAACTTGATAAGACACCAGTAGTGTTGAAATAAAATGGCTATTTTTGTAGTGATTTTATAACATATTTATGTTATAATTTTTGAATAAATTATATATGTGTGTGTGTTTGTGTGTGTGTATGGACTCTCCCATGGTATTCAATGTATGAGGGTCAAGTAGCTCATTTCCTAGGAACCGACAGAGTTGCTTATAGTGGTAAAGGCTTTGTGCAGAACCAACCACACTTTTTGAAGGGCCAAATACAGGGACCTGGCAAACTACATGCCACAAGGTCCCCAAACGACACATCGCAGGTTTTGAATTCAGAGTTGTCCTTCTCCTAGACCAGTTGCCATCCAAGGTTATAGGACCCAGTCTGTCTTGCTAATTAACCATTAGCACAAAAGGTACCACAAAAATTACTTTCCTAAATTAGTAGACAATTATTATTTTTAAAGAAACAATTTATTTAATTTTAAATTATGAGATTCACTAATTTTAATTTTTTATTGTTTTTTTTCCAGGCTGAATGTAAGTTGTTGCACACACACACAGAGTTGTGGACTAGGTCTAAAAATATTGGTTGCCACAACTACAATGCTATCATTTAATTTTCATAATAAATAAATAAAATTTTTAAAAAGTACATAACGAAAGAAAAAATTTTTGTGGAAGAAAAATGTGTATTTCTTAGTAATTACAGTGTACATGTACTGTATATATTATTGGCAGTAGATACCAAATGTAAATACAGAATGTTATAATTGAATCTTCTATTTTTTTTTAAATTTTAAGTAATTGGTTGATATTTTTAAATAGCTTAATGCACAATTTGCACATTAACAGATAGTTCAAAAGCACAATGTCTTTCATTATACAGGGTGTCCATAACGTTCGTGTGCACTTTAAAAAAAATTTATAACTTTATTTGTATTTGCGATAGAAATAATCTGTAAAAAATGTTATAAAGTTTAATGTCCCTAGTTTTAAGTATAGCTAAAATAACTAATGTGATTTCAGGCATTACTGTAAATCAGTTGGCAAATGTTTTCCGTGAACTGCAAAATCGTATTACCCTTTGTATTGCTAATGATGGAGGACACGTGGAAACTTAAATAAAACTTCAATAAAACCTTAAAAAATATAGATTTACTTCTTTCTAATCCTTTTTACAAATTATTTCTATCGCAAATACAAATAAAGTTATAAATTTTTGTAAAGTGCACACAAACTTTATGGACACCCTGTATTAGGAGCAACCGTTTGTTTTCACGAGATGATTGTGAGAATCTGCCAATAATGGCTTCTGTATCCAATTCATCTAACAATTCCTTTTCAATGGATAACAACATGTATGATTCCAAATTCTCCTCGGGCAGTGAATTTCTTAACCTTTTTCTTATGACCTTTAGCTTTGAAAATGTCCTCTCACATTGGACTTGAGTAACTGATAATGTGAAAATTACTTTATTCTTTTTTCTTATTCCTTTTTATTGCTAAAATAGTTGTCTGTGTTTGTTTATCTATTGGATTTTTATTTGATATAGGGGGCCCACTTGTCATTGGGCAAGCTGGCACTCTGGCCAGTCTACCACTATATACACACACACATATATATATATAATTGTTTTATTGTAACTAGATGCATCCTAATTATAGTAGACTAAATATTTTACGTAAACTCCTACACCTGTCCTGCACCAAAAAGTACCATTTTATGATCACTGTGGTAACATTTATACACAAACTGATGCTGTAGCAATATAGGGAGCCCCTTGTAATCAGACAAGCCGACCCCCTGTCTAGTCTTCCACTGCACCCAGATCAAATTTATACAGAAACTATCCAAAATTCTTAATTATTTTTTATTCAAGTATTTTCAACTCTCACATGTCATTATCAAGAATATAAATGTCATCAGTTACAAGAGAGTAAACTTTTCATTAATTTCATCCTAGCTGTTTGTAACAATGCTAGAATTCTAGCTTGAATGTTCATATAGCAAATATAAGTGACATCATGTACAGAACATTTTTTAACGACATGTAACGAACATATATTTTCAATAAAGAAAAGGAATAGACTGTTAGGAAGCATATACATGCTTATATGAAAACTTGAAAAATTGTAATAAAAAATGAAATAGATCTTTTGGGTTGAATTCAATAAAACTTGTTTGAATTAATTTTTATTTCTGAAGTACAAACACTCACACAAATATTTTGAATGCCAAAATAGAAAAAAATCTTTAAGTGACATGTTTTGTTCCTGGAGAGAACTTCTTCAGACTAATTGTTTTGTTGATGAATCAGTGTTATTATATATAAAATTCTGACTTCCGTTAGTCTAAAAACACCCTCTAAAATAGCCATACATTGACTGATCAAAACCAAATTTTGGGGAGAAGTGCAAATAGGTAAAGAGTTTTACTAGTGGTGCATAGCTTAGTACAATTATTAATTAATTCATTAATAATTATTCATTAATTTTTGTTGAAAAATTTAAAGTTTTATTATTCAACACACAAAATACTTCCACTATTTAAAAAACAATTTAATGATTAAAATAAATACTTATTTAACCTAAATGAAATATTTTCGGCATTTCTTTTAAGGTTTTATATACAAGAATCCAGATTCCAGTTCGCCCTGCATTTGGGAGTACTAGAAACAAATCACAAGGCCAAACGCTTCAAAAAGTTGAAATTTGGCTCCAGAAAGAAATATTTATGCATGGCCAGTTGTATGTTGCATGCTTAAGGGTAAGAAATCCTAAGGATGTATTCTTTGCTGTTAAAACGGAAAAAAAGAAATTTTCTTAAAAAATATTGTTTATCATAAAGTCCTATGAAATTAAAGAAATGATGCAAACAAGGAGGAAGCTTATACTTAACATCAAGAATAGGCAGCTGAAGTTTCTTGGACACATAATGAGAAAGGATGGCTTGGAGAATCTGATACTCACTTGTGGGATAGAGAGACAAGGGAAAGCAATGTGTGACATACCTAGCAGGCTTTTATCAATTGGTTTAGGAAATTGAATGAAATGTAGAGTTTGTTAATCTTGTCAAAAAATGTTAATGATAATTTCAACAATACTGACTACTGTGAGGATTTCAACACTCATCAGGGTGTTGCCAAAAACAATTCTAGTATATAAAATGGTAGGGAAGAGAAGAGAAAATACAACAAATTCCAATATATATAAATAAAAACTAAAGAGTTAAAACAAAATTAAAATCTAATTCCTAAAATAATACAGTTAAAGTAAACATGAAGCTTATGCATATATATGCCTATAGATATATAAATGTGTATTTAAAGAAGAAATTTAGCTTAACCCTTATCATTCTGTGACTTCATTTGCTGTACACAAAGTTTATCCTGCCATTGAAGGTGACTGATCCCTGAACAATAGTGTGTTTGAATTTTATAGTACTGTTGTCATATCCTGCTATGGCAACAGAAAACAACTTTGAATGAAATTAACAATAAGGATACTGCAATTGAGAGGCCTTGAAAAAGAATTATTAATATTACTTCCCTTGGAAAGGGAAGTAATATTAATAATGCAGAGTGCTGGAGGTTAAATTACTTAAATTGACTTAGTTACATTTTCTCCCAAACTAGCAATCTGGAGTCTTAAAAAATACGCACACACACACACACTTACTTTTTGAACATGATTGATTTCATCATGTTTTCGTTTCTGGTTACGTGTAATTTTCCGGTCAGTTCCATCGCTCAGGTCAGTCAGCGTGAGGGAAAGATCTTTCACTTTACTCTGCTGGTCCTCAAGTTTCGTTTGTAGATCAAATCGGTCAACATTTACCCATTCATCCAATCGACGGTTGACTGAAACATGTAGCAATAACAATTACAAAAATTTCCATTGAAAGCAGTTTCATTTATGTATCCTAAGTTGTTAACCCTCCGTTAGTACCATGATGTGCTTGAACAAATCGTGAAATGTTTTTTTCTTTATATTTTGCAAGTGGAAAAACAAACTTTTATGTTGAGCCAAATAGCTTTCTGAATACCTCTGTCAAATAATGACAGAGTTTCTGGTTTTAGTTATAATATTTGAGTGAATTACAAGCAGTTTATTTTGTGATATGGTCTTTTGAAAAGGAGTCCTCAAAATATACAACTGAAGAATGATCTAAGACAGAGAATAAAAAAAAATTTTTTGTAGAAAGAAGTTAAAATAAAAGTTGATATCTAAGTCAAATGTCAGAGATACTGCATATAACTACGAGGAGTCTCTAGTTTTAGCCATATTTATGTGACGTACAATTGATTGATTTGATTTTTATGGCTTATCAACCCTTTTCAGGTTATTTAAAGCCAGAAAACATGTCTAGATTATAAGAATTTTTTGGAGATAATAATGATTTACTGAAACAACTCCTACTAATTAATCCATAGTTGGGAGAATAAGAGGTGTATTCATACATTTCCAAAGGTATTTGCGCATAAGTGAATGTAATAAACCTGTCTGGAATTTGAACCCGGCTCTCTGATTTCTTATTGTGAGCTGTTACCCATTACACCACCTGCACATCCAAGCTTACAGCATCTGATATTTCCCAATGGTCACTCATCTAGATGTGAATTACAAGCTGTTTTATTTGTTTAATGGGAATGTAAAATGAAACCCACCTTTGCATATTTTTGAATTTTTGAGTCTTACAAATACATTTTTTTAATATTGGCCATTTTGATTTTTCAAAATTAAAACCTTTCGTTTTATTTCATTTTTATTTATAAAATTATAAAGAACACACAAGACACACACACACACACACATATATATATATATATATATATATATATATATATATATATATATATATATATATATCAAATTGGTCAGAGGTGACAATGTTAACCTAGCTGCTGCTCTTGAAAAGGACCTCCAATCAGTGGTTAACAGAGGCAGGAAATGGCTTGTAACTTTAATGCCTCCAAAACTTAACTGCTCTCATTTAATCACTATAGAAAAACTCCCCTGCCTGCCATCAGCATGGCTGATACTTGACTACTGGAGAGCATCTCTCGGTGCCTTCTTGGCCTCATGTCTTCAAGTGACTTGAAGTGGAACAACTACATTGAATCAATAGCAGCATCTACTGCAAGGAAAGCTGGTTCATTGTGTCAGGCCAGAAGGTTTTTCTTGTCAGAGTCCATATTCGGCCATGCATTGAATACTGTTGCCATATATGGTCTGGTGCACATGCTATTCATCTCAAGGTTCCTAACAAAATCCAGAGAAGGATCTGCAATGTAAATGACCCTGACTTGGCATCTCAACTTCACTCACTTTCTCACAGATGTGATGTGGCTTCCCTCTGTCTTTTCTACAAATATTTTCATGGCAACTGCTATGACAATTTTTTTTACATCTAATGCCCTGACTGCGTGAAATTAAGTGTGCCACTAGATTGGCATCTAGGCTCCACCCGTTTACTGTTGAAATAGCTAAATTCAACCACCACTTCTACTCCAAGTTTCTTTTTTCATACTTCCTGACAGTGGAACTTCCTTCCATTCACTTGCATTCCTGAAACCTAAATTCTTCAAAAATTTAAATGCAATGTCAATCACCATCTTCTGTCATCTTGAACCCCATTCACCTTTTATCCTTTCCTCAATCTCCCTTATATTCAGTCTTTTCTATAGCTTTCACTTTCTGTAACCCCCTGTGTACTAGTAGCATTCCCGCCTTGCTGGGGGGGGGGGGGATGATTTTATATATATATATATATATATATATATATATATATAGGATATATAGGATTAATGCGTGTAAAATGTTTGCCACTTAGCATCTCAACTCCAGAGTTCCATAGGCAGTTCTGTCCATCCACTGTTCAGTGGGTTCAGCAATTTACTGCTTCTATTTTTTTGAATTTTTCCTTTTTATATACATTTAACATCGGTGTTAAAAAAAATATAAGCAGTAAATGCTGATACCTTCTGAAGAGTGAACAGACAGGTCTGCCCATGAAATTCTGGAGTTGCGATTCTGAAAGTAACATCAATCAGCTAAGTGACAAACTTTTATTCACATTAATCCTATTAACCTTTGAGATTGAGAACTTTACTGCAAAGACTGTTTGCCTTAAATGACTTTTCTCTCAATATCCCATTAACTGCCAGCATTTTTAGTTTCGTACTATCTTTGACATTTATATATATATATATATATATATATATGTATGTATATATATGTGTGTGTGTATGTGTATCCAAAAGGTTTGGTTAATAATTTAGACATAGTATATCTGTTTATTTTTGTTTTAATCCTTCCAAGTCCATGAATCAATTTTTTGGTAGCTGTAGAAAATTAATTAAGAAAAATACCTAAAATTTTCTTTCAAATAATTTTAATTTTCCTAAATACTTTCAGTCTCATCTGAGGCCATCTTCAGGGTGTTAAACTGTTTGTGTGTGTGTATATATACATATATATATATATATCTATTTAAATAAAAACAGACCACTTTAAGGTTCCATGCAATAAATTATTTCACCACAGCCCTTTTAAAGGACTGTGGCTCATCAGACTTTACTTCCAAAGGTTCAAAAAGAAAAAAAAAAAAAATATATATATATATTTATTTATTATAATTTTATCATATAGACAATCGTATATATATATATATATATATATATATATATATAAAAACATTTTTACTGTTCATTTTTTATCATTCTATATCAATTTCAAATTCAGTTTTTTTTTCTTTCCATGCAAGGGAGGCAAATATTGTATTTCCTTATTTATCATTATTATTTTTAGTTATCTATCTATCTATCTATCTATCTATATATATATATATATATATATATATATATATATATAAAACTTTGCTGCTACACACATTGTTATACTCATAGTTGACTTTGGAGGAAAGATGTATGACAAAGTGGAAAAAGTTATTTTGTGTGACGCATTTTGTCCTTTAGTACTTCCCAGCATCTTGTTTGTTTGCATGTGTAATTGCATCAATGTAAACAAAGCTAGTCTGATGAAGTCCTAAACTTTTTACACTCTGTCATGCATCTTTCTTCCAAAATTGTTCAAGATATAAAAATTTATATATAATTATCCCATATGAGGCCTGATCAAAAAAGTATCAGAACTGTTGCTATGGTAACAGAGCTAAAGTATGCAGAGTGAAGCCACTTTGTGGAACAATGATTAGTCCAGCACTGTGCTTAAATTTGGGAAGTTTAGGGACCAAAGAGGAAAGCTCATCAGAACAATTACCATGAAAATATTTATAGAAAGACACAAGGAAGCAAGATGACAGTTGTGGGGCAGAGACTGAAGCTAAGATTCCAGGATGAATATTCTTGTTCATTCAACAAATTAGAGTATACATTTTTGAAACAACCAAATGGAATCTTTTTTAACTTTACTTACATCCTTCATAATGTACATAATATTCATGCCTGCCAGCAGTTTCATTTGTCCGCGTTTGAATAATCTCGGCTGCATCTGTGGGGTGGAAAAAATTCATGATAATGAAACACTTAAAGCAAACATGAAACAAAAACATTTAAGTTGGTTAATAATTATATATATATATATGTATGTATGTATGTATATTTATTTAGGCAGCATATTTTCATTCAAGCACATTTCATTGAATAATATAGAAATATTATGTCTATTTTTTTTCATCATAATTCATTCTAGTTTTCTAATTAGCTTCTTGAAGTTAAGCTGAAATTCACCAAGGAAGACGGCATAGTCTTTTTTTTGTTAACCCAAGTACTTTTGATCTCCTCTGAGATCATCCTGTTTAGACAAACTTAATGTAACTGTGATTGTTGTTATGGTGATTTTTGTGAAAACACTGTTAAAATCATTTTAAAATTATTTGTTATATATATATATATATATATATATATATATATATATATATATATATATATTCTGTGATATCTTGGCTTAAGTTGCTTGAAATCATTTTCGAAGATGTGTTGGTTTTTCTTAATTATGTGAAAAAATAAGACTTGTTGTTTTACTTGAGTTTATGTCAAGTGTTAAGAATATTAGAAACATCAAAATAATAACAAATGCATATAAATAATTTAAATATTATGTATACTATATATATATATATATATATATATATATAATCAAATCATCAAAAACAAAAAATAGCACAATAAAGTATGTCAGCAGATGTTCTTATTTCAAATTCCTGCTGACAGGCGTCATTTGTACGTTGATTTCTACTCCAACACTGATATTGAATTCAGACTTGTTTACATCTGTGCTCTGTTTACATTTCAATTGATATTTAGAATACATTTTTTGCCAATGGCTCTGAAGAAAAGACCCAGTGCAAGTGCTAATGCTAAGCATAGGGCTATATTGCTGGAAGATAAGGTGGAAATTAATTATTTTATTCAGAATACTGTACTTACATATTATAAATAGTGTAATAGGCAATGGGGAGTGCTTATTTGTGGTTGATAGTATAGTTATTTCGATTTAAGTTGTATTTTGACCTAAGTCGTGACCTCTGGAACCAATTAATGATATAGGCTGAGGTATACCTGTATGTATGTGTGTGTATATATATATATATATATATAAAATTAAACACTGAGGTCAATATCAAGTGGCAGCTGTTTTTTTCATGTTTTTGACACCACTTGGTGTGGACCTCAGTGTCCAATTTTACATTTACGCATGCTCTATCTCTGATATTGAGCACTATTACTCATAAATATAGCATACCATAAAACTATATTTTTTTTCTTATGTATATATATATATATATATATATATATATATATATGTATGTATGTATGTATGTATGTATGTATGTATAAATAATCAAGCAAGGTCCTGTTTATCTTTAAAGCACACTTTACTCATTCACATTTCTATGAAAGAAATAACTACTCATCTGAAATATAAACAATGCAAATTCTAAAGAATTAATGAATTTTATTTATCAATCTAACATAACTTTATTATTCAAAAAAATTATTTAGTTTATATATATATACATATATATGTAATGGCCAGCTAATCTTGTTTTCCAAGCATGGCTGCCTGCTCGGACAGCTAGACACCTGCTCAAGCACATTTGTGCTTGTACAACATCCACAGGGCCCACCTGTGTTTTATAATGCAACTATGCTGAGTGGACCTTAGTTACCATTTCTGGGAGAAAGTGCACAGTCTGTCATGATCAGAATATGAATGACAACAGTATGCTCAAACCCTCAGTCATAATGACTTGTGACTTTGTGCTAACACAATTATCGAAGACATCCTTTCATGCAATTTCATTCATAAGCTTTTCAAAGTTACTGCACACATGGATCATCTCCTTAGACCAATAACATCAAGCTATAGAGAGATTTGAACTCAGGCCTCATGACCAGAAACCTATATATATATATATATATATATATATATATATATTTATATATATATATACACACATACATACATACATATATGTAACGAAAAATGCAAAAAATGGCAGTCAGACAATTTCTGCAACCACATCACCCCTTACATCTGGCCACCTAACACCCCAGACCGCAACCCCCTTGATAATTATGTGGGGCACAGATGAACTAAAGGCAAAGATTATGGCAGCATTCACCAACTTAAACAAGGAAACTGTCCAGAAGAGTTGCAGTAGATTTTGAAGTCATCTGGAAATGTGGCTGAAGCCAATGGTGACTTAATTGAATAAATTTACTTTTTAGTATTTCAATATATTTTTGTCATTTTGGTGAATATATGTTAAAATCAGATGGCAGTGTCATTTTTGCATAATTTAGATGACAAACACACACATACCTCTCTATATATAAACAGACATACACACACACACGTTATATATACACAAAAGCAGACATACACACCTATATATATATTTTGTGTAACAATTGAGGGGCAGTGTGCAAAGTTTTGACATGAGATGCACAGAAGTCAAGACTCCATTCCTGTCCACATACAAAAAGCTACCGCGCTGAAAACTACAAAGAGGCTGCCACAAACAACGGCAACACAATTCACATGCAAGAGATAGTTAGAATTTAGTTCTTAAGCTAGATTCTAACTATCTCTTGTATCCCCTATTACTAATAAAAAGCACTCACACATAAACTCTTTCACAGAAACGATAACCCACCCACCCAAATTAAAGTTGTTTTTGTTTTTGGGGAAACAAAAGAAACATTTAACATTTCATTATTTCTCACATACGTACATAAATTATATTTATTTATTTCCTCCTAATTGGCCCTAAAAAGGAAATAAAATACAGTTAAATTTGTAAAACAAATATCAACACAACTAATATTGTCTCTCATAATTTTTACTTAGTTCAATTTTTTCTTTTCGAAAACAAATATAACTTGAATTTGGGTGGGTGGGTCATTGTTATTTTGAATGCTTCCTCTCAATTGTTACACAGAAAAAAAATTGTACTTGGATTAAATGAAAATTATAATACATATTACTTATAATACACTCCTTCTACGTCCTGGGTATGATGATAAACTACATCCATGTCCTGGGTAAGACAATAAACTACATCCAACAGCAAGGCCTCTAATCAGAAGGTTTTGAGGAGTGTGGAACCACCTCTTAATTGCTGGTGTTCCCAGGTCCACCCTGACCCGGGGTGGTAGCACCTGTTAGGGTCCCAGCTATGGGCAAATAGTTAACACCTAAACTTGTGTCAAAATAGATTTTAATACCAGAAATACTTTGTAATAAAACAAATTATTACTAGCAATAATTTTTGAAGGGAAAATTATTATCAGCAATACTTAAAAAAAAAAAAATACCAGCGATACAAGCAGTTATACATTCTTTGAAAAAAATATGACCAGCTATAGATTTCTTCAAGGAAAAATATTTCCAGTAATAGATTTTTTAAGAAAAACATTACCAGCAATAAAAATTTTGTCGGCATTAAATAACCCATTGAGGTTGATATGCCGTAAAACAAACCAAACCAGACACTCCTTCTAGCCATCAAAATTGATGGCATGGGAACACTAGTAAATAAAAATGTATAAGCAGAGACACACACACACACACAAACACATCTCATGAAATGGATTAAGTCCGACAATTTTTTAATATATTTTTTGTTTATATGTTACTTTTATAGATACAATTTATTTAAGTAAATTCTGTTTTCAGTTAAACAGTATTAATTACATTTACCAGCCTGAATGTTTGAGAAATTTTGTAGAAAATATGATTTCTCAGTTAGGAATCAAACGTGTATTCCTATATGGAGACTGTCATTTGATTTGATGTGCTATAACCATTACAGATGGCCTGAAGATTGTGCTGACGTATGAAACATACTGCTGCCACTCTGTGTTGCCCATTATATATTGAATTGGATCTGGTCAAGATCCAAAATAAACAAAGTTAAATAAAACCATGCTTGCAACACAATGCCTGCCATTGATAATGGCAGCTACGAGCACGTTGTGCATTGGTTAACAATCAAAAGCATACACTTTTAACGCAACATCGAAAATCACAGTTGCAGTTGTAAAAAGAAATTGCAAGAGACGGACACATCTACAAAAACAATACCGTCTGATGGCAAAAGCTGCTGGTGGTGCCAGGAGTGGCAGTACTGCCTTAGCCACCACAACTGTGTTACTTCCCTTGGGTGGCAGCTGACAAGGGCAGGGTATCATGCGTGCTTTCACACGTATGTAGAATATATATATATATATATATATATATATATAAAATTAGGAAAATTAATGCCAAAATGGAAAAGATTTTTTCGTGTGATGCATTTTATCCTTTAGGACTTCATCAGACAAAAGTGATTTTGATGTAACTACACGTGCACAAGGGGAGGGGATGCCGAAATTTTAAATTTAATTCTAATTTTATTATTTATCTTAATTTTTGTGGATTTATTATCACAATGTGGAATATTTAATAACAAAAGGGATAAAAGCAAACAAAAAGAAGCAAAATGAAATTACCTAGACTATATACCCAAACATATATTAAAAAAAAATTTATAATCAAAAGTTTTAAATTTTAGCATCCCTTTCTGCATGTGTAGTTGCATCCACATAAACATCCCTTTAATCCAATAAAGTCATAAAGGACAAAATTGTCACATTTTGTCAGCATATTTTCTTAACATTGTTCTGATGTAGAAAAATCTATATGTATATTTTCTCCCATATATATATATATATATATATATATATATATATAAAAAATCTCTTTATATATATATATATATATAAAAAAAATCTCTTTATATATATATATATAAAATCTCTCTCTCTCTATATATATATATATAAAATCTCTCTCTCTCTCTCTTTATATATATATAAAATCTCTCTCTCTCTCTCTTTATATATATATAAAATCTCTCTCTCTCTCTATATATATATATAAAATCTCTCTCTCTATATATATATATATAAAATCTCTCTCTCTCTCTCTTTATATATATATAAAATCTCTCTCTATATATATATATATAAAATCTATATATATATATATATATATATATAAAATCTCTCTCTTTATATATATATATATATAAAATCTCTCTTTATATATATATATATATATATATATAAAATCTCTCTATATATATATATAAAATCTCTCTCTTTATATATATATATATATATAAAATCTCTCTCTTTATATATATATATATATATATATAAAATCTCTCTCTTTATATATATATATATATAAAATCTCTCTTTATATATATATATATAAAATCTCTCTCTCTCTCTATATATATATATATATAAAATCTCTCTCTCTCTCTATATATATATATATAAAATCTCTCTCTCTCTCTCTATATATATATATATAAAATCTCTCTCTCTCTATATATATATATATATATAAAATCTCTCTTTATATATATATATATATATAAAATCTCTCTCTCTCTCTCTCTATATATATATATATATAAAATCTCTCTCTTTATATATTATATATATATATATATATATATATATATATATATATGAATATACACATTTTATCCATAGCTATCCTTAACATGATTTATTAATTAAACACAAGATAAAAGATATAAAATACAAAAATTTAAAAAAAAACTTAAATATTAAAAGATTTGCAAAAAAATAAGCCTAGAAAATAAACATATGGCTGCTGTGTTTTTTTTTTTTTTGTGAATTCAATTTAAAAAAATGACATCGTGTGAAAAGAAAATTGAATCACTATAGTGATAGTAGACATTAAATCAAAAATTGATTTTAGAGAGTTTTGGGAAAAAAAAATTCCTATTTCCTCAAATTTTCTTTTTTTTAAAAAACAAATGATCATATTTATTGGTATAGTTATAAATATAAAGAAAAATACAATGCATATCAATCCATTTAGATTTTCTGGAGTTTTCTTATTTTATGTTGGTAAAAGTGGACAACTTATCCAATCATTAAACCCCTTTTAAAACTAGACTTGTACACTAAGATATACAGTAATGACAATTACTTGCAGGTTTTTTTTTTTACTTTTATTTGATACTAATTTACCAATACCATAAAATAATGAAGGCATAATTGCAACCATTATTCTGAGGTTTCACATAAGGTCTTAATTTTTATTAATTATTACTGCCAGACAAAATAACAAGAAAATAAATTTAAAGGTTGTCTCAGTTATAATCATCCATTTACACGATTTACATTGTATTGCTGTCCTCATCTTTATTTCTATATTCACAATGTTTCGGCCTTCCTTAGGTGATATTTCTTGGAATTTTGAACCAAACCCTTTATTTAGTCCATGGGGGTAGATTGTTTTAATTCCATGTGCCATGTCTTCTTTGGATATCTCAGTTTCAGTAAATTCCCCTTGATAACACAACTCTCCAAGTTTTTGTTCCCTCTGTATTTTTTTTTTCTTAAACTAATGGTCACCCAATTCAAGGCCCAAGAGCCACTCAAGGTAAAGGGTTATTGTGTGGTGTTGTATGAGTATAAGAAAGGTCAAGAAAAGTTCTTGGGGCTATGCAAGAAAGATAATGGCTAACTAGAGTTGAAGAGGTCAACTGAATAACATTTCAGAGTTCAAAGTTTTTCCCATAGTGGTTGTCGAATTTGATATTAGGATGCGCGCCATTTAAAAACAAAAAAAAAATTACATTTAACATTTTAACTTCTTAAGATCTACAAAAGTATATTAAAAATAAAATAAATTCAAAATTTTAAAAAAGAAAACTTTCATTTCAAGGGAGATAATCTAACATTTACAGAATTGCATGCTCCTGAAGAACGATGACTTTTAATTTGTTATGGAAGACAAAGGGGGGAATAAAAATAACTTGTCATGAACTAAAAAATGGTTCTACTTTTAAATCAAGAGGTATTGTTATAAAACCTGTAGCTTCTGAATCTCATATAACTTACGTGAAATTTGTGTATCAGAGAGAGAGAGAGAGAATTACAATGAAGAATACACACTGTTTGGACAAGTGAATCTCTCTTTCATAGACTTGGCGTTGTTAACATTTCAACTGCCCCATTTTTCATTGTCAGGTATATTTTTCCACACAAAAAAAAAAAAAAAGAAGAAGAGGGAAACTCTTTCTTTCAAGAAAACAATGGCAAGCATATGAAGATGAAGTTTAATTGTCCAGACAATGTTAATGACTCTTCTCAAAGTTAGAGAGGCAACAATGAAAAACGTGTTTTGATGAGTGGACTGAACAATTACAAAAAAGGTTCCTTTATGAAACTCTAGAGTTGACATGCAGAATGTAACATCAATCAGCTAAGTGACAAATTCTATGTCTGTATTAATCATATATACACACACACACTATATATATATATATATATATATATATATATATACACACACACGCACACAGACAGAGCAGGTGTAACAGCAAAATTGTCCAAATTGTGTGCCAGCAAGCATGGGATAATTATCCATCCAATAATATGTTTAATATCTAAAAAAACACTAAACTAATTGAGCTTTTTTCCCCCCCCAGATAAGACGTTTAATCATCTTGACACCATTCTTTGAATCACTGAAAATCCCTTTGAGTTATTCAACTAGAGAGAGAACAGGTTAAACTTGTTTTGTGTCAGCCACACTATGTCTTCCCGACTGAGCAATGCTGAGAGGAAAAAGATCATTCAGGTCTTCAGTAATGGTGCCAACATTCATTCTCTGGCTTCCATCTACAACGTCCATTCAAGAACCATCAAGAGAATAGTTTAAAAAAGAGGGAACAGTAGAGAGGAAAACTGGATCAGAAGGTTACAAAATGCAAGAGGGAGCATCATGTCAACTTTGAACAATAAGAATGTATTTAGCTCTAAGTGGAGTCCAATAATGTTATAAAAACCTTGGAGAATTCCAGTAAGATATCTTTAATCATTTCTAAGATACAACAGTTCAAAGCTTAATCTAACAATTGGACAATTTTGCTGTTACACCTGGTATTTGTGTGTGTGTGTGTATATATATATATATATATATATATATATATATATATATATGCATGTGATTAAAATATAGTTTTAAGGTGTGCTATATTTATGGGTAAAAGTGCACAATATCATCAGGGATATATATATATATATATATATATATATATATATATATATATATATATATATATACAGACATACACAGTTGAATAATGGTTAGTGGTTCAGATTGAGGAATTGGAGTTCATTTCAAATTCCAGTCAAGCTCATTATTCACTTACATGCTAATAACCTTGGGAGAGATATTAATCCATCTCTCCCCACTACCAATGGGTAAAATAGCAGGACAGACTGGGTCCTATAGCCTTGGGTGACAATCAGCATAGAGGAAGGAAACTATGAATTCAAACCCCTTGCTGCCTTATAGGTCCTGGCTCTTCAGGCAAGGGCTAGAAGATAACTTCAAAAACAAATCCATCTCTGAGAGGACGAATGGGTTAACCTTAACATCCCTGGTGCAAAAGGAAAAAGCAAGCCATTGCATTATTCTGCCTTGAATGCTAGCATGAACCACAATTGTGAGATGGGGGAGAGTGGTGACCACAGTGGTGCTGCAAAATGTGCTAAATGAATGAATATATATATATATTAGGGTTATGACTTTTTGCAGTCCTATGTTACTTTGTAATAAATCAATAAACTTTTGTTCAAAAGTAATGAAAACAGCATTAATTTATTTTAGTTCTTGAAGAAGGTCACGCCCAAAAATGAAAATTGGATTTTACCATAGATACAATAAGGGTAAAGAATCAAATATTTCAGAAGCTTTATTTTTCAATTTGCTAATGATGTAATTGGAGAGTACTTATGCATTTTTTAACACATTTAACATTTATAGCATAACATACAAACTTAGAAATAAACAAAAATAAGTTCTAGAAGGCTCCAATCCAAATTTTTAAAATTGTATTGAAGCACAATAGTTCTTTCTGGAATCTTCTAAATCTTATTTTTGCTTATTTCATCAAATTAATTATACACAAAATCAATTATTTTACAAAAAGTCATAACCATGTATATATATATCTCCACCCAACACTATATTTTGAATTTATAACTTTGAAGTTGGAATCTGTATACAACTTAGCATTCCTTCAATGAGACCCAGTATTTTAAAAAAAACAACTGTATTAAGTGGTTTATTTACTATTTGTGCCTGACGAGTTGGAGAAACCATGAAACTGAGTCGTACTATAAACGTAGGTATATGTGTATTTATTAATATATACTTTATAGCTCTGTTTAACTATATTGAGCAGTTTTATTTACATCAAAAATTGAGTAAGTACTTATTTGCATGCATATACAGTTACTAATATCTCATTAGTTTCTATCCACACATATTTATATATTTATATTTTAAATATTAAATATCTCTTCACTTTCGATCCACTTCCCAAAATTTCTATTTCATGACCATTGACCAAACATAAGAATTTCTTTTGGAAGGACTAAAGAAACTAGAAATAATGCAAGTTGAATATTTGGGATACCATATTTGTGGTTTTAGGTCATTTTTGACTGGAAAATTTATCAGCATCCCCTCCACCAGATATATGCCTATTTGAAAAGTAACTGAAATGTTCTCAGCCTCACTAATTTCCTAAAATCTGACCAAGCATCTGAATATTTTCAGAGTCCCTTCCAAATTATTCAAGCTGGGGATTTTTCAGCACCATTTTGTATGTGTGTTTATATATAACAAAAATCCAGGTTTGTACTTTAGTGGTCTCTCAGGAATTACAAGTCAATTTCAGCTTCACTGCTTACTCTACAAAATTGTGGCCTTACGCCAGACTTAGAAGGTATCTATTAGTTAAATTGCAGACAACAAATCCTGTATAAAGAGGCTGAAGGAAATTCTGAGGTATATTTTTTTTAATTTAAATTCATCATAGATGATTAGCATTCTACCACAGATCCAACAAGACTCTAGATGTTCTGTTCTAAGGAAGTGACTGAAAGGAATCTTGAAATGTTAACACTAATATCAAATATAATCCTGCAAACAAGATTTCCTAACATGTGCAACATAGGTGTACTTACAATACATAATTAACCTGTGCTTAAGATACAACCAGTTATGATGAATTCTTCATGCAATTTTAATAGTGTTTTGGTTCCATGTTCATCACAAGAAGTAAGGATAACTGCTGGTTTAGTAATAACATGTTTTTTAAATTTAATCTAATGACCATTCCTTTTCTGGCAATGTTTAACATTTATGTCTGTAAAAAAAAAGTCATATCCAAAGGACGGTTATTCCACTGACATCGTTATTACTGCAAGCACATTTGACTTGTTCAGCAATGTTTCTGTTTGATTTGTTTGTTTTGCAGGTCATTTAAAGCCAGAAAATGTTTCTGGATTGTCAGTATTTCAGGAAGATAATAATATTTTACTGATGCAAGCCATACTAATTAACCCATAGGTAGGAGGAGAAAAAGTGGAGTCATACCCTTCCCAAGGGTATTTGCATGTAAGTGAATATAACAAACCTGACTAGAATGGGAACTTGGCTCTGCAATTTCTAATTCTGAGCCATTATCCATTACACATCAAAGCTAACAGTATTTGGTATTCCCAAGCAGTCACCCATCTAGTTACTGACCAGGACAGACATTGTTTAACTTCAGTGATTGTATGAGAATTGGTGTTTCATTATTTACATTATTTGGACTATTGTATTCATCTTTGTCGCCATATTTATTACAACGTTTCAACCGTTGTACGCTCCGGCCTTCTTCAGGTGGTTGGAATGTTAAACTGAACCTTTTATTTTGCTCACTGGGGGAGACTGTGAGTGAAATAAAGAGTTCAGTTCAACATTCCAACCACCTAAAGAAGGCCGGAGCGTACAACAGTCGAAATGTTGTAATAAATATGACAACAAAGATGAGGACAATAGTCCGAATAATGTAAATAATACCTTATCTCAGAAATATAGACAGAACTGGTGTTTCAACGTGATGTTTTGGCAATGTTTGTTCTAAAAAGTGATGATTAGAATTTTAATGAAACCCAAACATGTGAAATTGCTTATTTACAAGAATGCTTTTTTATTTACAATATTATAAAAATATGTGAACCAGCTAATGAAGTGTTTACTATTTACCATTTTATAAATAAATATGAAAAGGATTTTTTTTATTCATAAATTTATAAAAATATCTGTGAACAAGAAAATTTAAATAAACATTTGAGTGACTGTAATTATAAATTAAAAAAAAAAAAAAAAAATTTTTTTCATTTGCTCTTGCTACATAAATTCATGAAAATAATTTCATACTTATTTACAAAATGGTAAATAATAAATATTACATTCTACTTGGTTTATATAGTTTGATAATTTTGTAAATAAATTTTTGAATAAAAAGATTTCTTTTTCTAATTTATTTCTTTATAAAATGGTAAATAAATATTGCATTCTACTTTGTTTACATATTTTTATAATTTTTTAAATAAACATTGCCAAAGGCGACAAAAGTGTATACAGAAATAGTGGTGTCAAGGGAATAACCGTCCCTTTAATATGCCGTTTTTTTGCGGACACAAAGGTTGAACTTTGACTCTTTTCTTTTATTTACAGGTAAACTTCAAAATAAAAAATATCTAAGATGATATTACAAGTTATTGTAAGATTTGAACACATCTACAGCCACACACAAGCGCATGTGCACATATTTGAAAACAATCACAGTGCACAAAAACACATGGAAATAAAAACAAAGTTTGCACTGAGGATACGTATTAATATTTTCTATAGTTTAATAAAAATTTTATTTGCCAAAATTAAGCATATGTAGCCTTATAAAGCAATTTTTAATGGTAACTAACAAAACATACATGGCATTATGCAAGGGTTCAAATATCCAAAGTAGCTGGGAATGTTTCAAATTTTATTTAATAAATTAACAGAATGTATTAAAACAGGAAAAAATATAATTTGGAATTTTAGGGCAGGAGTTAACTTAATAGTTTAAGCCAAGGTTCATCTGGCAGTCACAGTTGTAGACTACACAGTTGAGGTCAAATTCACTATTATTCCATGAAATGTGTCTAAGAACTCGATGGCACCTTAAATCAAATCTATACTTCTTGTAAATAAGAAACAAGTTATTTGTCAAAATTAAGCACATGAAACATTATATAGCAATTTCTGATAGTAACAAAACAAAGACATTATTATGCAAGGGTTCAAATATCCTATGTAGTGCATGTATTAATTTTTTTTTTTTTTAGGTGGGTTGAAAATTTATCAGCACCCCCCCAAATAAAATAAATAAATGGATAGGATGGGTTTCAAACCTTAAATGGCAACCTTTATAGACATTGTCTTGATGAAAACTTTTTGTGCACTTAGACTACCATGAATGTTTGAAATGGGCATCAAGAAGAGCATCTGGCTTTGTAAAACCTTGCCTCAAATCATTATGACAAAAGATCCTGTTAGACAGAACCCACCTTGTGTGACATCAACCCCAGTCCTGCCTCAACAACAAAGAAAAAAAACACAGCTATGAGACCTGAGAAACATCAGAAACGTGTACAAAAACTGGTATGGCTGACCATGTACAGATGGAACACACACCAACCTTTTTAGAATGAGGCCAAAATGATCAAAAGAGAGAAGCAGCAATAAATAAGATAGTTTAAATAATCTATAGTCGGCTTGGATGATCAAATATAGAGAAGCTTATTTTCCATGAAGATGGAAAACCAGAATGGCCTACTGCAAACAGAAATTGCAATTTTGAAATGGAAATTTTTTTTTTATATAACAATCAGATTTGTCACCTACCATTTTAATTTGCTACTATGTTTTGTAACTTACTCATATGACAGACATCAGAGGATAAATTCGGTAATGTTTTAATGCATCCCCCTTACCTACTGCCTCCCTACAGTTTACAGTATTTAGGAACCAAGTTTTATGAAGTTAGCTCGATTTAATAATTTTTTTTTTTAAGTAGTGGTAGTGAGGGGAGGACACAAATTTTGTCTTTTTGTTTTATCCTATCATACATGGTGATGGAAGTGGGGGGGGGCTCTTTATTATTTCAGAAAGCCAAATTTTTAGGAATTAGGCTCTTTTTCAAAAATGTTATTTAATAATTTCAATAAAGTGACCAAATGATAATGTAGCTTTTTGTCTCTAAATGACTGTGGTGGTACTTCTCTATAAGTTTTGCCATTTTCACTTAATTCTTATTTAGGATTGTAGAATTCTTTGCAAGGGTTGCCCCAGAAACTCATCAAGTTAAGATTATGGGTAGAAGTATGAAGTGCCGTCATGTCGAGCTGGAGCAACTTATTCAATGGGTGGATATTTTTCATTTTCCTTTTATTTTCTTACTTTAATGACATTTATATATCATTACACTTTCTAAATATGAAAATGAAGCAAAAATTGAATTCTGTACAGAAAACGGAATTCCCTAAAACCTGAAACAGAATTAATGAAAATTTGAAATGGAAAATTGGTCCCTACAAATAAGCAAACCTATTATTGACAGTAGTGCATAGATTCAACTAATCAAAGAGTAAGAAATGAACTGAAGGACTCAGACACATGGTAGTGCATACAAGACTGTTGAGAAGGGCAGCAACAGGGAAACAAAAACTGGGATTTGGGAAATATTGGGCGACCTTAAAGTAAAAGGTCCACAACATCTGGCTCATAGTAAAATTAATATTATGCACTCAAGCTTCAGTAGAAACAGAGTGAGCAATAACTGAGCAATACTAAAAATAAAAACTAGACAAGATAGATATCCCTAAACAAGGGTAGTGGAACGAGTCTAGCCACATAAATTAAATAAAAAAGGGTTTAGTTCAGAATTTCCTGTAGGTTACCCAGCTCAATATACAGCTGTTGTTGGTCGGAGGGCACAACAGCTGAACTATGTGATAATTCAATAGCCTGAATGTAAAATAGAAAAGTATAAATTCAAACATAAATGCAAATAAAACGTAAAAATAAATACATAATAGAAAAGAATTTTAAAACTTAGGTCTGACCTAAAATATATATTAAAAAAAACACGACATCAACATTTTTTTTGTTAACATCTGTAGGCCAACAGCAGAATTGTGAGGATTTCCTAGAGAACGGAAAGAAAGCAGATATTTGTCGCCGTAGTGTGCGGAGGTCAAAATGAAGATAAGGCGCGATTTTCAAAAAGAGGGACATTACATAATTAGCGTCGTTTGAAATTTAAGGTTTTAAAAGTAACGATACTAGCAATTATTTTCAGGTGAAAAATGAGAAACCAAACAAAAAAGATAGTCTAGGTAATACACTTGATGGCAAATAAAGTTTTTCTTCTTCGATATTGCTAAAAAAATTATGTTAATTTATTTAAAAACGTTTTTTTAGTGTTTTTTTTTTTTTTAAAACAATTTTCTTTTCTAATTGGTTTCATATGAAACAATTATATAATTCATAAATTTAATTTTAAAAATGGAATTTAAGAAAGGTACATCATGACCATTGATGTGTCAAACAAAACCCTCAAAAAACAAAAAGAGCATATTAAAAAATGTTTTAACAATAAACATACAAAATTCAATAATACGTTCTTGTCCTGAATGTCATGGTAATTAAATTAAGAATTAAAAGATAAAATTATGCTTGTAAAAAGAAGCTAAACTTAATCCTTCCTATGTCAATTTAAAAAATAATTTACTACAATTTGCGACAAATAAAGGATTCAAAATCAACCAAGAAGAGGTTAGAAATAAATATTTATTTCTGTTTTGTATATAAAAAAAATTCGACAATTTATTCAGGAGGGGAAATGAAAAAAAAAGTATAGTAATGTTTATAACCCCCTCGCACTTATTAATTTACAGAACTAGAACTTAATTAAAAATAAAATTTTGTAAATAAAAAAAACTTATACTAAGTTTTTTTCTGCACTTAAAAAAATCATATACAAAAAAAATAAAATTATAAATTAGGATTCAGAGCAAAAATAATATTTACAAAAATAAATTCAAAATAATTAAGAATTTAAAAAAAATATTGCAATTTTTAAGATAACAACCACAAAAAAAAATATAAAATATAAAATAAAAGTAAATTTCTAACTAAAACTTAGAAATAAGACGGGAAAAGGAGGGAATTTCGTTTTTAACAAAGACAAAAAATGGGTTTTTAAAAATAAATAAATAATAAATTCTTCTAAAATACAAACCCTCAGCAATTAACACTCCCAAATGATCCCAGAATTTAACAAGGGCTTTAAATTTTACATAAAAGGATATCAAAGACAACTATTTTTTAATAAGAATCTAAAAAACGTATGAAACCGTAACATAAAAATACATATATTTTTTTAAGTTTAAAAGGTAGAATTAAAATGTTTGTTGCGTACGCCATGTATTGTCTGGGCGCATAACCAGGTAATAATCTCCGATTCCAGGGTAAACTTCAGATTCATTATTCTCCTCTTTCTTTGGTTCTTCCTTAGTAGAATGTTCTTGCATTAAGACAGTTGTTTCTGAGTTGCTGATAACGGTACTTTGTGAACTTGAATCTGACATCGCTGAGGTCCTCTTTTCACAGTCCGCCATTTTCGTTTATTGATTGAATGACATTTTGTGAGGGAAAGACTATTTGATTTTAATTCTTAATCTCAGTTTCGTATCTTATAAAACAACAACAACAATAATAAAGTGTTTTTTACAGTTAACAATTAATAAAACTCATTAATAAGTATAAATCATTAAGTTAAAATTTTCCTACTTTATTTTTTAATTGTAATAATTATTAATAATTCAGTTCAGTTCAGTTTTTGCTACGACTACTATTATTGCGTCGTGTCTTACTCTTCTTCTTAGTCTTCCATCTGGATGACTGACTGTAGACACCATGGCGAAAAAGTACATAAAATCCTTTATGAAAGTATTTATTTGAACTCTGTCATTTATTATAATAGCGATTTTAATGAACTAAATATGCTTTTAAAATACACAATTATTATAAATATTAAATAAAAATGTACAAAAGAAAATTTTATTATATAAGGCTTAGAAGCCGCGCCATGAAAGACTGAGTCACTTAGTATTGATTTTTTTTTTTTTTTTATAATGGTTTGAAATGACATCCTTAAACCAAAAATACTTGGTAATCGTCTAATTTAGTACATATACTGAGTTAAAAATAAATGTTAATTTATGAATTTTATGTTCCAAATCCTTGTGTTGATTTGATTGCAATTTTGTGAATGATCTTCTAAATAAACCAAAAAACGAAGTTAAAAAAAAAAAAAAAGTATTGTTTTGTATTCATTTTTTTGTCGCATTCATTACTGCTGTAGCGATTTTCTAAACGTAGCTTAAATGGGGCACGCAGTCAGGATCGAACTCACTGTCAGTCATAATTGCCCTAACAAGATAAACTTGCTAACCATTTTTAACCACGTCGAGCTACCCGCATGACTGCATGTGTATATTCTAAGTTTTGAAAAACATGTAATGAACACCACTAACTACATTTTTTTCTAGGGTGGGAGAATTACTATTTTTAATAATAAAATTTTCTCTTTTCTTTAGCGTTCTCCATATCGTAAATACTGACTTACCTCCCTTAGATTGTTTTATTCTGAAGACATTTTAATCAGATAGGACACTGTAATGCTACTTCTAACATTTGAAAGAATTGCATTGGATAAAAAGAAATGACTAAGTTCTGTAAACAAGAAATGCACAAAATTATCTTTGGAACTAGACAACAAAAAAACAGAAGAATTCCTTTTTTGGACCACATCATTTTAAAAGTCCTACCAGATGTTGAAAATCCAACAGATAGCATTCTGCTACCACTTGTTTTCAACTACAAAAATCTGTTCAAAAAGTGGATCACAGAGCCTTGATATTTTTCTCACTTCTCATTGGTCAGTTAATATTTAAATCATGTTCTCGCCTACATCCGAATAACATCAACCTAGTTCCTGACCTGACAAAAAAACAATTCTGCCAAAATCTGTCTATGCCTTTCTGAGCCAATCATGTGATTATGTTTATTATAAATACCAGACACAAGTTCGTTCTTCCTCTTTTTGATTTTTCTCACAAATCGTGTTCCGACCTCTTTCGGGCGGACGCTATTAAAACATTACACACATACACGTATGTACAGAAACTTAATCACAAACATTACAGAACATTACAAGCATTAACATATTACGAATATTCAACTGCAAGCAATGGAAACTAATTAAACATTACGGAACATTCACTCCTTCAACTATTCTGAATCTCAAAGTTTATTAACAAATTCTCAGCTTTACAGAATTCTTTCAACTCTCTCACAGTGAACATTTTGAGCGGCAAGTTCATTCAACTTTCTATGAGCCCAGATAAAAATATTTTGTTAGTAAAGACTTTAATTTCTGTCAAAGGGAAGTAACTCCTATTAATTATGCTTGTATATCATTATATACATAAATATAGATATTGTTGTTATACAAACAGTTTTTTTGTTTCTCTTGTTTGCTTTTCGTTTGCTTACACATCTGTAAAGTAAAAAAAATTCATGGGTTGACTTAGGCCATCAATACTGCTACAATATATTCAGACATTGGAATAGCAATATCTGGAATAAATATTTCAGTGGTGAAGTGTCCTTGTAGGGAACATGTACAACTGCATACCTTAGATTTTTTTCAGAATAAATCATTTTTTGCAATAAAAAATTAATTATTGATTATTTTCACAGTCTTGATTATCTTATTATCACCTATCAGCCTGAATGTTCAAGAAATCTTATTAAAGAAAAATGTGTGCCCTTTGGCAGGAATTGAGAAATTTAACTTGAAAAGCATGAAATGGTCTTCACCTGACTGTCTGTTCTTTCATGGTCAAGCTGTAAGGCACTCATGATAATTTTATTAAAATCATTTATTCTTTCATTTCTCAATAAATTGTGAACAAGCAATATTAATAGAGCAGTGTAAGAAAAAAAAGGCCTTTGTTTTTGTATAATGCTCCTTTGTTTCTGTATAACACTCCTATGCCAATTCTGTACACAGCTACAGAGAACCTGGAAGAACTGAGAAAGAACTTAAAGAAAATACATTAAAAAATAAGATTATGGTGCACTAGGCAAAAAATATCTCTGTATGTTCATGTAGAGGGTGATAAGAGTATTGAGGAGTATTGTCCTGAAAAGGGCAGTTTTGTAGTCATTGAGAATTGTCGGGGAAAAAAAAACAGTTTATTGCATATCATTGCTGCTGACAAGAATTGGATGGCTGGCTGTTGATCATCATGTCTGGCTGGCTGGAGCCATCAGCCTGTTGTCTCCTGCTGGAACAGATACTACACTTTGATCCTAGTAATCTTGATCTGGATTCTTTGGAGGGGAGGAGGTGTCGATTTTTGAGGACTTTTTATATGTTGTTTTAGTTTTATAACAGTTGCCAGTCCTGGAAAGTGAAGTTTCTTCCAATTGTTTTTAAAAAATATGGGAGTTCCAACAGAGGTTATGACAAGCTGTTTCTTCCTCTTTAGCTAGGTAGGATGGAAAAATTGTATTTGGTTAGGAGTAGAGAAAAAAAAAACTGATCATAGTCACAAAAACAAGATTTTTAATGCTTCCAATAATAGTTCTGTACTTAATAAGAAAAGGTTTCTTAAATTTCTGTTGCAATCATTAACAGTCATCATGGAGTTGTAGGGGAGTTATAACTCTGAGTAAATAATTATTAACCCCTAACATTAATATATACAAAAATAATCCTAAATTTGGGAAACAGAAAGATGTGAAAACAACAAAATGAGTATTATTTATTATCTGGTTGTTATGTGGTGTTGGAGAAATGTGAGACAGTAATACTGAGTAAAATTACGAGTTTGGGGTCAAATGTCGATCAAATATAGATTGGTATTTGACAGAATGATAAGATAAAGGATAAGTAAAGTGTATGCAGTCTTTCTCGTATGTTTTTTATAGAGGTGTGTTATGAGTGTCCAGATAATTTAGTTGGAAAAATACAAGAAGTATCTGAAGTTTTCTTACCTCAAATTTTTGTTGCATGCTAAGAGATAAATACTATTATTATGGCCTGAAAAAGGAAAAGGAGCCAAAATTTTCATTGATGCATGTGTTGACGGTCTGTCCATGTTGACTGCTCGTCCAATAGTGAGAATATCACATGTTTATGTGTGTAGAGGAGAAAATTGGGAGTTGATTCTCATTGGTTTAGAGAGGGTGAATTAATGATAATTATAATTGTTAAAATACTTTATTATAATTATTTTTGACACTATAACTAATTTTTATTTACCTTTTATGAACACAACAAAGTGACTGTACAATTAATTTTTTATTTATGTGTTTCTTTAAGAACATAACAGACTGCATACTCCAGTTCAAAGTCATCCTTCACCATATTCATTAATTTTTTTTCCTGGAGATAAAGTAGTTATATCAAAATGTAGTGTTTGTGAAGAAAAATTTGTATAAATTGAGATTTTGTAAAACAAATTAGATTCAAATTATAGCAGACCCACTTGAACATCTTCAGTTAATTAATCAGTTTCAGGCAAAATAAAACCTCATTTCATTGAAAATTATTACTAAGATATGATATCCCATTTGAGTGAATATCAATATAAGAATTAATTAATTTATAACTCATGGGAGAAGATAAAATTTGCACATCATTTAAAACATATATCAAATTATTAATCTACAAACTTTCAAATTAAAAGTTAAACTTAAAAGTGCAGTTATTAAGTTATTAGGAATCATATGCAGGGTGCGATGGGTAAATTGTCGCCATTTTATATTTTTCATTTTGTGCATGCACGTTATTTATTTTTGATTTTGTCGACTGTACAGTATAGTAGGGTCAGTTGTGCACCATCTGTGAGAAAAAGAGCACCATGATGCAATTCACTCAGCCAGAAATTTGGAAACAGCATGCTGTACTGCTTGGCATTCGCTCTGGAAGCTCCAATGTGAACATTTCAGTGTGTTTGGGTGTCAATCTGAAGACAGCGCAGAGGATTCAGAAAGAGTTGGATGAGTCTAATGGTGATTACGAAGGTGTTTGGAGTGATCACTAGTGATGGCAAAATTATGATTCTATTCATCTTCCCACAAGGCCACAAACTCAACACAGACGCCTACATCAAGTGCCTGGAGGAGGTATTGCTGTCCTGGGTCAAGAGGGTGGCTGCTAGAAGGCCATATTCTGGCAACAGGACTCTGCACCATGCCACACAAGCAGGAGAATTCAGTATTGGCTGTCAGACAAGTTCTTCGACCACATCACCCTTTACATCTGGCCACCTAACTCCCCAGAGTGCAACCTCCTTGCTTTTTATGTGTGGGGCACAGGAGATTCTGAAGATGTCTGGTTGAAGCCAATGGCAATTTTATTGAATAAATTTACTCATTAGTATATCAAGATATTTTTGTGTAATTTTGGTAAATATATCTGTTGAAAAGAGATGTCAGTGTTATTTTTATTTTTACATAATTCAGATGACAAGTTATCCATCATACCTTGTATGAGCGGTTGAAATGTTTTCTTTTGATCCATGAGAGCCAAGTTTGAATCTCATCATGGCTGATTTTTCAGGAAGGTGACTTCTTGATGTTATCAGCCAGGGTAGCTAATCCTAGTGTGCGGCTCCTTTGGAAAGTGGTTGAAACCTATATCTAGGGTTGACTCAAGCCTTGTGAGTAAAATTGGACAGACAGGACTGTTAGGGAGCTGTTGATAGTTATGCTAGCACAATGTCACAAGTCATCGTAACCGAGGGTTTGAGCATACTGGCCTTGTTCAGACTGTTGATCACACCAAATAATGCACTCTCTCCCAGAAACTGTAACTAAGGTCTGCTCAGTATAGTTGCAGTTTAAACCACTGGTGGACTCTGTGGATATTGACCAAACACAAATATGACACTTTTTGCCACTCAGTCCTGAGTCAATTCCTACGCTGGTCAATACTGTCACTGGTCATTGAATGTTGGCTGCTCCAGTCTGTGCCCTGCTCCAATCACGTTGTGCTTTTTGATCATGGAGCTAGCAAAGACTGAGTTGTCGTAGCACTGGTTTGAACGATGACAAAGCTGTGTCACAAAGGAAAAATAAAAAAAATGTTTTTGAAGACAAAATAAAAGAAGACAGGAAATTTTGGGGGTCAAATTTCAATGTGTTTTATATAGTTCTTTGTACAGAAAAATTAACCCTTCCCATTTTGAATTTTATCGTGATACTTTGTTCATTTTAGTTAAGTCTGGAACAAGGTTTAAGTTAGGAGTTCTCTTTGATAGCAAGTTGTGGGCTTTTGCAGTGTGGTCATCCCTCGTAATCTGCTCCGCAAACTGCAACTTATTTTGTTGTGTCAGTGTTCTGCTTATATTGACTTTTACTTAAGACAGGCATGGGGGCTTACAGTGTTTGAGGGCCAAAGATTTTTCCGGTCTTCCAACAAGAGTTCTTTGTTGTCTGGTTTTGGTAAATTAATTATCTCTCCAAATTTGGGAGAGATCCCTTTTCCTATGGGCAGTGGTTGCAGGTACTGACTTACCCATCTAACTCATACTTTCTCTTATTTGTGCTTTGCACTATTGCTTCTCACTGGGTGCAGGCAATTTCACCATCTCTCTTGGTATCTCACCTAAGCCTTTCACCTCAGTTGTCATTTTGACAAATCTGATTTTTAAACTCCATGGGTGAAAATGTTGGGCTGAACTTCTGGTCATTAATCATAATTATCACTTTAATTTTCATCAGCACATTTTTCCCAGTTTGGGGTCTTGTCTTTATAATCAGAAATTTACCATCTGTTTCATTTGACAGCTATCTCCATAACTCATTAACTTGAGCTTACTTATGACTCTCAGAATTTCCTTTTCTTAATTTCTTCAAGCAAAATATAAAATTCTATTTCCTGAATTGTTTACCATCTGCTTTTTTGACAGGCAAAATAAATCAGGTCCCCTATTTTGCCTTTGTCTCCAAAATTACCAAATATTATATCTCAATTGACCTCCTCACAATCAGGAGACATGTTTTCATAACCTGTATTTTAGTAAGTGGTCATTAATTTGTTTCTCCAATTCTGCTTTGTTTCCAAATTCTCAACTCTCTTTGAATGTATTTTCACTATTCCTTTCCAACCCCTGTGGCCTTACAGTCTCCAGATGCCCTTCTCAGCAATGTCTTTCTCAGGACAATTGATCCACTCCTTGCTTGTCATCTTGTTTCAACTTACATCTGAACTCAACTCTTTTTCGTTCTGTTCTAAGCACATATTTTAACTTAACTCTTTTCCAATTTGTTCCACGCTTATATTTTTTAACTTAACCCTTTTTGTTTGCCAGTGTAACGTAGTGTCACACAAATGTGCCTGAGCAGATGTCTACAACAGAGATTGGTTAGCTGCCCTAGAAGACAGGCATACTTGGATACAAGTGGCCAGCTATTATATTCTTATAGAAATTATATACACTTCATGTTTTCAACATTTTCAATATCTTCAGAATCTTCAGAGTAGCATCAAATCTGTTTGAAATGAGGTATCATGCTGAAATTTTCAGGACTAACTCCTCTGGTGAATGTTAACATATGGTAAACATTTGAATAAAATCTGAGGATCTTCAGGACGGACCCTTGTTGAATCTGGCTGCAATAATCCAAGAAGAAACTAGATTAAAAAAAAAAGAGAAAGAATGAATTGAGATAATGTATAAAGTAGCCAGTTTGAGTAAAAGTCTGAGTTGAAGTAGTAAGAGGAGTCACTAAGAAATCTTTGTGTGTCTAGTCTATTTCCTGTTGTATGAAAACATATTCCACCCCTTAGTGAATATTTGTGCAGCTGATACAACAGTTTATAGCTTCCAAAAATCTGGATGACTAGAACCTAGCAACTTGTCTCTCCTCAGACCTTACCCAGGTGAATCAATGAGAGAAAGACTGACTTGTAAAATTCAATATGGCCAAATTAGTAATGTTTCACCACCACCGAGCAGGCCCTATCATGGTGGATGGCTCCTTTCTCAAGGTGTGTCAGTGGAACTCATATATTCAATCAATTGCTAAAGATGCTGGAAAAATAGTCAATTCATTGTACCGCTCTAGTAATTATCTGACCCCTTCTGCTTTGCCTTATCTTTATAAGAGCCAGACCAGACCAAAAATGGAGTATTGCTGCCATATCTGGGTTGGAGCTGCTCAGTCCACACTTGTCTGTCTTGATAGATTTCAAAAGCGTCTATATGGCCCTGTAGGTGATGAATTATTTTCCAACATACAAACATTTCCCCACATACAAAACATTGCGAGCCTTTTGCTACTCTCTCGTTATTTCTGTGACATCTGTTCTGACAATCTACATTCCTTGGTCCCACCAATCCTGATTGCCAGCAACCTTCCTAGAGATGATGTCTCAATAAAAACATTGTGTAGTACCATAAGTGTCTGAGTTGGGCATCAGGAAGAGCCTCCAGTCTTTAAAACTTTGCCTCAATTCATTATCATGAGAGTTCCCACCCCTTCACCGTTGAAACTGTTAGATGTAGACGTCTCTTCTACTCCAATAGCTTCATGTCTCGCACATCTCGCCTGTGGAACTCCCTTCCTTATTCCTGTTTCCCTGACAAATACAATCTCCAACTATTTAAGTGTAACGTCAATCGACATCTCCAGTTGCCTTGATCTATCCACTTCCCTTCTCCACATCCTTTCACCTTTCATTCCTATCTGCTCTCGCTCCAAATCTTCTGTAACCCCCTTGCCTATCTTTCTCCACATCCTCTCCTTTACCACTCCTATCTTCTCTTCCTCCAAACCTTCTGTAACCCCTTGCGTGCTAGTGGCTTCCAGCCTTGCTTGGGGTGATAAGCTTAAAAAAAAAAAAGATTTCCTGTCAGGCAGTATCCACCTTGCTTTGTGTGAGATTAATTCAGGTCCTGCTTCAGCAACCCCCCCCAAAAAAAAACATGGCTATAATGATAAAGATCTTTCTGATTTTATACTTAAATTGTCATTTTTATTTCCATTTTCCTTACATGTTCCATCCAAGTTATTTTCAGCATCCTTTTGCAGACGAACATCTTTGTTGCTGCAAGTCTCCTATTCATCTGTGAAGAAATTTACCAGTATTTGCTGACATATAGAAGAACTGATATTACATAGCAGTTCAGCACTTTTTCTTTTTTTTTTAAATTAATTTTTCTACTAATAAAAGAAATAATGACATGTCTTTCTTGACATCAGTCTAACATAGGTATATTTTTTACCAAAAGTTTCATATACGGAAGAACTATGCATAAAAGTCACAAAACATCACTTAATAGTACTGTGAGTAGAATGTTCATGAGATTTTTTCTCCCATTTTGTCATTTAATTACCTATTATAAATATAAACAATTTCTTTTATAAGCATCTAATTTATAAGCAGCTGCAGTCAAATTTGAATAAATTTGAAATAACTGAAATACAGATAGAGAAAAAATAAATAATAGCAAGAAGACCAAAGTTTCAACATCTCTAAAAATAGACGGATAATAAAAATTGTCAAGCAAACAAAGCCATAGTATGACCAACCAATTAGAAAGTTTTCACAACCAGTATGTAAGAAAGGAAATAACAAAATAATAACAAGGAGACCAAAATTTCACCATTTCTAAAAATAGGTAGTTTGACCAACCAATCAGGAATCTTTCACAACCATGATATTGGTCACAAGCCAATGAGAAACAGAATGCCCTTTTCAAAGTGGCTGTATAGATGTGTATATAACCAGATGGAATATCAAACACAATCAGAGTTGATAAATAAGTTTTTTCCATTCTCCAATGCTGCAGTCATCGTAACATACCCAGAGATGAAATATGACATTTGCACAACAAGCTGGTGAACCATCCTGACCCATTGAAAACATACATTCCTTCACCCACATTGTTAATGAGGTTGCTACTACATTTGGATACAGATATACATACTACATACATTTACTTTTTCCCTATACTCTTTCTCTCTCTCTCTCTCTCTCTTGTATGCAACAGGAATTTTACACTTGAATTCTTGAAACTTCAACATTCACCTTATCTTTCTGCATTATTATATTGTGTATACAAAGATTTATTATGTATTTATCAACACTCGGTGCATTTTCTTTTAATCATTAGACAAGGCCAATATACACCCAAATCAATTATTCTGATATATGGTGCGAACGGACGTTGTTTTAAGATAAACAGGAGTGTTGAAATGAGAATTTTTCCATTGACATCGATATTAATTTAACTACCTTCACTCCTTGGTAATGTTTATTCTTTCAAAAAGCAATGATTAGAATTTTAATAAAACTTAAACATATGATGAAAGCGAATTTATATATACTTTTTGTTCTTGAGAACTTTCAACAAAAATATTATTTATTAGATTATTTACAAGAATAATTTTATATTTACAACCTTCTAAAAACTAATTGTATTAAAACTAATACAATGCAATATTTATCATTTACCAATTTATAAAGAAATATATATGAAGACAATTTTTTATTTATAAACATTTACTAAATTATTAAAATAAGGAAATTCTTATTATTTACTATTTTATAAAGTTTGAATTGATTGTCAATTAGTCAATGTTTTGCCAACCATTCCAATAAATAATATAATAAATAAATAGTGTAGTAGATAAACAATTTAATAAATAATTAGTGTTTATTATTTTTGTTTAAATTCTCAAGAACAAAGAAAATGTATAAATTCACTTTCATATGTTTAGGTTTTATTAAAATTCTAATCATCGATTTTTTAAACAATAAACATTGCCAGGAAGTGAAGGTAGTTAAAATAATAGTGGCATCAAGGGAAAAGGTGTCTTTTTGACACTCTGTTTTTTGTGGGCAGGAAGGTCTAAGATTGCCGATAAACAACTCATCCATAACTGATAACTTTCTCTAGCCTACTATGACTCCACTACTGATGCTAATGTGTTAAAAAAGACAATAAAAAGAAATATATATATATATATATATTAAAAAGAAGAGAGGTACCGCAAACTTTTTTGGTTGTAATGTGGGTTTTTTAAAACTATGTAAAACTATGTAAAACTATGAAAAATAAAAAAAAAATAAAAAATAATATTTTTTTAAAAAACCCACATTACAACCCAAAAAGTTTGCAGTACCTCTCTTCTTTTTAATATACACACTTTTCTCTCGTTGGAACCATTATAACCTCTTCATTTCATTTTATATATATATATATATATATATATATATATATATATATATATATATATATATATATATATATAAAAATGTGTATTTAAAATAGATTAAATGAAGAGTTACTAAATGTATTTAGTTTGTCCTATATTTAAGAATTCTACCAATTCTACTAGTTTAGTTACTTTGAAGTGTCTTTCTTTTCTCTTTAAATAAACCCAAATATAAAAAAGTCTGAGCAACTTGAGTATTAAATCTTGCACAAATATTAAAGAAATGGAGTCCTAGTGAAATACCTAAGCAGAAGCTGTTCATTAAAAAGAAATTATGTTGTATATGTATAAAGATTCACTGTGTGTATATATGGGAGTGGTTCACTTTGTGTACATATGTGCGCGTTTTACATTCCTTTTTTCTATATAAGTGGAGGATATAGTTAAAAATAAATAATAATAAAAATAAAAAGGTTTTGCAGTTGTTGTGCCGAGTCAAGATGGCCTATTTATGAGTACTAATTTTACTTTTAACCCGTGAAAATTTCACGGTTTTTTGATTTTAATATTCTGATGAATATTACTTCATTCTTAGTTAATGATTGAGTAAGTGACAATATCTGTAGAAATTCCCCTGTCGCATTATTAAATATTTGAGCTTAACTTTCTTTAACAAAATATTGCAATAACAATCATAAATATGAATGCTGGTCATTATTTTAAGAAGTGGGTACAAATGAAATGGCATGACACGGCAATACAATATCTGGAGAAATTCCCCTGTCGCATTATTAAATATTTGAGCTTAACTTTCTTTAACAAAATATTGCAATAACAATCATAAATATGAATGCTGGTCATTATTTTAAGAAGTGGGTACAAATGAAATGGCATGACACGGCAATACAATATCTGGAGAAATTCCCCTGTCGCATTATTAAATATTTGAGCTTAACTTTCTTTAACAAAATATTGCAATAACAATCATAAATATGAATGCTGGTCATTATTTTAAGAAGTGGGTACAAATGAAATGGCATGACACGGCAATACAATATCTGGAGAAATTCCCCTGTCGCATTATTAAATATTTGAGCTTAACTTTCTTTAACAAAATATTGCAATAACAATCATAAATATGAATGCTGGTCATTATTTTAAGAAGTGGGTACAAATGAAATGGCTTGACACGGCAATACAATATCTGGAGAAATTCCCCTTTCGCATCGTTAAATATTTGAGCTTAACAACTTTAACAAAATATTGCAATAACAATCATAAATATGAATGTTGGTCATTATTTTAAGAAGTAAGTGGGTACAAATGAAAAGATTTGAAATTGTCAACTTTTTCCATTTCACTGAAACAGATGTTAAACATTTCTATCTTCCCTTCTTGTATTAATATATTTGTAATATATCAGTAGAAATCCATTTCACATTCCTCCCAGCCATGTCTTTGTCCTTGAACCTCACAGCTGGCTCGTTCATTCATCCATGTTCCTCACTCAACAAGGAGGCCTACTCCAAGTACCTGGAGGATGTAGTGCTGCCCTGGGTGAAAAAGGTGGCTGCTGGAAGCCCCTATGTCTGGCAACAGGACTCTGCACCATGCCACACAAGCAGGATAATCCAGTAATGGCTGTTAGACAATTTCTGCGACCACATCACCCCTTACATCTGGCCACCTAATTTCCCAGACTTGCAACCCCTTGATGATTATGTGTGGGGTGCAGTTGAGTCACAGACTAAAAAAAACTCAATGTAACACCAAAGATGAACTGAAGTCAGCATTCACCAACTTAAATCAAGAGACTGTTCAGAAGAGTTGCAGGAGATTACAAAGTCATCTGGAGGCCAAATTGAATAAATTTACTTTTTAGTATTTTAAGATATTTTTGTGTGATCTTGGTAAATATATCTGTTAAAGAGATGTCTGTTATTTTCATTTTTGCATAACTTAGATGACAGTTTATTCTTCGCACCCTGCAGACTATATAAACTTGTCCCTCCAGCTACATAGACTTGTCCTTCCAGCTATGTAGAACCTGCCTGGGATAGGGTTAATATTTAATGAATATCATTTAGTTTGGCACATGGTCACAGTATTTGGAACCCAGTGAAGATTAAACTCATAGTTAATAGACAAACACATTGAGAAGGCCAGAGAGTATAACAGCTGAAATGTTGCAATAATAATAATAATAACAAAGATGAGGACACTAGTCCTAATGTAAATAATGATAACTACTCATTTTAGAAATTCAAGTGGAAATCATAATTAATATTCACAGCAGCTGTAAGAAAAGAGAAGCCACATTAAATGCAGTTAAGTGTAACAACAATAGCAGCAGCAGGTGTGTCTGCAGCAGGCAGGCAATAAGAAAATTAGGTTTAAGGCTCCAAATTCTAGGTTCAAGATTGTCACATGACAAGTGGGTTAAACATTAGTTTGTGAATTTGGGGACATAATAATTGTGAGGTCAATGGGCTGGGTGGTGCAGAATTGATTGATTCAATTTGTTTCTTACCAACCTCTCCCTGGTTACTTAAAGCCAGAAAATATATTTAGACTCTAAGAATATTTTACAGATAATAATGATTTACTCATACAAGTTCTACTAATTAACCCATAGCTAGGGAGAAGAGGTGGATTCATACCTTTCCCAAGGGTATTTGCACAGAAGTGAATATAATGAACCTGACTGAAATTTGAACTCTGCTTTCCTGTTTTCAATTCTGAACCATTATCCATTACACCACATGCATATCTAAGGCCAGGATCAATGATATTACAGACCTTTCTTTGAATTTTGTCAAGAATCTTGAGATATATAGTTAGAGTACCAAGCCAGATATGGCAGCAGTAGTCAATGAACAGATGAATAGTAGATTTATAAATGTGCAAAATGGACTCTGGAAAATTGTCTGGCATGACACAGTGAACCAACTTATTAATTAGTAGACCTAACAATTAGTTCAGTATAATCACTCCACTTCATGTCAGTGGAAAACGTGAGCCCAAAATGGAGCAAAGTGCTGCTCTCCTGGAGGTTAGAATCAGGCAGGAAAGGTGATTAAATGATAGCAGTTTTGTTTTGGAGGTGTTAAATTTTACAAGCCATTCCTTGCCCCAGTTAACCACTGACTGGAGGTCCATTTCAAGAGTAGTTGCCAGTTTTACTTTCTAAAACTTGCTATTAAAACAGGAGTAAATAGATGTGTCATCAGCATAAATACCTAGTTGGGAACTGATGACATTGGGAAGGTTGTTGATAAAGATCAGAAACAATGTGGGTTCTCAAGGATAGAGCCCTGGGGGACACCTGCATTAATACATAATGATTTAGGAGTGTGCATGTTTAACATAACCTTTATTACACAATTTGTTAAGAACTCTTGGATTAAGCCAAATATTTGTCTAGAGACACTGTAGCCCTTGAGCTTATGGAAAAAGCCAATATGCCAAACCCTGTCAAACACCTTTGAGATATCTAGAGCCATAGACTGACCTTCGCTGTTCTTATCTAAAGTTTAATAGAGACATTCAGTGATGGCCGTTAATACATCAGTAGTAGACCTGGAAAAGGAGGCTGTATGAAGTAAGATGCTTAACCAATTCAATTCTGATTAGAGCGTCTAGTACTTTGCTAATAAGAGGTAAGAGACTAAAAGGACAATAATTTGAGAGGTAAGAAGTTTCCCTAGAGTTCTTAAAAACAGGAACTACAGAGAAGGTGTGGAATCTTCCACGACATCCAGTTAACCCCTGCTAGGAAATGCACTCTTCCTGTTACGATTTTACCAACATCATGTACAGAAAATAATCAACAGGCATTCATTGGTTAATCACCTTCAATCTAGCTCGCTGATTGGTCAGTTTCGACCAATCAAATCACCCCCACGCGACAGATCTATTTTAGGCACCAATTCAGTTTGAGCCTGTCACATGAGACAACATTCTATAAAACCAAACACGAGTATTTCTCGCTCTCTCTTTCATCACAATCCCTCTTGGTTTGCACTTGTGTGTCTCAACACCGCTGCCAAAAGAACTCCCGTCTTGACTAATCCAGTCAGACGTAAAAGAACTTTACAACTAATCATGCAAGTACAACTGTTAACTTTCTGAACTATTATCTAACTTGTACAATACACAATTACAAAACATACTCAACCTTTTAAACTGCATTTTAATGATCAACTTATTTGTTATGAGTCTAGGTACAAATATTACCTAATCAAAGAGACATAACTCTGTCTTGCCTTTCAGTTTATGTGCATGTACATCAAATACTTAATAAATTCAATTGTTATGTTTTGAATCATTATTTTTATATTAATTATTAATATTGTTGTGGATGGAAGATTATGAACATGCACAATCTTAAGCCTTCTAATCGTTCAAACCTTCTGATATCTTTTAACATCTTCACACAATCCCAACAGAGGTTTTTCAGAAAGCTGGAAAGCAAGAAGCAGTGAGGTATTTTGGAGCACATTTTTAAAATTTGGAGAGAACAGGAGCCATTTCAGGAGCATATTTCTTCAGAACAATTGCAGGGATACCTGTTGAATCTGCAAGCCTTATGGGGATCTAGTTTAGAAATGATAGCCGAAACCATCGACACAGTTATGTGCATATCACTTAGTAAAGATTCTGTTCTGGGGGAAATCAGGCAGAGATACTCAAGATGTGTCGAGAGTGGATTTGGAAGTGAATTTCTGAGTAAAGAACTTTGCGTTATCTGCAGTAGATGTCAATACTTCAAATTGATTGAAGAGAGAAGGAACTGAGAATTTGCTTTTGTTCGGCACACTTTTGCAGAACTGCCAGTAATCTCTAGAGCCAAACTTGTGAAACACTATACAGTATATCATTCTCAAATAGTGACTTTACTTCTTTGAGGACACACTTACACTCATTACTAGTGTGACAAACAGATATCTGTTACAATCAGAGATGTTGCTCTGGTATAGCCAGAAGAAGTGATTTCTGTAGGCTACAGCAGATGAACAGGCAGGAGAAGTTTGTGGTTTCACTTAGTATTTCAATGCTGTTTCGAAAGATATTTCAGTTTCAGTTATTTCCCTTTAGTAACTCAACTCTCCAAGTTTTTTATTCCCTCTGCTGTGGCCAGGGATTGAACTCTTAAAAACATTGGTTGAATGATCCAAAATGTGATTTCGCCCAAAGAGTGAATTAACTGAAATTGAGATATCCAAAAAGGGCATGGCACGTGGAATTAGAACAATCTACCCCCATGGACCAAATAAAGCGTTCAGTTCAAAATTCCAACGTATATCACCTGAGGAATGTACAAGGGCAAAACATTGTGAATATGGCAATAAAGATGAGGACAGCAACAGTCTGAGCATTGTAAATAGTGTATATATATATATATATATATATATATATATATATATATATATATATATATATATATATATATATATAAATGTAATTAAAATTAGAAAACGGACAAAATTAAGGCTCCATTGATTATATTTTATTTCCCCAGGAAAGTGTTTTTTCCTGGTTCTTCAGATCACATTTCACTTGCTTGGAAATTTGATCCAAAGAACCAGGAAAAAAAAACACCTTCCTGGGGAAATAAAATATAATCAATAGACCCTTAAGGTTGCCTGTTTTCTAATTTTAATTAAGTTAATATTTGCTCTGGTTTGACATTGAGCTCTCTGGATTACATCATCCT
>OZ038514.1:18043742-18148742 GCA_964036315.1 Acanthosepion esculentum
CATCTAAGCTAAGGTTAGAAAATACCTATGTGAACATCTCTCTCTCTCTCTCTCTCTCTATATATATATATATATATATATATATAAAATAATAATGCTAGTTATTAATACTAACAATGAATATATATAATTTAGCATATATCAAATTTAACGGAATTTCTACTAAAGTGCTGTATATTAGACTTGAGCAGTAATTATTATTAAATTAGATATATTTTTCAATACTTATCGAAGGTCATCTCAGAATCTTGTAATTTCTCAATCACTCATCAGGACTCTTGACAAGAATGATTGAATATTTCACAGAAAATGTAATTTACTATTTTATAAACGCACATTTATATACACTAACTTTCAGATTTATATTTTACAGTTACAACTGTCAATTTGCAAGCTCTCTATCAACAACTGAAAAGCCAAATAATCATATTGTTTGTAATTTTAAATTTTAAATTTATAGTTGCAATAGTCAATCTCCTTGAATTTTCTATAACATCTGAGAAACTAAATAACCATGTTTATATATATATATATATATATATATATATATATATATATATATATATAGATAGATAGATAGATAGATAGATAGATATATATATGTATGTAGGAAAATAATTTTTTTTAATTAGTTTTTCCAGCATTCTTACATTTTTCTGTTTGGTGGGAGTTGGGGAGAACAAAAATTCTCCATACTGCCCATTATCCCAAGCACTTTCAGTCACTTCATTGGCTATTTTCAAGGGGCATCAAAACAAAACCCCCTTTCATAGATGAACCTTTTTTGTAATCGTTTGGTCCATTCATCAGAATATATCAGCAATTTTCTTATTTTCGTTCTTTTTATATTAGGATAAAAATAATTTATGTTTTTTTCTTGATGTTTGGTTCAGTTTTTTCTTCATTGTATGTGTATGCATGCGTATGCGTGTGTATGTCTGCATGTGTACACCTGTATGTGTGTGTATGCCTACATATATAGAATATATAAATATTATATATATATATATATATATATATATATATATATATATATATATATATATGAAGAATTTTAATTTATAATCCAACACAATTTTATAACTTTAAAAATAACATTTAAAATAATATATATATATATATATATATATATATATATATATATGTAGTATTGAATGTTAAAGACAACATAGTCTTGCATATTTTCTTTTGAATTTTCTCATATTCTCTAAAGAGACTTTTTATTTGAAAATGATTTCGAAACATGTATTGTCCATACGATGGACAATACATATTTCGAAATCATAAATAAAAAGTCTCATTAGAGAATATGAGAAAATTCAAAAGAAAATATGCAAGACTATGTTGTTTTTAACATTCAATACTACATGTTTAAAAGAAAAGTTGCTGCCAAATTACACACATATATATATATATATATATGTTATGTGTATTTAGTCAACAAATGTTCTTTAAGGCAAATATTATTGAAGATAACAGACATTTTGTGTTGATTAATTTTACTGATTACAAATAATCCTTCTCAGAAAAGGAAAATTTTTCCAAAGTTCATTTCAGAAGAAAAGTACAAGAAATGTGATCCAATCTTTTGATTTTGTTAAGTCGTTATCACAGTAGGTAGAGACAGTTGGTGTGTTTTGTAGAACCCTTGAATGCTGTGGCATAGGCAAAGAGTGTTGTGATGAGAGCAAGATATAATGTGTGTTTTTTTATTATGTACATTTAAGGATGTGGGCTCTTAAGATATAATTGTATTTATTAATTGATCAAAAATTAATAAAAAAATTATCACTTAAAAGCCCACATACTCAAATGTAAAAAAAGACAACACACACACACATCTGAGCTGGTCATCTGACATTACTGGCTACACTTTTGACTCCCTCGACAATGTTTATTTACAAGATTATAAAAATATGCGAACCAAGTACAATGCAATATTTATTATTTACCTTTTATAAAGATTTATTATTTACCATTTTATATTGGTTATTCCCTTGACAGCACTATTACTGGATACACTTTTGACTCCCTTGACAATGTTTATTTACAAGATTATAAAAATATGTGAACCAAGTACAATGCAATATTTATTATTTACCTTTTATAAAGATTTATTATTTACCATTTTATATTGGTTATTCCCTTGACAGCACTATTACTGGATACACTTTTGACTCCCTCGACAATGTTTATTTACAAGATTATAAAAATATGCGAACCAAGTACAATGCAATATTTATTATTTACCTTTTATAAAGATTTATTATTTACCATTTTATATTGGTTATTCCCTTGACAGCACTATTACTGGATACACTTTTGACTCCCTTGACAATGTTTATTTACAAGATTATAAAAATATGTGAACCAAGTACAATGCAATATTTATTATTTACCTTTTATAAAGATTTATTATTTACCATTTTATATTGGTTATTCCCTTGACAGCACTATTACTGGATACACTTTTGACTCCCTTGACAATGTTTATTTACAAGATTATAAAAATATGTGAACCAAGTACAATGCGATATTCATTATTTACCTTTTATAAAGATTTATTATTTACCATTTTATATTGGTTATTCCCTTGACAGCACTATTACTGGATACACTTTTGACTCCCTTGACAATGTTTATTTACAAGATTATAAAAATATGTGAACCAAGTACAATGTGATATTTATTATTTACCTTTTTGTAAAGATTTATTATTTACCATTTTATATTGGTTATTCCCTTGACAGCACTATTACTGGATACACTTTTGACTCCCTTGACAATGTTTATTTACAAGATTATAAAAATATGTGAACCAAGTACAATGCGATATTCATTATTTACCTTTTATAAAGATTTATTATTTACCATTTTATATTGGTTATTCCCTTGACAGCACTATTACTGGATACACTTTGAATCCCTTGGCAATGTTTATTTACAAGATTATAAAAATAAATTTCCCTTTATAATGTCCAAATTTTGTGAAAAGGTCACATCCTCCAATTCTCTAGGATATGCTATAACAGAGATCTTTCTATGGCCTCACATCCTGCCTAAAGCAAAAAGAGATCTGTAATGTCATTCTCCCTTCCTGGAACTTTGTGGTCTTTTAACTTCTTGGCCCATACCAGTGTAGCAAAACAATGAATACATATTTCCACAAAGTCTGGCTCATTCAACGGGGCTGTTGCTAATACCGAATGGCAATAATCTTCCAAATGGTGTTAAAAATAGCATCAGTTCTTGTGAATATTTGTGGAGGTTTATTTAATGAAAACTACTGTTGCAGTCAAATTTACTGAAAATTGTAGCTTCATCCAGCTCTGCCAATAGTTGGTCTACTGTGGGTAGAGGAAGATTTTCTCTTTTCATGCCATCATTAAGTTTGGTTTCCATTTTTCTTTAACATGGCAACTATTGGGGCATACTACTCTGTGTATGTATAGACTTTTCTTTTTCTAAATACTGTAACTCTTCTAGGACTTTTTTCTTCATAGGAAGTGGCAAGCATTGAGGAATTGCTATAGACATTGGTTGTATAGACTCTTTTAAACATAATTTACACTAACTTAAAAGCCACCCTGTCAGGTGGCATTTAAGCTAGCTCCTGCAGTGGACACTTAATTGGGCCTTCATCACAATAGGTAGGGAAGAGTAAATGTGAGAGGCAACAATAAATTACAGAAGAACTCAAAATTGATCACTGCATTTAAGTATTACTTTAATATCTAAGCTTACCTTTTAAAAGTTCAACGATAATTCTTCTGCCATCACTTAATTTAAAAACAATTTGATGTACGTAGGTCCTTACTTTCCGTACAAACAATTATTTTTATTTCATGGGTGACTTTCACTGTATTCTGCAATTAATTTCAATTATTCCCCCCAAATCTCCGAAAACAATTGCAGTAATGAAAACTTGAGAATTCAAAATTTCAGAAATGTGGTAAAATAATTGCAATAATGAAAACTTGGGAAGCCAAAATTTCAGGATTGCAGGTTTGGATCTGTCCCAGAATGTTTTTAATTTGTTCATGGTGTCAACCTGATTCCAAAATGGTATGATATATCTAGGAGTAAATGGTATGTCTAGGAGTAAAGTTGAGAACACTGACAATTTCATTTTTTTTCTTTGAGCATGAGCTATTGAATGTTAGAGAGTTGTGTCCCTTTAATTGTTTTTATCAGTAGACGCCAAGATGGCAGAATGCAAAAATAATCTCAGTAATGAAAACTTGGGAATCCAAAATTTCAGGACTGTTGGTTTGGATCCAGTGTGTAATGTTTTTGATTTGCTTATGGAGTTGACCTGATTCCAAAATGGTACAGCCTCTAGGAGTAAAGTGGAAAAAGTGTAGTACAGTGACATTGGTATTTATTATATAGAAGATGAGCTATTGAGAGTTGTGTCCCTTTAATTGAAAAAGTTTAATACACTGACATTGGCATTTATTATATAGATATATTCTGGAATCTAGCAATGCCTGTGAAAAGTTCTGGAAATTTTTTATTTTTTTTATAGTTGTAGTTTTCACTTTTTATAGAATTCACCCTCCTCAGTAGGTTAAGAGCTTTTATTGCTGGTGCCCCCAGTAATAGTTCCCTCAAATTTTCCATAAGGAATAAATCCTGTTTTGACTTTGCTTTTAGAGTTTCTAATAAAGCTTCCAGATGACCAATAATTTTTATCTACTGGTAACCTAGTCCATACAGTCCTTTTTTTTACATTTTTTGAATAATTGTGGAGTTTTTTTCTCAAATAACTACCAGTGACTACCATTACATCTGCTCCAGTATCCAATTTGAAATGAATTACTTTACCACATAGTTTTGTCATAATTTTTCAGCTTGTCAGGCTTTTTCCATGAGTGTGTTAATTCTATCATTAGTAGTAATAGACCAAAGGATGTAGTGTGGTTCTTCCTTCTTCATTTCTTGAATTTTAGATCTCCCAGTCCTACACATTTTTGCATAATGTCCTTTTCTTGCACACTTTCGGTAAATTGCATTTTTGGCTAGACAGTCATTTTGTGTGTGAGATGGAATGTTGCCAAAGCGTGTACATTTATTTGTACTGCTTTTATGCCATACTGTATCTTGAGGATTTTTTTAAATATTTCTTTGGTGTTACTCTGCTAATGTTTGCTTCGGTTGCATTTTTACCTAAAGAAATATTTTGAGTTTGTTGCTTGGAAGTTTCATAGGCTCTGCTTGTCTATACATTTGTCTAGGGTAAGCCTTTAAAGACTTTTTCTTGACTGTATCATCTGGATTCATTTTGAATTTTGACATCATTCTGGGGTCTTTTTTGTCCAAATACGTGAATTTGTTTTGCTCAAGCTTAAAAAAACACTATATAAAATCCCTTATTTTTATCTATAATGTCGAATTTGTTAAAATTAGTCAACTTCTTAACAAGAAAAATCTGAAGTTGATGTTAAAAATTGCTGCAAATCATTGTTGACTTATAGAATGACCCATTATGACATGTCTTTAATTTGTATTTTTAGATACATTGTATTTATTTTCAATTTTTCTAGTTGAATTGTTTACCTATATTGCATATGATCTATTATTGTACCTAATTAAATTAGTTTATAATAAAATTTGTATTTCATATGATGAATACTACCTTATGAAATTGAGATGTAGCAGAGTGGGAAGCCTGTATCATAGATTGGGGGCGGGGGCACAAAACCCGTGTACCGGCCCTCATGAGTTCTGTTATGCCCCTTTTTCCTTTGAAAAAGTATTTTTAGATAGAGCCGGTGGGTGGGGGTTATATTATGAAAGCAATCATGTACTATTATTTTTTTTTGCATATTTAATATTGTTAATGAAGTATTATGGAAATATTCAATATGAAAACTCTTTTTGACGCATGATGAGAAATATTGACTCGTACAATCCCCGAAAAGAGTTATTTTGTCTTTATTTATTAAAGAAAGAAAAAACATTTTAACTTAAATATGTATTTTTTGTACACCATTCATAATCACTTCGATAAAAAAAAAAGTAACCTAAACAAACCAGTTTTGAATTTAAGCAACAAGTGTCAAGATTTATTGTATAAAAAATACAATTATGGCACAAGGCCGAAAAGGGGGGAATTGGGTTGAGGATGGTCGTCACTTACTCTCCTATCTAGCTAATCAGACTCACGACCCATTATTCGTTACAATTTGCACATCCAAAAGAACTTTATCTGTCATCATTCAATCCTCCATATACCATATGCCATATAATTACCCCATACACTCAGGGGACCTAAAACACATCCCATGACATAAAAATTTCATTAGCATAAAATTTTATAGATGATATACAATGATCGGGGAATGGATAAACCAAAAAACAAACTAAAATATTAAAAGTTTCAAAACAAAAAAAAGTCTCATTACAAGTGCTAACACTTTTTGGTGAAAGAATATTTGAATGAAACTGAGTTAAGTTGCTTATTCGTAAGCCGCAAATATGAACAGTTTTAAAATAGTTGCAATCTGAAAAATATTTATAGAAAATATATAGTCAGAGATAATATTTTTAGTTTTCGTTTTAATCTTTTTAATGCAATAGGTTGAGTTAGAAAATAACTTGTTTTTTTGAATTGACGTGATAAGTTTTTGTGAATGTGGAAGCTAGCGCTTTTGGGTGGTTGCTAGCTTTGTATGAACCGAATCCTCTTTTTTCCACGTGAGGACGGTACTTGTAAAAAGCCCCAAAAAGTAAAGATGAAGCCAACACCGAGAAAAACTGGGGTGAGTGTTATTTGGATAATTAATTGGAATTAGTTTCGACTCATTTTATATATAGATCTCTTCACTTTTCCTAGTGAATTTTAGACATTATTTTGTAGTCGATTGAGCGAAGTTTTTTTTTCTTCTTTTCTTTTCTTTTTTCATGCAACTTTTTGCTTGGCCACCAGACCATGTGGTATTTTTAACTTATTTTCTTAATTAATCTTTGAGAACTTGTTTATGCATTCGTTCTTTTTTTTAATAATCCGTCAATATATGGACTCTCTTTTTTCCATTGATTATTTTAAATCACAAAATTAAAGTTTTTCACGCAAAATAAAGAAAATCGCACTTTTTTTTGCACATAAAGTTTTCTACTCCATGTGCGAATTTTAAGGAAATTTATTCAAGAGTAGACGAACCCTCATGGTTGCTAAAATACTACAATTAAATTTTTAAATTGTTTAAGCAGATTTTCAGGTTCACAACGGTATTTAATTATGTTTTTCTCTTCGACAGCGAAGCTAATTTTTTATTTTTATTTAACATTTTTTTGAGTATTTTCAAGGTACACTCTCACTGAGTGTAGAGAGTCTACACTAGCCAAGACTTGAATGTTTTGAAGTATGGATAGAAAAGTTGACACCTTTTTTTTTTTTTTTTTTTTTTTTTCTTTCTGACTTTCTAGATGTCGGTGTGCAAAATATCCTTATTCGTAACTTTATAAAAGTTTCAACTTTAGTTTGGGAAAGGTATCTGTAAACATCGAACATAATTTTCTTTCCACATAAGCACTCCGTTACGAATATTAATAAGAAATTATTTAAAAAATTGTATAATAAAATCCAATTTGCAATGTAAATTCATTGTTTGCAAGTATAATTTGACCCCACTCCTGGAAGCCAAGACAAAATGTATGTGATTTAAAATTAAAAGCTAAAAATTATGAAATTCAATAAAAACTCTTAGCGATATGGAATGCTTATATATTTTTTTTAACTTAATGAAAGAATGATTTTTGGTTGCAGTACCTTCACCAAAAATTATTGGCAAAACCGTATTTTAGTGTCGGAATTGAAGGAAAAAAAAACTTTATTTTTTTTATTTAAATAAGAGCCTTTTGACACGTTTCAAAAATAATATTCACCTCAAATGGGTTAGTGCTCGGTTATATGGAAAAAAGCATAGCACAAGATTTATTTTCCTTCCACAAATCTTCTGCGAAAAATGCTTTTTAAATTTCGAAGTTTCATTTAATTCGCTTTGCCTTCTTTCATTGAGGCTCTTTCGACATTATTGGTTTGCATGTTTGGCTAATTTGGCGCAATAGTCATGAAAAAGGCTAAAATCAGCGGATATAATCGTTTTTATTGTTTGAATGATGCATTATTATTTTTTGTTGGCTAATAAATTTTTGCCCAGGAATCAATCTGTGACGTATAAAGCTAAATTTATTTTTCTTCAAATAAAGAAAGGTAAAGGATTTGCAGGAAAACCACCAAAGTATTTAAAAAAAATTTAATCATTAAAAAGCTGCTCGATACATATTTCAAACTATATCTCTATTCGCATGCTTTTGTTTTGAACATACGCAACCGTATATCTTTTCTGTGAGCAACAAACCTTTATGTTTGTTTTAAACATTTTTTAATATTATTTTTTGTGTCAGATCATTTAATCTGTTGTATAATAAACCTCCCTTTTTTTCTAATGTTTTGGTAGTGGAATGAAACGTGCGTGTGGCGTAACAAGTGCCTGCGATGACAATTCAAATTACCGCTACCTTCACTGTCGTACTTTGGGAAAATAATGAATTCACTTTTTTTAAATTTTTATTTTATCCGTCTCTTCTAAAAGAAGGAAGACACCAAATTCCAAACCATTGAGGAGATAACGGGAAAGCATGCTCTTTCTTTCCCAAGAAAAAGTCTAGCAATTCGTAAAACGGGATCTGTAGCTGGATTTTGTTTTAAAAAGAGGCACCGCCACGAATTAACAAAAAAATAAACAAACAAAACGCATAAGTCAAAGAAGGTATTTTTATTTAGGTACTGCCACTGATTTACTAAAATAAATTAGCTTTAAGGTTTACCATTATGGGGGGGGGGGGCTAAACTTAAAATGAAAACGTTTTTTATCGTCAAAATATTTGTCAAGAGTAAACACCAGAGAATTCTTTAATTAATTAAATTTATATATAATTTTTTTTTTTTTTTTTTTCGTCAGTCTCAGTAGCTAAAGATTAGTTAGTAAAGGAAAATTTTTGCGGTGAAAAACCCATTGTGGAAATTCTTGCAAAAATGAAATAATTCACCAAGAAATAACTTCAAATTTGTAGACTTTATTTAGAACTTGAATGGCCATATCTCACTATTTTTGTATATACCTTTTTCCAAATTGTAAATGAATTAAGCATTGTGGCCTTTCTGAGCCTGGTAAGTGTGTTGAATATTCAATGGATATATCATGTATTTTCAGATAGTAATATGGCTTTTGTTATCAGTTTACTTACTGTATTGAGTAATTTGAGAAGCTGTGCAAAATATGGCATGTTCCCGATGTTTTAATTCTTAGATTTTCTTTGAAAGTTTTTATTTCTTTCTTGGTATATTTTTTCTGTTTTGTCAGCTCAACTTTATTTTTGTTTTATTATAGGAGCGATGTACCCGCAGCCAAGGACCTGCAGTATTATTAGTTGATTTAAGTCAACTGAAGTCACCACAGAAAACGCCAAAAAGCACAAGATCAACAAAAGGGAAGCTAGAAGCTGAACCACAAGAAGAACCTACAGAAACCGTGACCCTATCCATAAGAAGCTCAAAGCGAAAGGTTGTTTCTGGTAACACTATGGAAGTACCAAAATCTTTAAAGACTCAGACTTCTAGAAGAACCAGAAGCTTAGCTGCTGCCTGTGAGGAGAATTCCATTACCGAAGATTTTGACAATGGACCAGTTGTTGCAGAAGACAAAACTTCAAATAAGTTGGAGATTGACGGAACTTCTGAATCTCTAAGTCGGAAAGCAAAAGTGAAAACCTCTGCAGAAAAATCAGATGTTTCCAAGGACACATCTGTCGAGATTGTTTCTGTGTCAAATGACAAAGGTCATGTTGACTCTTTGCCTGAAGAGGATGAATCTGTGCATGTCAGAATGCCGGTTCTGAGGTCTTCACGGAGATTGGCTTCCACTTATGGCACAGATGGTGTCACTGACAAACCAGTAGCCCGAAAAACTCGTAGTTCGGCTTCTGTTGCAGTGGAAGTGTCAGAATTAAAATCTATTGTCGAAAGCCTTGCAGAAAAGGTTGCCACAGCAAAAGAGTCTAAAATGTCTCCAGTCTTGGACAGTCCTCTCAAAGTGTGTGAAGAAAAGACAAAAACTCCGGAAGAGGAGCCAGAAATTGAAGTGATTGAGAACCCGGAAAAAGTTGAAGTGAAGCAAATGGCTGGGAAGTCGAAAAGGAATCAAAATGATTCAGTGTTAGGAAGTGAGGATGGAAAGGGCAGAATTAAAAGGCCCCAAGAACAGAAAGTGTCTTCAGCTGATGTGGCGTCTTGTCAGAGTTTAGAGCATGAGAATTCAGCAGAAGCTTTTGTAGTGTCTAAGAAGTCTTGGACACCAAAAAAATCTGCAAATATTCCTGAAACAGAAGAGAATGTTTCGGTAGAGAAGGGAAATGAAAAAAGCGTTGAGAAATCTAAAAAGAAGTCTTTTGATGCATCTGATACAGTTCAAGAAACCATTATTTGTGCTAAAATGAATGAAGAATCTGCATTAGAAGCAGGTACAAAGACAGAAACTGAAATGTCTTTATTGGCAAAAAGTCCAACTGGTAATCTTTCTGCAAAAACTACCCCACATAAATCTGCAGAGAAACCAAAAAGCAGCAATCAAGCCCTCTCTGAAGCACGAGAAGTTAGAGAAGAGGAAATTATAAGTTTCATTTCTTCTTGTAGACAAGGACTGACAAAATCATCACCAGAGAAAACTGTTTCAGAAGAAATCAAATTGCCAGATCCTGCATATGAAATAATGGAAATTGATGATTCTGAATTCGTACAGACTGAGCGACCGGCTGAGGAAAGTAGTGATGTCATCCTGCTATTGGATGACAGTAATGAAGAGACTGAAATTCTCAAATTTTCCAAAACAAAACTAGAAAGCCCTAAAAAACCCAACAAAAACATTGAAAAATCAGCAAGTTCCAAGCTGCTTAAAAAAACTGAAGTTTTGCTATTTGACACTTTGGAAAGCAGTCCTGACAGAGCTGTTTTAGAAAATTTGTCTCAAGGGGCAACAGACAAAGTTTCAGGGTTAGAAACGCCAAAGATGGTTATGGGGACTGGAGAATCACTGAAAACGCCAAAATCAACAAGGAAGGAAGGAAATTCTGCAGAAGAGACGAAACTGACAAAAACTCCCAAATCTGTTAAAAAAGAAAAACGGTTAACACCACTTGGGACACAAAAGGATGTGTTTCTTGCAAGTGATGAAGATAGTGTTGAAGAACTTGAATGTAAGCAGGTCTCAGAATCTGTGAATTCTGAAGAGGCAAAAACGCCCAAAGAAACATCAAAAAAATTGAAATCCAAGACACCATCTGTTGAAAGTTCTGCAGAAGAGATGAACCTCAAAAAATCTCCCAAATCTGTGAAATCTAACAAAGAAAATATTTTAACACCAAAGTCACAAAGGGATACATTTCATGAAACTGAAGATAAGCAAGTCTCAGAATCGGTGAATTTTGAAGAGGCAAAACCATCAAAAACCCCCAAGAAAACACCCCAAAAATTAAAAATGCCATTTGTTGAAGATGAAATTTCTGAAAAATTAATTTGTGATCAGGAACCAGAATGTCTTGAATCATCTCTTGTTGAAGCAGTAGTGACTCCAGGACACAAAGAATCTCGTGATGCTGTTACTGGAGTTGTTATAGAAGGCTCTGAGCAACCTATTGACGTGTCCACAATAAAAAAGCTTTCACAATCCCCTAAGAAGTCTGCCAAGAAGGCAAACTTGGAGCCTGACTTGTTTGAGTTAGTGTCGTTTCATGTACCTGAAGAAAGCACAGAAATACAGGTTATAGAAGAACAAGTTTCAGAAACATTGACTGATAGAAAATTACCTGATTTGGAAGACGAAACAAATTGTGACAGTTTTCCAGTATTTACCAAAGTCAAATCACCAAAGGCTGCCCCAAAGGAAACTTCATTAACAGGAGAGGTTAATAGGTCATCACTGCTCATAAATGGCAGAATGGGTGACAAACTGGACATTAAAAATGTAAGTTTTATTTATTATCTATTCTGCATGTTTTGTCTTTATTTTTAATAGGCTCCTTTTGTAATTATAGACAAGTTTCTTAGTATCCTTATTAAAGGAAGAAAGAAAATGGCCATGTTTATGCATATCCATTTTATTCAGAGTACTTTTGACATTAGCACAATGCCATCATCAGGACTTACTTTCTGAGATAAAAAATTGTGTTCACCTGAAAATTAATTTTTCACTTGTGAAGTGAAAAACGCTATGGTTACTGTATGATTTTTTAAATTTTATGTCTTATATTACAGAAAAAGAAGTCAATCCTATCTTTTGACAAAACCATGTTTAATCTGTGGAGGTAAAAAATATAGTTAATAGGAAGAAAGAAAATTACCATATTGATGCATATTCATTTTATTCAGAGTACTTTCAACATTAGCACAATACTATACTTTTTTATGAAAATAATAAACTGAAACTCCTTGACGCTATCTATAGTAAAAAATGAAACCAACCCTTAATAAAATTATGAATACTGCGCAAATGCTTACAACAGATGGTTTAAAATATCTAGGTTTTAACTAAGTTTAAAATTATTTTTTTTTTACCTTGATGTTTGTATGTGTCTACATTATAAAATTTAGAAATTGTACAGTTTAGCATTTTTCACTTCACATATAAAAATTTAATTCCAAGCTGAACACCACAATTTTTTGTCTAAGAAAAAACATGACTGTAATGATGACATTGTACTAATGTTGAAAGTACACTGAATAAAATGAATATATATCAATGAGACATGTCAGTTTATTTATATAAAGGCTCAAACACTAATATTCCATGGTTATAATTTATTACATTGAAATTGTAATCACAATCCAAGTCATCAGACCTACAAATTCAAAAATGATGAAAAAAAATGCCAAACTTGATGAAAACAAAATTATCGTCTAAATGTTTGTTATTATTAAGAGAAAAGATCAAAGTATTTTTGTGGTATTTTTTTTTTTACATTTTTAATCGTTCCTAACACGCCCAAAAATTTTGTTAAAAATTTTTTTTTTTTTTTTTTAGTCTGCAAAAGTGACCTTTTTTTTCATTTTATAGAATCAATGAAAATCTCAGTTTGAAATTCTTTTAAATATCAATTATCATTTTTTCAAAACTTATTTTAAGAAAATCAGAAATTGTTTATTTAAAATATTTTGAACCAAGCTTAACTTAGCTTCTGCACCGAAAAGAGGTAATTTGAAAATAAAACAAAGCAGGTCATAAACTTTTGCATCACTTGACAGGTGTTGAATGACATATTGATGGATTCCGTGACGATAATTTGTTCTACGGAAGGAGAAAAGTTAAATATTTTACATTTAAGTGAACAAATTATTTACCTCGTTATTTTTAAGGAAAACTTTCAGCGCTCTAATTTTTTTTTTTTTGTACTTGGCTTTCACCTTTACGTTTATGATGCTTTATGGAAAATATATTATAAAAAAATTAAAATAGGACTGTTACGAATGAGATTAAATTTCATAAGAACCTATAGGTACCTATAAAAAAAACAAAAAAAAAACATGATTTGCATTCCTCAAAGCCTTGTGCTTTTAACTATTGTAATCACTAAACTGACGCGATCGAATTTCTAGCGTTTTCATAAAATTAGTTGGGTGGGGTAATAAATATTAAAAAAAATATTTTTGCCATGACTTTAATAAAAGAAAACATTTATAATAATTTCAATCATCTGTGACTACTTTCTGGAAGTTTCATTAACATCTGACAATTATTTTCATTTTTGCAAGATTTTCCAAATTAATGTGCGTCATACAAAAACGTGCTAAAAATTGTATGTTACTAGTTCCGGTGATACAAAGAGAAACAAGGATTTTTTTAAATAAAAATTCAGATTGTTCTAAAAAGGAAAAAATTTTAAAAAATAATTAAAATAAACTTTGATCTTTCCTCTTAATAATAACATAAATATTTAGACCATAAAATTTTGTTTTCGACAAGTTTGGCGTCTTTTTCATCATGCTATGCTCTTTTTTTAGCGATCTTGTGGAGGTACCTAAAGTGTTTAAGCCTTTTATATTATATCTTACTCTGTCCTAGACATTGAGTTCTAACTGGATTCTATCCTCTTGGGAATTTTTATATATATATATATATATATAAGAAAGATGTCTCGTGTATCTTAAATTATTTAATGAGACATGTCTTATACAACACACTAGCTTAAAAGCTGACCTATCAGTTGGCATTTAAGCTAGGTAGTGATTGGGCTTTCAGCCCAACAATGACACTTCATGCATTGAGTACATGTTAAATTTTAAACTTGAACAATATTTTTCAAACAATTTAAGTTTTCATTAAAATAATGATAGGATTTGTCTTTATGGAACTTATTGCAAAGCTGCATGATAAACATTTGTTTTTCCTCATTTGGAGTCGGTACAAATAACTTGTTTCCATTCCCAACATCTTGCTGTGAGATAAGCAGGGTTCCATTAGACAAAGTACAGTTACTTTCAGTGATTGTCCTTGTGACTTATTGACATTGTATATCCCACTCTCATTGGAAACTAGAGTCTTTTGAACTGAAAAGGAAGATCTGGAGGAACTGAGGAGATTCTTGGAATTAACTCTTTTCTCCTTTCCTGACCAGTAAAGATCACTGCTTCCAAGAGAAGAATGATGAGAAAAGTTAGTTGTGTGACCCAGACATTTTGGCATTTATTATATAGAAATATATAGGCTGGTCAACTATTGTTATGGCAAACCATTTTACATTCCATGTCCATGTGTCAATTTATTTTTTTATTTTTATGTTAGTTCAGATGTACCTTTCAAATCTTGTACTGCCATTTATTATTGTAAAATTATGCCATTATAATTGTGCATCACACCATTAGCATCACCATTATGTCCTGTTAATACCTCAAATAATGGACTATTCTGCATTTTGATCATGTGGAAAGAGGGGGGGGAGACATTAGTTGGTTTCAGTGAGAGAATGAAAGATAGAAGTGGGGAGGTGGAGAATCAGATTAAACTGATAAGAACAGATTTTACTCTTTGATCTTAGCCAAAAGGCTGAGAAGCAGTAAAAGCAGCATTTTTCCAATGCACTGTATCATACGATGGAAACAGTAAGGCAATCACCAAAAATCCAAATACCATAAATTAAATAACATAGCTGAATTATTATTTTAAATTTATCAAGAAAAAATCTTCCTAATACGGATTTGGCTAGAAAGAAAGATAAGTGTTTCTCTAGCCAATACCTCATACGTACTGGATGATTCTGTTCTTTTGGGGAAAGGGGGGGACACCCTAAAAAAGAAATGGGGGGAAAAAAATAAAACATATAAAAGAAATTTGTCACAATTTGGATTTAATAAGGAATATATTGTGTTTACCAGGTGCTGTTTAAATTTGGGTTAAAAAAAAAAAAAAAGGAAAAATTTATTTAAGTTAATGGCTTACATATATATATATATATATATATATATATATATATATATATATATATATGATGGAAAAGACAAAAAATCCGAATATGCAAGTTTACTGTTTTAATGTTGTTTTACTTTCGACGTCATATTTTTCATCATACCGTCGGATCTACATCACATATTTGCTTATATAAAAATATATAAAAATTGTGTGTATTTCAATAAGATTTTAAGACTCTTCTAAAGGCATTCTCATGGTCAATTTATCATTCATCTGCCATTTTAATTGGAAAAAATATGAACTTTAAAATTTCTTAATTGAATATATGTCTTAGACTTGTTTTCCCCCAAAAATTAGTAGAAATAGGGATTAACAGAATTTTGGATGAATGTTACTTTATGCTTAAAATATAGTGAAAAAGCATTTGAACACAGCAAGCTGTATCCCACCTGTTAGCAAGTTCATCGGACAAGCAGCAGTAGACCCCCACCTCATATGAGGACAATGAAATATGGAAGATCAAAAGTACTAAAATACAGAAACTCTTCCCCTCTTGGTAATCCTCACTGCAGTCGCAGCATATTTAGGATCACTGAAGTAGAAGAGGTAATTCAGAATTGTTGAATTGTTTCCTATTTGATATTCTGTACCAAAATAGTCTAACAATAACTGAACAGTATTAAAAATAAGAACTAGATGATATCTCTAGTCATGGACAGTGGAACAAGAATAGTCTACTCTCAAAGATTAAATAAAGGGTTCCATTCAGGATTCCCTGTAGGTTACCCAGATCAATATACACTTGAGCAAGGCTGGAAAGCACAATGGCTGAGATGTAATAACAACAAAGATGAGGACAATAGTCAGAATATAATCAGTGTAAATAATCTAACAGCTGTAAAAAATTCTTTTAAACGTTTTCTGATGCAAAAATGGCATTAAATTTTATATTTTTTGATTCAAACTTTTTAATATAAAACAGTCATCAAATAGAAGAATTAAAGACTCACACACACTGAACAATTGCATTTATATTTTTCAAAAATAAATATTCACTGTAGAGCTTTGTTTTCTGAAAAGAACCAATGTTTTATTATAATACGCAATCAATACTTCTCCAAATATTTTTTAGTTTTATTGAATTACTTTTGTAAAGTTTCTGGATAAATTTTTTTAAACTTAAAAAAAAAAAAAAATGAAATCTTCAGGGATGTTTGTTTTGAAAGCTATAAAAAATAGGGAAAATTGCAATACCTAAGCTTTAAATTTAAAAAAAAAAAAAAAAAATGGAGCTTTCTTGAGAGGAGACTTTCATTTTTAGTTGGTGTATTTCAAACAGAAATTATATTGATTGTAATATATATATTTCAACATTGATAAAATCGTCCGTTTTTGAGACATTTGTAGACACACAAGTTCTGTTTTTAAAAATTTTGCAAAAATAAAATTTCTGAAACATTTGAGTTAAAATTAGCAAGTTAAATTAATTAAAAAATGGCATCTAATTTCAAGTGTTTAGCATGTAACCCAAAATATTTCTACAAAGTTTTCTAGTAAAATAACTTATTCAATATAATTACTGCTAATTCATTAATGAATAAGTTATGAAAATTTCATTTAAATCGGGTGACTCCCTGATTTTTGGTAATTTTTTTTTTTTTTTTAACTGGATAGTGGTTTCTACTTGCCCTTTCTCAGAAAAAAGGGGTATTCGCTGTGCCCAGAGCAGATTTTTTTTTTGTTTGTCAAAAGGGGAGATAACCTAAAAATTGTCATGTTTTTCTGTCATTTTATAATGCGCGCGTTTTGCTAGACATTCATCCACGTTTCAAACCTTCTTTTGTCGCTGTAGACAGTTACGTACGTATTGATCACATTAACACTGCAGCCAGTGAAATGCTATTTTTAAGTTCTTGTGATAGCAACAGCACATGCATATGCAGCATACAGAACTTAAAATTACACGAGTTCGGTCCCCAATAGGGGCTACTAATTTTGTTTGTAAGAGTTTTCTCGATTATTCTACAGAACGTCCCCTTGCAATATCGGTGTATTAAAAAAAGTCTTATGATGAGAAAATCATTTATTTTTTAACATAATCTCCATTTTCATTTCACTTAATTCACAGTTCAGCGAATAACTGCCTCTGTGCACAGCCTACAGACTATTAAAAATACTAATTGTAATGTAAAATGAGTTTTTAAATCTCAATAGATGCCCGATTATTTAGAGGAGGACTTATGCACGTGACGCGTACATTTTTTTTTTTTTTTTTCTTTTTAAATAACAAAAAGTGATATTATTTCCTAAAATATAATTTATCTTTGTCCTCAAAAGTCCTTACTATTAATAGTTTATCACACAATTTTAAAATATTTTCCCCCGCTTGTTCTTTCGTGGAGTCCGTCTTGTTTGCTCTTAGCTCTGTAAACACGAGTCCACCATATTGCCATAGTAAGGGAGATAATGCAAAAAAAAAATTGATCATAAAAACTTCTAGTCACACACACACACACACACACACACACACACACACACACACACACACAAGGTCGGAGATACTTCTCAAAATCAGCGTTAGGGTTTTTTTTTTAACTTCGTCTTAGAGAAGTATGAAAAACTGCCAAATATATTGAAAATATAAAAATATATTGAATAGCATGTATGTTTCACCATTCTTGGTTAAGCTGAGAACTGTTCAGCATCTATGTATAGTGCACACATGTAGGGGTGCTGAAAAGTTCTTTGGCCAACTATCCAGAATTTAACAAAACATTAGGGTTTATTTTAGAATTCCTTATTGGTCATGTCAAGAATTTTTCCAACTTATTAGCACTATGTATCAATATTTTAAAGTTTTGTTAAATTTCTTTTTCTTTCAAGGACAATAAGGCTACAGATTTGTCTGATATTTCTTTTGTGCCTATCTCTAAGGAGATTCTTAAAAAAGAGAAGGTAAGAACAATTCCTTTTTTTTTTCTTTTTTATATTGTGTTGAATTAGTGCCTGCATTTTTGAACTCTGAAAATCATGCTTTATGTGAGAATGGTATTCAATTTTTGTTTGTAATATTAGCCACTGACAGCTTCCCATTCAATCAGTATAAGGGAACATTCTATTGCAGTTTTAATTTTACTTTGTTGCATGAAGCTAAATTTGGTAGATATCTAATTTGGCCATAAAGCAGGTGACAAAGTACTGTTGTCTTTTTCTATTTTTTTTTTTTTAATTTGCCTATATTTGTCACTATTCTCAATACATGCACACATACCTAGGACAGTCTAATTTATAAATTAGGCTCAGAGATTAACAATAACTAACAACAGTTGTTATAAAATGTACTGTCATGATGACAATACAAAACGATTGGGAAAGAAGCTAGATGGCATATATGCTAGGATGCTACCGGTTGCATTGAATTTATCTTGAAAACACAAAAACAAATTGGCTTGATGGCTGTCTCCTCCTCCCCATCTTGGTGGGAAAGATATTTGCTAGGTAAAGATGAGGTTATCGGTGACATTCTATTGTGGACAGTAAAACCCTGGACAAATGAGCATTGGTCCTCCATTCAAAACGTCCAACAAATATGTGAAGGTACAGGATACCAACCAGAAGATCTGCCTGGATAATCACGACTGGCGCAAAGCCTCATGGGGGGTCTGCACAATAATAACATCACATTGACAAAATGATTAGAAAAGAAGCCAGATGGCATGTAGACAAGTTCAATGTGTTGCATTGAATCTATCCTGAAAATGGCACCTTACAAAAAGGCAACAACTCTATAGCCATCTACCTCTAATTTCACAAGTCATCCAGGAGAGACCAATAAGGTTTACATAGCATCTCTGGAGAAGTAAGAAAGAACTTATAAGTGGGGTAGGGGATATGTAAATTATAAAAAATTATATATCATTTTCCCCTCAGAACAGTGAAAAATCAATGAAAAAAAAAAAAAAATAAGTGGAAAAAAAATCTTGAAATTAACTCATCTGTAATAATTATTGTAAAGAATAGGTAGGGAAAAACCTTGGATTTAAATAAGATTATAGGAACGCAAAAGGGATATTTTACAGAACACACTCAATGCATCAGTCGTTCACTCTGAGTCTGATAACAAATTTTTTTTTTTTTTTTTTTTTTTTAAGAAAGCAAATTACTAAGATGAAAATGTATAAAGTTTTTTAATTGATAGATCATCCACAGTAAATTTATGCTTTATGCTCTTACAATATTTCACCTTTCTTGGCAGATAAAAATATAAGCAAAAAGAAACTAAAAGAAATTGACTGGATTATATGCCTAAACATTTAAAAAGAAAAAAGAAAAAAGTGGGGGTTAAATTTAAGATGAAAATTTCAGTGTTCCCTCTCCTTTGTGTGCATGTGTAGTTACATCACCTTAGTCTGATGAAGTCCTAAATGTGTTGCACAAAATAAAATTTTCCACTTTTTAATTGATTTTCCTAACACTGTTTAAAATATAAAAACTAATCTTTTTATTTGTTCTATTTGGTGTGAAAAGGGTTTACTGCAGAATGAAAGATGCACACTGTTTGGCTTAAATGTTGAGTTTAGTGGATACTTACCATGTTTGTGTCTGGAATCCAAGAAACTTTGATGGGTTCAAAAGATTTAGGATAAGAGATTGTCTACTTGCATTTGTAAATTTGTCTTTGCCAAAATTGTTGGTTGAACTTTTTTTTTTTTTTTTTTTTCAATCTATTGATTGTTGTCAGAAATAAAGTATGAAGTTGTGACAAATTTCCCTTTGTATGTGTGTAGTACTGTCAGAACATCTATAAAAAAAAAAATTACTGTTCAGGTTGAATGTTTTTGGTATTTGAAAAGAGAAAATGAAGATGTTGATGTTTTTAAACTTCTTTGTTTTTTATTTGTTTGTCAGAGTCCAATAATAAGTTGGATAAAAAAATTGCAGATGAATCCACCAACTGTAATGAATTTAGAGGTAATTAAAAATTTAACCCACTGTACCATTAGACTGGAGGTTAAGTTTAACTTTTAAGTGCTGCAACAAGCTCACTTATCAGTGTAAATGGTTGTCTTATTGGTTGGACCCTTCTAAAGAGTGAAGTGCTTTGGATTTAAAAAAAAAACAAAAAATGAACCATCTTCTTGAGGGCTGGCTAAAAAAATTTTTTTTTTTTTTTTTTTTTTTCTAGGAGATGGGTAAATATTAAATTTATTAAAAAGAACGTTTTTGTTGGTTGCTTCCCTTTGTTGGAGTACTCTGTGTCAAGTGCAGTGGGTTAAATTTTTTTTTTTTTTTTTTTTTGTATTGCATTTTTTTTTCTCTTGTTCATCCTGAACTCAAATAGTTTTAAATACTTTGAGGGCATCCCCCATTAAACCTTTTAAGTGATCTATACCTTCTTTTAGTATAAAGCAGTTTTTTTCCATTGTAGATTTTCCAATACTCTGTGACTTAAAAAATTTAAACTTTGTTGGTCTGATTTTACAACATGCCCACCCTTTTATTTTAAGTTGGGTTTTTGTATGGGGTACTTAATGAGGATCGAACTTTGCTACTTGGCAGTAACGGTCAACCAGGCTATCCTCACTGACCTCACACTGCATATCGCATATTTCTTTATGTATTAACTGTTTATATAACCGTCACATCACAGGGAAGATTTATTAAGGTCATAAAAACTTTAATTTACTTTAATCCTTATCCAGTTTGTACGCACAGCACCTGAGTATCTTTCAGCTACAATTATTTTTCGGTAAATCTTATTTGCACGTCCTCCCCCCACCCCTCCCATATACAGGGTTGGCAGTGCCTTATGCTGCGAGTGTATTCTATTTTTGCTAGTGTACAATCTCTGGAGCACTCCCTCCTAAACTGGAACGGGGGATGGGCAGGTGATGATGAGAAACATTATTGGAGGTCTCAAAAATGGCTCTTCCGTCTGATCAATCAGAAAACTCAAGATAATTTTGAGGGGTAGTGAGGCAGGTCTTACCTTTCTGTGCTGGGTGTCAAAAATCAAAACCAGTAATCTCCTAACGCCTTGTGCTAACCTCTGCCTTTATAAGAGCCAGATCAGGCCAAAACTTAAATCATTGTCATATTTGGGCAGGATAATTTTTTATTTTGTATTATTAAAGGACCCCAATCATTATATTGCTTGGGGGTCTTATATATAATCTCTATATCTATAAAAATAGAGAGAGCATTGGATGCCAAGTACTGCATTAACCTTTTATCACTATGATTTCATTTCTTGTACAAAAAGTTTATCTTTCTACTGAATTTGAATTTCATAGTTGTCGTCGTATCCTGTTATGGCAATGGAAAACACCTTTGAGTGAAATTAACAATAAGGTTACTGCAATTGAGAAAGAATGTAATATGTAGCTTGTTAAAGGTTAATGAAGTTACTTTTTAAGACTTATTGTATAACCAAAATCTAATTTAATTTCTTCATTTTCATATTAAAATATTTAATATATTTATAATAATTTATTTTATATTTAATATATTTTTAAATCTTATTTTTAATTAACATATTTCATTTAACTTGTAACTAATTTTAAATTAATTTTACGATCTACAAGACTAGTTTCATATATGGTGGAAATGTTATGCAATTAGTCTTGAGATACATGAACTTAAATGAATTGACATTAATTTGGAACTAGATCTTTTTGTTGAAATGTTCAGGTTTTTACACTAAAAACTAATCAAAATGCTTTATTTCAGGGATTTGGCTGACTTAGCAGTCTTACGTCTGCAACCGGGTGTAAACAGACAATATAGTGCAGAGGAAGAACCTAATGCCTAGATTTAAATATTGGCCTTCCAACAATAGGGAATGTCAGTTCAAATCTCAGAAGCGTGTACATTCAATTCCATACTAAAGTTTTAGAACGTTTTTATAAAATGATAATGCAAATTTAATAACGCCTATCAAAATACTGTAAATTGTGGTGTACAAATAGTTTTCAAGCCTAAAAAATCTGTTCAAAACAAGGAATAAACTTATATTAAGAGTATAAAATTCAAACTTTTACCACAGAGTTGTAACTAAGTGACAGTGCTCTTGATAATTATTGTACACCGTTTGCTGTACCTCCCCAGTAGGCTTTCACAAATATATCATAAAACTTGTTTGTGAACATATTTGAGATATTAACACAGATTAATTTAGTTTCACAAATTCAGTATTTTATCCCAGTTTTGTAGGTTACTGGTTGTTTACATCACTGAGTGATAATGTTTTACAATAACATACGTAATGTAACAGTACTATAAAAAAAACTACCTGGTATGATGTATAATTTACAGTATTAATATTTTATAGAAGTTGATGTTTACTTTAATGTATTTATCAGTAGACTTGACAAATTTTAAGTGTTTGCAGGCTCTTTATAGGACTTGCATCTTATCACACACTCCTACCCACTAAAGTGGGAAGGAGCTATATCATTATAGATATCAGCATCTTCATTACAAGTTTTAATTGGTTGTACGTGTTAATTTTCCTTTTTTCTTTCTTTGTTATAGTCTAAACGGAGCAAACGATCTGAAAACAAAGTAAGTTATTTTTTTTTTTATTACTGTCTGGAATAATTTATAAATTCTGTTTCTTGCATTGCTTAAATTTCCATCTGTTTCAAGTGGATGCTTACATATAGTTGCATTAAATATATTTCTGCTACAAAATCCTGATTGGACCACAAATGTTGCTCTGCTATTTATTCAAATATGGCTGTTAAGTGTAAGACTCTGAAACTATTTAATCATCCTGTTTATCTTTGATCCCTGTCAAGTGGAGATAAGTATACATCTGATTCTTACTGGATAAAGAATAGAGAAAAGTATCACAGACATGTGCAGGATTGTGGAACTTCTCCACCTCATAACTTGCTAAATGCAAGTTGTTTCCTCATGTTGAAAGTTGTTAAAGGCACTGTAAGACTTCTGGAAGGAGTCTTGAAGTCTTCTGCAAATTTAGATGAGGTTGATAAAATTGGAAATGAATGTCGCCCTCTACATCCAAACTTTTTTCAACTCTTGTTTAAAGATCTCAAGATAATTCCGGAAGTACTGTATTCCTAATTTTTGCAACCTTGTTATCTCATCTTAAATTTTTTTTTTTTTTCCCCTTTCACAATATTGTTAGGTTTGGAACTGTAGCTCTGGTTACAAATGTCAATATATATATATAATTTTTTTTTTTTTTCCTATTCAAAAAAGCTCGATATATTTCTTTGCAGATAAGTACAAAAACTTCAGGTGTTTCTGATCAACAACCCAAAGCAGTCTTAAAAAGTGTGAAAAAACTCCTTGAGAGTGACACTTCTGAAGGTAAATCTGTTTTACTTATGTGCTTTTGCTTATATTGGATAGACTAGCTGTAATAGTATTAATTTTTCTGAATCTTTTTTTAGATAATGCATTGTCAGTTATTTTGAAGAGTTTCTTTCAACTTATTTTGCTTTTTTTATTGCGACTCCAAGAGCATTTACTATACAGTTATTGATTAGGAACGAGCTTATCAAGATTTAAACTTGCTTTATTTTTGAGAAGTGGTAGACAGGATATTGGCTTGGTTATTAGGCTATGGAAATTTTTTTTTTTTTTTTTTTTTTTTTTTTTTTTTCTTCAAGTCCTGAGAACTATTTATTTTATTTATTTTTTTTTTTTAATTAAAAAAAGGAAAAGTGATATTTGGCATTTGTAAAAAAAAAAAAAAAAAAAAAAAAAAATATGCATATAAGGATAGGGTGGTTGTAGATCAGGAATCCCCAAAATAAGGCAATATCAATGGTGGGCATTAAATAAATCCTGGTGGCTTATAACTAGAGTAATTGGTAGAAATATCTAAGAAACAGAATTGACAAAGTTTGCAATAAACAGTAACAAAAGAAAAAAAAAACAGGTAAAAATAATACGAAGCAAACAATATATGCCAGACAAAAGTTGGCAAAGCAATAGTAATGGGGCAGAATTTCAAAAATTAACACACAAAAGGGACACTAGTGATTAGTGTTCTGACTTCACAACAAAAAGAACAAATATGGCAGATGAGACTGAAAAAGTGGCCAATTTTATTGGCTAGGTAGAAGTCCCAGCATGCATCTGTGCAGTTTGTCTGTAAATTTAGTGAGTTTTTTCCAGTCATTTCTATAGATTGGAATCAGCAATAACTGTAAACTCACCAATATCCAACCAAATACCAATTCCCTTGCTAATGCTCATCACTAAATAATACCACCACCTTCACATTTATTCAATAAAAAGGTATATTAATTTATTTTCAATGTTTATTATAAAGTTATTTCATTATTATAATTATCTTTATTACAACACTTGGTGTTTGATTTAAGAAAAGATAACGCTGTTTGACTATTTCAACAGTATGTCTTCAGGACATCAAAAAATTGCGTACAGTTACAAAAATATGGTTGTACTGGTACTCAACACAAGATGAATGAGACACGAGTGAATGGAATGCAACTCGAATATAACCTGATGGTAATTGTGTTATACAGAAATTTTCTGTTAGTTGATTCATTAAATGTTACAGGAATCATTGTTTGAGAGAGCCAGCACACAATCAAGTGACAGAGGTAGGAATATACAAAACTCGATATAATCATCTTGACATCCATTAATAAGTGTATACCAGGTACATGCATCACAGCCAAATGTGAGATATTGAAAGGTTTTGATAAAAGCTGTTTGAAATTTTCGCTGACTCACCCCTTCTCCCTCGCTGGCTCGCCCCTTCTCCCTCACCCCTTCTCCCTCGCCAGCTCGCCCATACAAACCTTAGTACAGTATCAAGTATTTAATGAAAGGGTCAGTGGTCTAAAAGGAGTCTAATTGCTGCTTTATCAATTTAATATCAATAATTGAAAAAAATTTTCTGACATTTTTGCAGAAATGCTCTCTGTTCTTCCTATTATTTGAAATGAAGAAGCATTGTCACTTGTCCATGAATTAGTGTATCAAATATGCATCAGTACAGATGTATAAGAGTCCCTGTATTTCATGCGAGCATATCTGTCTAAACCAATTACATCTGGGTTTTCAATTTTAGCAGAACAGCTTGGTATGTTCAGATATGGGCCTCTAGATCCAGGTTTGTTAGCTGTCTCCTGTTAATAAAAGTGACATGTAAACCAGCAGTAAACTGTGGACAGTTGGTAAGGCTCAGTGGTTTGTGAAGTTAGGCCTGTGGGCATTTTGTTACGGTCTGCCTCTATCCTTTCTCTGCCTATTACCCTTGTCACGGTTGGAGAAGAAATTGTTCAGGTGCATCCCACCAACCTTTTGCCATATTTTACAATTCTTTTAAAGTGATATACATATCTGAAGGAGGTCGAGTGCAACAGGTATATAATGAAACGGTCTTGTGTTGTGCTGATTTTATGAAAAAGAAAGAGTAAATAGAAAACTTATTTACATGGAACTTTTTTTTTTTTTTTTTTTTTTTCCTTCAACAGATGAATACCTTCGTAAGCTGGAACTGAAAAAGTTAATCAAAAAACTGAAAGAGAAAGCTGCTCGTGATACTTTGGGAGGTAAAGTGAATGTTTCTTTGTTAAAAGTAATACAATCACTATAACCCATTGTCTGCAATGCATTTACCGTAAACATTCTTTTCAGTAAATAACTATTGTTATTTATTTATATATTTTGCATTGGGTTTGATTTGTGTTAGTTTTGAATAACATGAGGTTATAGATTTAAGTTTTCATTAAATCCATAACATCATGTTATTCAAAATCTATAACACTACTCACTTTTGTTTATTAGACATTGACCTCTATCATCTCATGCCCATGGACTTGCCTGACATTTCTGCTAACCTGATAAAAATTCATGGGTGCTCTATACCAAAAATTTTGAAACACCATAACATTTTTGTTCTTGTATATAACTACTTGTCACAAAATAAAATCCTTGCATTTGCCTTGATAAAGTCCCCCAGAGGATGAAACATTTTGGCTAAGAGATGTTTTCCTTTTGTCTTTATTCATATTGTCCTTTTACAGATAGAATATATCTGAAATTTTTTTTTTCACAAAAGTATGATTCAAAATGAGATTTCTTTTTTTTTTTTTTTTGTTGGGGGGGGGGTTCTTGGTTGGGCTGAGAAGTTTTCAGCATTCCCCCTTACCGACTTCAAATGCAGTTGGTATGCAATATTATTAGGTTAAGTCAGAAGTAATTTTGGTAATCAATTGTAATGACGAATGTATCCTTGTAACTTCTAATCATACATGACAGTCGGGTAAATTTGTCATGCAAAACATACCTTAGTGGCAGCATACACTGTGGATTAAAATATAAACCTCTTTGCTTGATTACTTATGATACTGATTTGATTAATGAAAAACTAATGACTATAATGGAAGAGGTGAATAGAAAAAGTAGTTAATGTTAGCTGTAATATAAGAAAAAAAAAATGTTGTCTCTTGGGTTGGGGATCCCTTGTCATATGCAAGAAATCAAAGTATTCAAAGATGGTTGCACCATTTTTAATGTTTTAAGTGCTTCTCTCTTGGTGAAAAGTCATCTGATAATTTGTTTTTAATTACTACAATCCAAGAACAGAAATATGGAGTGTAAGACTAGTGAACTTTGACCTTTTGATTTTTATGAATAACTTGCTAACTTTTATTCATGACAAGATAGTCTTTAGATTAGCACCATCTGTCACATGTTTGTAGTGCATTCACAGAGGAGGCTTTACTGCTCAACCATGAAAGTTGCAAGTCAGCAAGGTCCTACCCCCTCCCTTTTTTTTTAAGGGAAAGTGGCCAAGCATAAAACCTGCTGGATCAAAGGGGGATACAAGTTCGATCTGTACTGAAGAACAAATTTCCTTTATGAAGATGCTATTTTTATTTTTATAAATAATACAAAATTTTACAGCCAGTCTTAATGGGTTAATTTTATGAAATCCTGAGGGAAAATTATTTCAGTTGTTTTCTAAACTTTTTATCTTTATTGACTGTTAATTTTTTTCAAGAGTCAAATATCATAATTCTGGATTTTTGAGGACGTTATAAAATATTACTTGTACCAAATTTGGGATATTATCCTGCTGAACAAAAATCTACTTTTTATCTAAGAACAGAATTGGAAAATTTCCTTTAAAATATTTGATGGATTCTACATGATGAACCATCCTGGGTATGACAAACTATATCCAGCAGCAAGGCCTCTGTCCGGGAGGTTTTGAGGGGTGTGTAACCACCTCTTAATTGTTGTTCTCAGAGCCACCTTGACCTGGGGTAGTAGCATCTGTTAGGGCCCCAGCTATGGGCAAAATAGACTCCAAGCTGGGGTCAAAACACTATGAAAGTATGGACAAAACCTGTAGGCAAAATTTTAAAAAACGAAAAAAAAACACACCCTTCAAATCGTCAGTGATGTATTTCAAAATTTGCAGGCTTAGTGGAATGTGTCATATTAGTTCTCAGATTAGTTATAAAATATTAATACATATTCTATTCATATAAACTGATTCTAAAAAAGCTTGTTGGCATTAAATGACCCATTGAGGTGTTGATATACTATAAAGCAAAATAAACCAAACTACATGAATAACTGATAGAATTGTTCATGTGACCAGAACCTGCAATCAGAATCAAGACTATGCATAAAAGATTCCCTCTTTTAAATTTTCAACAAATCTTAAGTAAAATCAAATAATTTGCACATTTTTTTTTCCTCTTTTTTTATTTTCTAGGAAAAAAGAGCTCGGAAATTGAGGATAAACCAAAGAAAAAGAGCAAGAAAAATAAAGGAACCGTTGAAGTCACAGATGAAAGTATGTAAACATTTCCCTGATATTATCTCATCTTTAGTTCTTATTCATGTTTAGCCCTTTGGAGACAGAGCCTTGTTTGGAGTTTCAGTGCCAAGATGGAGTCCTTTTCACAAGCACTCACTCCCTACATGAAAAAAAGAAAAAATTATATAAAAAAAATCACAACACGGCAAACTATTAAAACTGCCATTTAAAAGGCCCAGATATATGCAAGAAGAAATCTGATTGGCTGGTATGAAGACCAGTCACTAATCTCAAGGCTTGTGTTATCAGGCTGATGGATTGGCCCAGTTTTCATCTGTCATTCAACTTTTTGGCTGATAGGTCAGCCTTGTTGTCTTAAGGGTTAAGATTTGTGTTAGACATAAAACTACATTTGATTTTGAATTGGCATATCCCAAGGAATAGTTCTTGTACTATTTATTTGGATATGTTTCCGTTAAATTGAATCTTGTAAAAGTAATTTTTCATATCGCCAAACACATTTAAAGAAAAATTTTAAAGTTTAAAATTTCAGCATTTTCTCTCCATGCATATGTGTAGTCACATCAATGTAAACGTAATTTTAGTCTGAAGTCCTAAAAGATAAAACCTGACGCATGAAGTTTTTTTCTATTTTGTCATAGATTTTCCTAAAATTGTTCTGATATATAAAAAATGTATATCTTTCTGAATTTGTACGTTTAGAACCTTTTTTTTAAATCCATTTTTTTTTTTTTTTTTCAGTTTCCATCTACTTAAAAATTTTGTAAATTTAAAGATTATGTGTCCTCCATAACAAATGAGGTGATAAAAATATCCAATTAAAATATGAATCTATTAATTATTTAGAAATAAACATAAGCTCATCTCAAACTAAATATGGTTGTTTTTTTTTTTTTTTTTTTTTTTTTTTTTTTTTTGCATAGAAAAATTCACCACTGGATCTGACATACTTTCATGCATTTCATTAAGACGGATGAAAGTCAGCAGTAAATAAATTGGTGAAAATTATTTCTCTATTGGATCACGTCATTTAAGTCACGGCAATTATGTGTGAAAAATAATATTGTCCAAATGTCCACCAAGGCTTTGGTGGCACACCTCCACTTGATGTCTCTGCGTAGTTGCTCGTTGATCTCACCGATATGCCTTATCTCATCCTTCAGCTGTTGAATTGTTGTTGGCTTATTTTTTTAGATGACCCCAAAGGAAGAAATCTAAAGGTGCCAAGTCACACAATTGTAGTGGCCAGCTGACTTTGCTGTTTTAAGAGATGATGCAAGCAATGTCCATTTTCGTAATAGGCCTTGACAACTTTAACACGCTGTTTGGTTGTCAATCTTTCCATGGTTGAAATTGCCAAGGACTTAAGTTGTTAAATCTAAAAGAAAAAAAATCATTAGATGCTTACTTAATTCACATTTAAAATCGGTCCAAGTTATTGGAACACCTTTTATTATGTACTTTGTCACTTTAATTGTGGCTCTCACAACTTTCTTCTTAGTGTTAGTAGTAAACCTGACTTTCTTTGGAGCCATTGGTGGTTATGTAGTAAAAAAATAAAAAAAATGGCTAAGCATACACTAATAGGAGATAACAAGGTATAACGTCACTGGCGACCAAATGAGTAACTGTATTAGTGCAATTGGGGCTTCCTCTCTTTGATTGGTGTTTCTTTGGTTGATGGTGTTTTCATTCAAGAACTTAATTTCTGTTTGAAAACTAAGGCATACTTTTTCTCAAAAGAATTTGGACAAGGGGTATTCAAGAGCCATGGTTCTATGGTATCTGGGCATTGGGAGTTTGACACCACACACATTGAATTTTTATTTATTTATTTATTTATTTTTTTTTTTTTTTATATTAGCAGAAACTGTAGATGAAATTGTTGAAGAACAAGTAAAATGTAACAGGAAGATGAAGAAAAGGGCTATAGCAGCTTTGGAATTAACGGAAGGTATGTTCTATTTAAATATCACTCTAGATCAGGAGTACGCAACCTTTTTTGCATTATCACTTGCTTTTTTCCACTGCCCACCTGTATAGTAAATATTCAAAAGTATACAAAAATTGTCTGGTAAAAGTTTGTTACTGGTTCATAAACTGATGTAGTAAAAAATAACAAAGGGAGGTAACAAATAATGCTGACTTATGCGGATGCTGCTACCATTGTATTAAAGAACAAACATATGCAAATTTGACCATTGAAAACTGCATATATAATTTAGTTTTTATGGTTAGGATTAGCATTGCAAGTGCTGACAAAAAATTAAACTATTTTTGTTCAGAATAATAATAAAAAAAATTAAAAATAATATACACTACTAGCACCTGATGATGATTTTTTTTTTTTTTTTCTTTTTCTTTTTCTTTTTCTCTCTCTCCTCTTGACTTATGATTTATATTTGAGAAAATGTTATTTCGTCTGAAGAACTATTTGAATGTTAATAACCCTTCTCAAAACTATAGAGAATACCAAAATATTTGTTGTTTGTGGGGATATTTATATCTTGGAATGTGACCCAGTTATTCCAAATTAGGCCCCTGTTTGGGGGTGGGGTTGTTATACAGGTGCTTTGCATGTTTTTGAATTATTTTTTTTTTTTTTTTTTTTTTTGTGCGTGTAGCATATGTTAAAATACCATTTTAATGCTCAAAATCCTATATTGCTCAATGGTAGGTGATATCGCTCGGGTTGGGAAAGCCTGCTCTAGATTGTTTATCCTGGGGGGAGAACTGCATAATGGCAAAAGAATTTTAACAGAATTGTGTTAAGCAGAAGAAAAAAAACTAGGGTGATGTCCCTAATGGGGGTGACAGTGCACACCATCAATGGAGACCAAAATGTGTAACTGGTGCATCCATGCATTTAGGTGCTTCCGCTCTTTAATTGGTGTTTCTTTGGCTGATGGTATTTTCATTCAAGAACTGAATTTCTGTTTGAAAACCAGGGTGTATTTTACTCCAAAAATTTGGACAGGGCATTAAAGATCCAAGGTTTGGTAACTCCACAAAGCTTTCAGATTTTACAGTATCTCTGCAGTTGTCCTAAAGAAATGTGCTCATGAACTTGCTTCTGTTTTCTTCAAATTTTACAATTGATGTCTGGCAAGTCCTCTTCTGAAGTGGATGTTTTTAATAGTTCTGATCATTCAAATTGTCACATTGTTAGTCTCTTACCCCCACCATTTAAAAAATTTTTTTTTTTTTTTTTTTTTTTTGTGAAGTACATGAGACTCTAATCAACACTGACTTGGTTAAGCATCTTACATGTCCTCCTTTCAGATAAACCATCTGATTTGTTTCCGATGTTAATGGCCATCACTGAATCTGTCTATTGAGATTTAGACAAGGTTGGTGAAGCTCAGTCTGTAGCTGAGATATCTCAAAGGTATTTTACAAGGTTTTGCATGCTAGAGCTATGATATCACTGGACAAATATCTGGCTTAATCCAAGTGCAATAAAGGTAATAGTAATAGGTAATGCTTCTGGATCATTTCATACTAATGCTGTTGTCCTTGAACCAATGTTCTTTTTGATCTTCGTCAGTGACCTCCCTGAGGTCATCAGTTCCCAACTAGGCATTTATGCAGATGACACAACCATTTACTCCTCTTTTAGTAGCAAGGCTGAAATCTAACAAAGTAAACCTGGCAATTGAATTATTTAATCAGTACAGAATCTTTTGTGGATGTCATCAGGAGAGCAACAATGTGCCTTTTTGTATTTGCATTTTCCACTGAGATAAAATATATATTGAAACAATTGGTATGTCTTCTGCTAGGAAAGTTGGTTCACTGTTGTGCCAGAAGGTTTTTCTTGTCAGAATCCATTGTGTGTATTTATAAATTTACCATTCGTCAGTACATTGAATACTTCTGCCATATCTGGTTTAGTGCTTCTGTTGTATATTTTATGATTCTTGGTAAAATTCAAAGAAGAGTCTGTAATGTAATCGATTCTGACCTGGTACCTAGATTCTGAAGGTATGTTCTATGTAAATGTCACTCTAGATTGTTTATCCTGGGGGAAAACTGTATAAATGGGGGGAGAATTTGAACAGAATCGTGTTAAGCAGAAAAAGGTTGAGATACTTGTAAGAGTCTTGATATTGCATCTGAGTAGGGGCAAGCTTTAAAAATTCATATATGAACAAGTCCTTAACTATGTGTTGTATGCCATTTATACTTGGAGTATATAATAAAAAAAAAAACTATATTGGTAGAATTTTGGAAGTTCACCAAAACATTCTAAATGTTGCTACATGTGGACTAAAACAAAAAACACACAGGTTGCCTATATTTGAGTTGCATTCATTTATGTACAAATATCTTTGTGAGAGGCATGAATTCATCTCCTCTAGCTATGGGTTAAAATTGGAAATTGTATCTGGAAAAATTGCTATTCTCAAAAAAAAACAACAAAAAAAACCCAAAAAACTTACAATCTATAATCTTTTCTAAAGGCCTTTGTGCATCTCTTGTCCAGAACTGGAGGCCTATCTTAAATCATATTGTTCCACTGGGGAACAAAGATTTCTGGTTTGGTTTTGTGATAGTTTGCGGCTATAGCTGGCTTAAGAAAATCAAAGAAAGTAAAGAACAAAATCATAATTGGCTTACAAAGTTAATCCTTTTTCTCTTGGTATATTTTTTATCTTCAGTTAATATTTACTGTATATGTCTGTATACAAGGCAACCTTTTACCCATATCCCACTTTCAAATAGGGGAGCCTTTTATTCTCCAGGTATAAAATGTGAACTTTAAATCCTGTGGTTTATGGTAAATTGTGAGCGTGGGAAATTTTTTTTTAATGGTAGGCTAACTTCTGCCTTTGTGACTATCGACACAAATGTGTGTGAAGCCATTTAAAGATTGCATTCAAGAACAGTGGAACAAGCAGATGGTTGGCAAGGAAGTATTCCAGGTTACTGTAATAACTTAATGAAAATACAGCACGCACACATGAGCTATTGCCAATTGTGGTAGTCAATTGAAAATATCTCTCCACTGTTTTTTCATTGGAATTTGAGTGGAAAAGTATATGCTTACTGAACTTATTCAATAAATAGATTCAATACGATACATTTTAAAATATGATTGGGAGAGGGTTTTCTTTTATGGCGGCTACAGCTACAGCCGTAAATCCACATTTTTAACTTGAAAATTTGGGGGTTGTCTTGTATGCCCAGTCGCTTTGTACATCAGCATATAATTTGATGCATCTTTGGATTCATCACTTCTTGCTGTTAACAAACGTATAAGACATGTTATATGCATTTTAATCTTTTAATTCATTGTAGCCCAGCACCCCCCCCAACCCAATAAAAAAACAATCTTAATGAAAAAACAAATATTGGGGCTATGAGTTCTGGAAGAAAAATATTACAATAACATGATGTGGGGGGTGGGGGAAATCATAAGATTTTATTGTTTAGAAATGAAATAACTTATGCTGGCTTATTTTGTCATAAATATACATTTTTATGATTATAAAAGTACCTAAGATAAATTGACTGTTATAAATGTGTGGTTTAGCAGCAAGGTTAGGGTTAATATTTTATACACCTCATTTATGCCACACACACACACACGGTGTATTTAATGGAGTTTTTGTTTTTTTACAAGAAGAAACTGTACCGGAAGTGCATGAAGAACAAGTAAAACGGGACAAAAAAAAGAAGGAAAAGTCTAGGGAAGCCTCCAAATTGACAGAAAGTATGTCCTGTTTATTTTAAATTCATGTTTGATTAATTTACAATAAAATGCCTTCAAAATCCAGAAACTGATAAATAAGATTAAAGAATGATTATATGAAGAAAAAAGTTCTAAATTTATTGTTCATTACGGTTTTTAGTCTGAAATAGAAATTGCTAATTCCTGTTATCCTGTTTTTAATAAGATTTAAAGTTGATTAAATGAAACCAATGATTATCGGATAAATTTTGAATGAATGTCATAATCTCTTATAACCTCTCTTATGGCAGGCAGTTATGTTGAAGTTAATATCTTAAAAGACTGTTTCATTATAAAAAGGAATCTCCAATAAAGCATTTGTTTTTCTAAATTACTTAATTCTGTATTTGTATTTGAGGGGTTAGTTTATATTGTGGACATTTTTTTGAAAAAAAAGAAAAATTTACTTGTCTTTGCATCATTCCATCTGTCTACTTTCTAAATGGTAATGTTGGTGATTTATTGACAGAAACTGGTTCTAAAAAGAGAAAAGTGGTTGAACATTCTGAAAATATAGAATCCTCCAAAGTTAAGAAATCCAAAAAGGACAGAAGCATGGCTGTTGAAGATGATATTGAAGGTAAATAAAACAAGATTCAACATCATTTTAACCTATTGTTTATTAGGCATTAAATTACATAAATAATATATCTATGATATATGTGTTTGTACGATGTATAGATTCTTATAGACAAGGTTTGTCATATGTCTCATGAAAATTTTGGTCTTGGGTAGTTTTTATTATTGATTTCCATGCCTCCAGAATCATTGATAGATCTTTGGGTGATAATCTAATATTAAATTTAAATATCAATTGGCATTTTGTGTCTTCCTGTTCCTTTGTCTTTTTACTCACTAAAGTTTTCTCATTCTCTTTCACACATAGTAATCAAAATTTTCATGAGACATTTGACAAACCTTTTTTGTATTTTTATTTTTTCATACCAGTAGAAAATGTACATGAAGTGGACGAGAAAAAAGTAAAACGGGACAAGAGGAAAAAAACTATGGAGGCTTCAGAATTGATGGAAGGTATGTTTTATTTAAATGATCCTGGGGGATATGGTAAGAGAAATCAAACAGAATACTGTTGACCAGAAATAGCTTGATCTTTGTAAGAGTCTGACTTAACTCTTAGAGGATGTGTTGTCAGGCTCCTCTGTTTTGAGGGTTGATTATCTTTGACATTTTAGGTTCAGTAATTTGTATAACTTGGAAATGAATTTGGGAATAATCAAAATTAATTGCAAAAGTCACCCACGAAATAAAAAGTATGTATGTACATAAAATTGTCTTTACATTAAAATGCCGGCAGAAGAATTATTAAACTTTTAAAAGGTAAGCTTAAATATTATTGCAATACTTAAATGCAGCAATCAATTTTGAGTTCTTCTGTAGTTTACTGTTGCCTATCGCATATGGCTGCAGTATGCCTTGCAAAAAGGAATCTCTGCCAACAGAGGCACAGATTGCAATCAAGAGCCAAGGCTGCAGAGAGGAAAAGAAAGTCCCATGTCAATGAAAACCCAGATCAAACTGTAGACAGGAGAGCTTCCAATGCTGTGAATATGCAAAGCCTTAGGAACTCTCAAACCCCTGAACCAACTGAAGGCCTAAACAAGAGCTTCTCCTCAGGAGTTATCTTAAATGCTGCTCAATAGGGTGGCTTTTAAGCTAGTATGTTTCTATCTCAGTTCACCCCAACCAAGGCAATAATGCCAGTAAGACACAAGGGGCTACTGGGAATGAAAGAGAATGAAAAAGACTTCAGAACCAATTGAAAACCTAATCCTAAACAAGTGGAAACAAGGGTTAAACCTCTACTACTATTCAAAAAACTAGTGATGAGTGTGGACTTAGGTGATAGGTGAACATATCTACATCTACGGTGGGTGGGAAGTAGGTTTATAATATTCAACTTTGCTTGATAGACTACTCACTCTCTGGCTGAGTCAGCCTAAAGCACGTTGGATATATTGGCGGTTTCTACTGCCAAGGGGCTGTGTATTCGAATCCTGTTGGGCAGTGTTTTCCTTTAATAAAATTTCTTGAATATTCAGGTTTGCAGACAAAAAAGTTATTTTTAGTGGATATTTATTAAACACTATATTTTCATCTATAAGCCTGAATACTTGAGAAATCTTATTAAAGAATACTGTTGGAAAGAACATATCTTTTCCTTAATACGATTTCTCAAATATTTAGGCCAATAGACAAAAATAAACCGAGCATCTGCTAAAAATAACATTTAAAGTAATGAAGATATGTTTAATTAATAAATAAAAACCCATTGCTTCTTTAAAAATTGCTTTATTTACATTTTGAGCAGATATAATTTTGTGTAATATGACATGAAGGATTTTTCATTTAAAAGGCACTATTTGGATCTTGTTTGATTGAAAAAGGTTCTAATGACAGTTTCCCCTCTGCCCATAGGGATGAAAGTTTAAATCCTGCTGGAGAGTGCATATTATTCCCGGCTAAGCTTTCTCAAATATTCAGACTGGTAGACATAAATAAATATACTGTTTAATAAATAAATGGAGCATCTACTCAAATATGGCTATCCACTAAAATAATATTTAAAGTGATATATATCTACCAGTCTGAATACTTGAGAAATCTTATTAAAAAGTCCTGCTGGAAAGCACATACATTCTTTGATAATATTCAGGCCAGTAGATGAAAATAAATAAATATACTGTTTAATAAATAAATGGAGTGTCTATTCAAATATGGGTATCGACTAAAAATAATGTTTAAAGTGATAAAATCTGTCTGATTAATAAATAAATAGCCATTGCTTCTTTAGATATATAATTTAAGTAGCAGCAGATATTTTTTATATATAATGCTCAATATTAAAATAGTGTTAATATTATATAAAAGGATTTTTTAAATGTTAATTTTTATCCCAACATCGATGTTTCTTGGTAAAATTTCCAGTCTTCAGGGGGTGGTGGTTTTAAACAGTATTTCTTATATATATATATATATATATATATATGTTGAAAAAATTTGAAATACTGAAGACTGGAAATATTACTAAGAAATATCAATGTTGGGATAAAAATTGATATATAAAAGTAATCTTTTCACATCATATATTTAATTGGATTTATATTGTTTTTTTTTTTTTTTATGGCAGGAACTGTAGAGGAAGTGCATCAAGGACAGGTAAAACGTAACAAAAAAAAGAAGAAAAAGTCCAAGAAAACCTCTGAATCAACAGAAAGTATGTCCTGCTTTTTTTAAAATTTATATTTGATTAATTTACTATATAAAAGCCTTCAAGATCCAGAAAATGACAAATGAGATTAAAGAATGATTATATGAAGAAAAATTGAAATTTATCATTCATTACAGTTTTTAGTCTGAAATAGAAATTTGCTAAATCCTGTTTGATAAGAGTTAGTTGATTAATTGAAATAAATGATTATTGGATAAACTTTGAATGTGATAATCTCTTGTAACCTCTTTTATGACAGGCAGATGAAGTTAATGTCTTAAAAGACATCATGAAAAGAAATCTCCAATAAAGCATTTAATTTTCTAAATTGTGTGTTTGTCTTTGAGGGATTAGTTTATATTGTTGACATTCTTTTTTTGAAAAAAGAAATTACTTGTCATTGCATCATTCCATCTGTCTACTTTCTAAATGGTAATGTTGATGATTTATTGACAGAAACTGGTTCTACAAAGAGGAAACTGGATGAAGATTCTGAAAATGTAGAATCCTCCAAAGTTAAGAAATCCAAAAAAGTTCAAAGTGTAGCTGCTGCTGCTGAAGGTAAGTTTGCTGTCACCCTCCAGTTGTTACTATTCTACCAAATTGTGTCTTACTTTTGTATGACCTAAATGTTGGATCCACCCCACCCCCTAATTTGGAGAATGCCTTATTCAAAATGTGTGTTGGGTCGTGATTTCACATCTTGTCAACCCCTTTTTAAAAACTGGTATTTCTAATCTTCAGTTTTAGGGATGATGGCAATTTCCTTCCTTCCTTCCTTCATTTTACTACATAAGATATCCTTTTTTTTTTTTTTTTTTTTTTTTTTTAACTCTTAAAATATTTGATTTATCAAACCATTTTAAGGCATAAATGATAGTGGTAATTTTGAAAGACATGGGTTTTGGTAATTGCTATTCAGAAAAATTAAGATTACAGTTAATTGAATCCTGTCAAGGTCGATTATGGAGGCAACAGCTTGTTGCCGCAATAACTTAAGCTGGTAAGGTAGTTGTTGGAGAACTGTTTGACTATATACTCTAATACTTTTTTCTCTATCAGGTATCACTCTGACCAGATATTTCAGTTTAGTTTTGGATGTTAGATTAAAATGGTTTGGGGGGGGGGACCTTTTATTTTTTAAGTGATATTCTGTCACTCTGCAGCCCTTTATTGCATATATCCCCCCAACTCCCTCTACCCCAATAGAAACTCCTCTCCTATTTAGCACCTAAATGTAGTGATGAAAAACAGCAAGGGGAATAACTCGTCTGACTATAATTTTATTGAATGCATGTTCTTAGATCTTTAAATTATTCCCATAATCTCAATGTCTCCACCCTCAATTCTGTCTTCTACATAATGATGCAAAACAATGTACCTTAAAAACCTTCCGAATCACAATCTTGGAGATGGCTGAGAATTTACGTACAGAATGCTTGTGAAACTATTTGTTACAAAATCTAATACCTAATTTAAAAATACAAATTAGTTGAACAGTCTCTCAAAAGAAATTGTCCTTTTTATTTAAAAATGAAACTTATATCTATATTATTTATAAATGTAAAAGACATATTCCTGGCAGTGGGTGGGGCAGTACTAAAATCCAAGACTTCATGCACATCGTATTACTTTAGGTGGGTGTGCAGGTGATGTAATGGATAGCATCTCAGGATGAAGAATTGGAGAGCCGGATTTGAATTTATCAGGCTCATTATGGTCACTTATGAACAAATATTCAGATTGATGGTCTGAATTGTGATAAAAAGTAGATTTGTTGCTTCATCAAATAAAGATGATCTGGTAATGTTAATTTGCTTGCAAGCCATTTTCCTCAGCCCTCATGACTTGTTAACAAAACCATAAGATTTTAATTATCTTTATTGTATTCTATAGATAAATGGTGTTTTTACAGAAATGCACCTCTCCAAGAAATACGTGTGTATTTTTTTTTTTTAAATTAGTATCACTTATGCACACTGGGTCATGAATGAAAAAAGTTTTTTTTTTTTTTTTTTTTTTTTTTTTAAATTTTATAAATTATAAAATCGGGTTGTTCAGTTTATGTAAATTTATTATAGCTTTATTTCTTTACATAAGCAAAGAAAGAAGAAGAAAAAAAACAAATCGTGTTACCTTCCTACATCTGCTTTTAAGAATATACATATATGGCACTGTGTGTGTGTGTGTGTGTGTATGGCACGTATTGGAAAGTGCTCAATATCAGTGATAGAGCTAACATATTTATGTGTGTGTGTGTGTCTGTGGGGGGATCCGGATCCGAGGGTATGATGAAAATGTGGAAAAGACAAAGCAAAATCCGAATATGTGAGTTTACAGTTTTTTTTTTATTTATTTTACAAAAAACAGTAAACTCACATATTCGGATTTTGCTTTGTCTTTCCACATTTTCATCATATATATATATAGGATTGGTGAATATGGAATAAATTCCAATATCCCAAAAATATTATTCTTAAAAGAGTGCTTAATAAACCCTCTATTCTACATTCAACACCATCACTTGATAAGACACCAGAAGTGTTGAAACAAAATGGCTATTTTTGTAGTGATTGTATAACATCTTATAATTTTAAAATAAATTATATATGTTTTGAAATTACTTGCAATTGTTCTTTTTTGAGGGTGTGGCCAAATGACTGTTTTAAATAGTATAAATATTAACTTTTTTATTTGCTTTTAATTTGAAACTTTGTATGGTAAGAATTTTTTAAATTTCATGGCTGTTCTGAAATTAATGAATTTACATAGCAAACTCTGCCCTCCTGTTAACTTTATAAAATTAAAAAAATAAAGTGGTCTAGAGTACTTAATGCTGATCTGAAGAAAAAAGAAGCATAAATTTTTTTTTTTTTTTTTTTCTCTTTGTGAGAAGCTGATATTTAAATTATTTTCCTTCTCTACTTTGCTAGTAAAAAAGCCGGGTATTATCATTACCTCAAGCATTCCTCCTTCTGCTGACAGCATTGAAATACAAGATCTCTTCCTTGAAGAAGGAATCCAACTTGTGTGTCTGAGGAAGAGAAACAAGTAAGTTAAAGAAAAATTTTTTTTTTTTTTTTTTTTTTTTTGTGTTGTTTAATTCATATTTTTGTGCCATATCCTTTCAGGAATGTAGGCAAACATGATTTTCTCCAGATTTTTCTTTATTATCTGTGGATTTTTACCATTTTGTTCATAGTTTGGATTTCAGATTGGACACTGATTTGGACTCTGCCTTTTCTACAAATATTTTCATACCAACTGCTCTGACAAACTTTTTTCCTGGTGCTCCGACTACATGAATTTAAGTGTATTGCTAGATTGGCAACTAGGTCCCACCGTTTTTTTTCTGTTGAAATAGTTAAATGCAACTGCCACTTCTACTCCACCAGTTTCTTTTCTCACACTTTCTACCTGTGGAACTTCCATTTCATTGCTTCCTTGATAACTATAATCTTAAAAAATATGAATGCGTCAATCACCATTTTCTGTCTTGAATCCTGTTCATCTTTTGTTCTTTCCTCAATCCTCCCTATTCTCGGTCTTTTCTCTTTCAGTCTCTGTAAAAAAAAAATCCCCTGTGTACTAGTGTCATTACCATCTTGTTTGGGGCTGAAATGATTTGTAAAGAGAAAAGTGATTTTCCTCTATCTCGAGTGCTTCTGTTTTATACCCAGTGGATGGGGCGGGGGTCTTCTAAGTAGCATCCATTTGATTAAAGGGGAATAGAAAAGTGATAATTTTTGAGGTCAAGTGACAACAAGCTAGACATTAATGATTTCTGGTTGCTGGTCTATATTATTGTGATTGAAAGTCAATTCTGTTCTGCCTTTTTGGCCACATTAGAATGCATAAATGGGCAGAGGGTTGGTAGAAGCTCTTAGACTGGCACGGCAGAAGTCGTCTTGAGTGTCACCTACCTACCCTCTTAGACCGAGCAAGCAAATCCCTATTTTATACTATTGTTACTTTGTGAATGTGCAGTGGGCCCTATCTCAGTTTTTTGTATACATGCCAACAGGAAGATGCAATATAGGGATGTCCAAGTAGGTTGACTGATATGGATTTACCCAAATTTTGATTGGAATTTTTTCCCTGTAGATATTTTCTTTAAGTGTCTCATCCTTTCAGAATATAAGTAACATGTCTCGCCATAACCTCTTTAATATCTACAATTACATTTCCAAGATTGTTGTTGGGAGAGGTAATGGATTAATTTACCATTATCTTCAGTTTTGAATTCTGTATAATGGTCTAGAGACTGTCTGCCAATTGAGGCTAAAGTGCTGTTTGCATTGCTTATTTAGTTGAAGAGATATGGAATCATGCCTTTCCCAAAGATACTAGAGCAATGTTAACACAAATTATCTTTACTGGAATTTGAACTCGAGTTGTTTTCATTTTCTGCATTAACTAACTCCCAAGAGGATGTTTCTCTGATCAATACAAGGCTAGGGTTAAACTTTATCTTTCACTCTTATCTGCATAAATTGCTTCCTAACATAGCCCTCTATTTTGAGTGCCCCTCGGGTCTTGTAAGGGTGAACTTTACTGTTAAAAAAAAACAGAAAAAAAACCCTTGTAAAGACCCCCCCCTCCCCAACTTCCCTTCTTTTTGAAAATTCTCTTCATACCACTTAGTCATCCCTCAAATCTAAAGTGGGTGGAAAGAGAAGCAATTACCGTAACTTATGAAGGTGACACAAAAAACTTACTCTGCCTTTTGGGATTTGAAAGTTCAGTTTATCTTTTATCGTGTCAGGCTGGGGGGGGGGATCTTGTTTGTGATGAATTATTTTCTACTCTGCAACCTCTTTCCCACTGCTGAATATGTTGCTCTCTCTATTTTCATGCTAAATGTTCAGATGAACTGCATTTTTTAAAGTTATGACCTGGCATGCCATGTACAGTCAACTCCTCTTCATTCCCTATGTATTCCATTGGTAATAAAGAAGTTCCAATTGAACACCTTTTTCCTCAGAGCTGTTACTTTGTAGAACAAACTCCTGAGAAGATGCCTCCCCAATTGCAATGATCCTAACTTATTTAAGTCTAGTGTCAATTATTACATATCCTTATAAAATGCACTTTTTACTGCTTTCCTTTAGACCCTTACAACAACCTACATTCAGTAAGGTTCTACCTTGCATGGCTCTTTGGTCTTGTATTGGGTGAACAGTAATGTAAAAAACAAAGTGAATATGCACTTGATTGCTTCATCTCACACACTTTTGATCCTGTTTTGTTAGGTAGGAAGTATGGAAAACATTTTGAAAACGTCACCTATGCTTACTTCCCCTTTTTGTCCCCCCCCCTCAAAATTTAAGAACTTTTTTCAATTATTGCAGAATTTATCAGTTGTAGTTAAGATATAGAAAGTTATTTTTGGATTTGGAGATACTTGCCACTGTGACTACATGCTCCGCTTATCCATCACTGCACAACCTGATGACATCCAAGGTTGGTTGTATGCAACTAGCTATGTTCACAGGTTTGTCTACTTGGCTGTAATCAAATTCAACGAAGAATAAAGACAATTGCTTTTCAATACTCTCTGGTTGGGAAATAGCAACAATACAAATTCTCACTTAGCAGTTCAGCTGAAGGAAAACAGATAGCTATCTAATTTCTGACTGCAGGAAGAGGACCCTTACATTCACTGACAGTCTAAGTGACTGCTGATTCTTCACTGCTTGCTGGTCCCTTCCTCACTGGCTGCTGGACACTTACTTTATGCCTCTCTCTGCTTATATGGATACAGGCTGGGGATAGTCCTTTGTGTTCTGGAAAAGGAGACCACCCATTCAGCTTTTTGGGTAGTTGGCTTCTTCAAAGGACTATTACGATTCACTAAAATTAATGACCAAATGTTATGTTTGCCAATTCAAAGGTGGCTGGAGGCAAATGCTGAAAAGCTGACACTTAAGTTGACTCAAAAATGGACTGGAGACAAATTTCATTAAATTCAGATAATTAAGTGGTCTTAAAAGGAATTTATCTACTTATCTTTTAAGGATGTGTGAGAAATCGTGTTACCCCCACTCATAAATTGTAAATGGTATTGTGTGGCCCAAGTTCCCTTTTCATTTCTCAGCTGTTTGAGAGATTTGAGGAAGTCATCAAATTGTATTTTGTGTTCAGCAATAGAGAAAAAAAAAAAGGAAGGTAAAAATTATGGGCTTGCATATTGTTGTTGCATAATTCTGTATCTGTTAGTGAAGGTTTCTCCTGCTGCTGCAATCAATAAGATGAAACAGATTACTACTGAGTTAGATAAATACAACATTAGCAGTGAATACACAATTGAACTTTGATTTGAAATACATTTAGCTGAAAGATACACTGGATCTGTGGTTGATCAATTGAAAGGTTGTAGAAATAAAGTTCATAGTATTCTCATAAGATATTGTAATGTGAAATCTATAAAGAGTGGAGATGTTTGTTGGAGTGACGAGTTGTATGGCTTGGGAAATGCCTTCTTGGAATCTCACTCGGGTCAGCTAACGATTGACTCTCACACATAGATTTGGATTTTAGCAAGATGTTTCATTGGTTGGGGTTGACCAATGAGAATGTTGTATTTAATGCAATAGTTCTTTTGTGTCTGTTACTACGTGGAAATAATGCTGATTGAAAGTTGAATAAGGAGGTATAAGGTTGGCGTGAGATGATAATACATGAGGAAAATAGTCACTAATTCAGTAGGATAAAAAACATTTTAGTTGAATCTATCATACATGGTAATTTTTTATATTATTATACTTTGTAATACTGTATATACTTGTGTAATGTGCAATGTTTATTTTAAATAACAGATGTACTTTTTTGACTACAGTAAATGGATATATAGTTTTCAATGGCAAAGCTAGGTCCAGCAGTACATATGCTAATTTCATATCTCATGTATGATGCAACCCCCTTAAAATTAGCTTAGGTCTTCAAAAGTAATGTTACGTTATTTCAATTTTCAAATAACTTAACATTACTTAATTTCCATTTACTCTTAAGCTGTGATCTAAATACTGATGTAGTTACCATTTTCAGGATGAAATGACTTTATAAAAGGCAACAACAGAACTTTTTCCTTTCAAAAGTTTTAAATTTAATTTTAATATTCGGTTTTAAAAGTTCTCCTCAGAATCCAAGCTCAACAGTACATATGACACCTGCTGGTAGATATAGATAATAAAATTGCATTTATTTCATATGTTTTGTGATATTTGTGTGTGCACATAAATATGTATTTACACCTGTTTGCTGATTTAATTTTTTTTTTTTTAAATATATATAAATATAACACCTGAATTTCTTTTTCAGTAAAGATGAAATAGTTATCGGAGATGCTAACCAAGTTGGCACTGCTGTGTCTCTGTTGAGCACCAAATATTTTGGTGGTACTGTACGTATCGACAAAAAATTACCCAATTTAGAACATGATGGCATTACTGATGATGATGGACTCCGCTGTAAGTGATGTGCATACTTGTATTCTGCATCTAACATTTGTTCAGCCTTATCTTCTGACCTGTTTTCTTTGATTACCTAGAGTTAATGGGTTGTAATTATCTGCTTCACCTGTATTTTATTTTTTTTTTTTATTTTTTTTTTTTTTCTCAATTGCAATGCTTTTATTTCTGACATTCAGTAATCTAGGATTCTTATCTGTACAATTTTGTTGTTGTTGCTTCTTGGAAAGAATTACGCTTTTTTGAATAATGAACCTATTAGCACTCTCCATTACATTGATATTACTCCCCTTTCCACTGCATTCTTTTTCAAGGCCTCTCAATTACACTAACTTTATTGTTAATTTCACTCGAGTGTTTCCTGTTGCCTTAGCAGGATATGACAACACAATTATGAAATTCAAACAAATTAAAATTCAGGGATCAGTCACTTTCAGTGGCAGGATAAACTTTTTGTACAGTAAATGAAGTCACATACAGTGATAAAGTAAAAATAGTGTATTAGCAGCTTGGTCTCTCCTACTTCCTACTATGAAATTATATTAACCTGATGTTTACTTATTAGTGTCAACTAATGCCATCTGTATAATAGTAATGAATTATCTCTTTAGTATGTTATGTGACTAAATATATTGTCATGTTGCATTTGATATAATTTAGTCTGTTACTTTCGTTTTCACTTTTTTTTTTTTTTTTTTTTTTTTTTTGAAATTTCTCTGTCAAAAACTTCTATCAAAGGTAAAAAAAATTTTTATTTTTAAAAAATTTTTTTTTTCCACTTTCAATTTTTTAAAATATAGTGGGCCTACATGGTATTGGGAATCACTATTAAGAAAACTGCAGACCTGGATTCTCTTGGGGGCTATATTTTTATATCTATGCATTTCAAATTAGCTTTATTTTTTTTCCCCCTCTACAATCTTTGAATTTTCTAATTACAGTTAGTCAGATGTATATCAATCGGATTCCACCCCATGCAACAGAAGCTGATATCCTTTCTTTATTCCCGAAAGCACTCCGGTGTGACCTTCCCAAAGTGAAAGACGCTGATGTTAATAAAGGGTAAGACATTTTAAAAATATTTCGTGTGTGTATATATATATATATATATATATATATATCCTTCCTTCCTTTGTGTGTGTATGTATGTATGTGTATATATATATGTGTGTGTTTCCTTTTGGTGTGTGTGTGTGTAATACCACTAAAATTAAAGTAGATCGTATTAGAAAAATGATTCATAAGGTATTTAAGGATCTAGGTCTCAGAGTTAAACAAGTAGACTTCCTAGACGTTACCCTAGACCTCACCAGCAACACATACCAACCATATGTAAAGATTAACTCCAATCCAATATACGTACATCCAAATTCTAACCCCCCCCCCCCTGCAATCATCAAACACCTACCCTATTCTATTGAATGTAGGATCAGTAATAACTCTTCAAACAGATATTTTTAATAAACATAGATTTTTATAATTCTGCACTTAAAAATAGTGGATACAAAAATATTAACATACTAACATGTTGAAATGAAACTAAAAATGTATACATTTTTGTCTGGGGCTCTAAACATCCTTTTTAACATAATTTCAATGAAAATATAAATTAAATAGCATATATATTTTTATTTTTATATTTTTTCTCCTCGGTAATTCTGCAATTTAAAACTTAATAGAGATTTGATTTAGATTTCTAAATAGGTAATTTTTTACTTTTAATTTTAATTTCAAATCTTATAAATCTTTTAATATCTATGATAACCTTGCTTAGTTGTCAAATTTTTTCAAATTACCCTATACTTGTATTTTGATTGGTCATTCTAGCTTATGTAACAGCGTTTACTCCTAGCTAAGGATCGTTAATTAATTTGAAACTTTTAAAACCATTTATTCTATATTCTACATTATCACTTGATAAGACACCAGAAGTGTTGAAACAAAATGGCTATTTTTGTCGTGATTTTATAACATATTTATGTTGTAATATTCAAATAAATTATATATATATATATATATATATATATATATATATATATATAATATATTTTTATTTTTATTTTTTTTCTCTCTCACTCTCCTCATTCCCCTCCCTCCCGGAGTTAAAATTTATAAAGATTTGTGTATTAAAACATTTTTTAATATTTTAGCTTTTTCAATTATTGTTTGCATTAAAAAAGCCATTAAAATGTTTAGAAAATAAATATTTTGACCTATTCAATCACCAAAGTGAAGCAACATCAAGCCTGGTCAGTACCTAGATGGGTGGTGCAATGGATAATGGCTTGGAATTGTTAATTGAAGAGCAAAGTTCCCATTCCCATTGGGTTCATTATATTCACTTGCATGCAAAAGCCCTTGGGAAAGGTATGAATCCACTTCTTTTCCTCCCAGTTATGGGTTAAATAAAACTTGTCTCACTAAATCATTGTCAAAAAAATTTCTTAATATCTAAAAATATTTTCTTTTAAATAACCTGCAAAGAGTTGATAAACAGTAAAAATACAAATTGATCCAAAAAAAACAAAATTAGATTTTAGTGCCCCCCCCCCCCCATTTATTTATTTAAAAAAAAAAATTTTAAATGCTGCTCTTACAAATGATAAAGTAAATATGATTTTTGGATTATTTAAAGTTTGTTTTTTTTGTCTTTTTTTTTTTTTTTTTTTTTACCTTGATATGATGGGGTTGAATAGAGCCCTGCCGCTAGCTATTTTCTAAGCATACAACTTTGAACTGAACTTAGACTGCTTCACAGAACACATTACTTTGTAACCAATGCTCCACAGCAAAGTGCCCCAAAATGCACATGATAAAGACTTGTGTTTGATTGATCAGGCTGTCTCTTGTCTAACCAGTTCTCTTAGGTCAAGAACTTTTATTGTTTTCATTTCTTTTTTAGCATTGTTAAAAAAAATTTTTTGATTTCATTATGGTTACATTTTCAATTTACTCACTAATACTATACATATATTTGTGTCAAAAGCTCATTGATTTAATACTTTCTTTTCATAAGGTAATATTGAATTATTTGTTTACAAAATCAATATAAAATTAAGAAAACAAATTATGCAACTGTTATTGCATGCATTATATTTTTCTAGTATAAATGAATAATACTAATTGGCATTATAATGGCACAGATATGGTACCAATCCCTGACACATGAGGAAGACTTGTTACATTGATGATGACTATTCTTAGAATAAGACGTGCTCATGAATTGGTATAGTCTCAGAAAAGAACCTGAAATAGTACATATCTCGAAAGAGAAAGGTTGGGTACAGGATCCTGCTCAGCTGGATTGAAAAATTTGCTTGCTGGTCTAATAATAGGTTACCCAAAAGAAGTAGGCTGCTTATATAAACAAAGTGCAATACATCTTGTGTATAAGCTATATCTCTAAAAAAAAGTTGGGTGTATGCTTATCCTGAAAGCATAAAATTGCATACAAATATTTAGATTTCAGCATTGAGTGGTCCATGGAGGTTGTCATGCCGCCAAACAAAATTGGCCAAATGACTTTTGGCATTAATGATCCATAGTTGATTTGCTGGGTAAAAAAAAAAAAAAAATCAACCAATTGATCTGGCTTCTTGCACACTGAAAAATAGGAAAGTGCCAATACATTAAATCAGATATTTTGATGAGCACTGTCCTAAAGTCTCAGAAATTCAGTTTTGTAAAATCCATTAATACTTTCCTTCCTTTGCTAAAATAATCTATTGTTATTAATTCTTTTGTTCTCTCACCCATTCAGATTTTGTTACCTGACCTTCCCAGACAAAACAACTACACTTGAACATGTTGCATTGAATGGCCAAGTGAATTTGTTTGGTTATAAATTGGGCCTTTATGCAAGACAAAAAGATAATAAGAAAGGTAAGCTTTTTTTTTTTTTTTTTTTCTCTAATCCTAAGATCTAAAAAATATTAGTAACAAATGAATATTTAAGGTAGTGGTTGGTTGGTTTTTCATCAAAATATCATTTAAGTTATATATTTTATTCCCAATGAAAAATATGTGCAGGTTTATTCAGCTTATTGTCTACATTCTGGTGCACAATATCTGCATATATTCCTTTTCTGGAAACCTAGTCCATTTTAAATAATTTTAAAAGTGCTTTTTAATATATATTTTTTTATTTACTCATTAGTAGACTCATTATTTCAATGCCATTTTCAAAATGGCTGCTTGAGATCTTTTGATGCTACTAAGCCGTACTTTTTTTTTTTTTTTTTTTTTGCATTTCCTCAAAAGGAATATGTTAGCAAACAGAAATAATGCTATTCCTTTTGTTAATTAATCTCTTCATGTTCTTGAATTCTATGATTTTTCAGTTTCTCCTCTGTACAAAGATTGTAGTATCTTCCTCTGTTTTAAATTTATTCTCTTTCCTCTACTGTTGATATTGCCCTTTCATTTTTAATTTTGATATGTGCTTTGACAACATGGTGTTAGTTCTAGATTTTTCATATTTTTTAAATGATAGCAAATGGATTGCAGGTCTTTCTTTTAAATTCATTTTCAGTTGTCCCAATTATATAAGTTGAAAAATTTTGTGTGGTGTGTTTTGTCCTTTTAGGTCCTCAGGCTAAATTTGTTGTGGGTGTGTGGAGACATCGAGTGGTGACCTCACTGTCCACTCTTATATTGACGCATGTTCTATCCCATATATTGAGCACTTTTACCCATAAATATAGCATACTTTAAAATTATTTTATTACACACCCACATCCTGATCTCTATCCTGAATAACTTTTTCTCTCTATTTTCTCTTCAATGTTAACTCCAGTTGAGTTATTGTATATGTTTGTTGATAATTCATTAATATTGGTTTATTTTGTATTACAATAAAGTTATAAAATGACCTAACTTACAGCCATCTCCTCTTCTTTTTTTTTTTTTTTCTTCCTCATTTCAGGAACTTATGGAAACTTACTGAAGGAAATGCTTGTATATATCACTGACCTTGGTAAATAGAAAAACTTTTTGCTTTCTATTCTGTAAAATTTTTTTTTTTTTTTTTCACTGTTAAAATGGCTTCATCTCTGTTTATTTAGGTACTTCAACCTTTGCTGAAAAAAAAAAACAGCATGGTGAAAAAAGCCTCAAACTTAATAAAAACAAAGCTTTATCGTCAAAATATAAAGAGGAAGGACCAAAGTATTTTCTTGTTTTATTAAATTTCTAATCATTTCTAGCACATTTGAAATTTTGGTTAAAAAATTTTTTTTTTTTTTTTCTTTATGTAAGCAGTCTCCGTAATATTTACCATTTGTGTTTTTGTGAATGGTAGTCCTGGTTGACAATTTTTCATCTGCTAATAAACAAAATCTTTCTAAATTATAAGAAAGTTGCTTTCTATTTATAGGCATATTTATTTGGTGTTGCAGTAAAAACAGCATTTTTTTTAAATTTCTTTTTTTATTTTATTTTATCATTTCACGACAGAGCCACTAAGACGCAAAGGGTTACTGAGTGTGGGGGAGAATATAAGGGCAGGGGGGTGGCGGCATTGAGAACAAAAAAAGAACAGTAATTAAGATGATGGAAGATAATAATTGACATTGCATTTAAATTTTTGAAGATCAAAGTTGACTGGGAAGCAAGAAGTTGAAGAGTCCCACAAGCAAAGTGTGAGAGAAGAAGTTGTTAGCATAGAACATACAGTTACATATGGGGTTGTAGCACCTGTTAGGGTCCCAGCTTTCGGCATTAAATGTCCCATAAAAATGTGATATGCTCTTAAACAAACAAATGTGTGATATGCTGCTAAACAAACAAATGCTTACATATGACGTTTGGTGGAGGAGGGGGCGTATTCAACACTTTGATAATTTTGCGGCAATATGCGCTTAAGTTTTAGGCAGTTTTGATCAACATTTCTTTTCATGGTTAACCGTAAGCAATTGTAGATATAGGACTATCTTATGTAAAATAATAACTATAATATTTATTAAGAACTTATTACAGGAAATATCAAGTTTTATGGAAACATTGTTGACAATTATGTATTTAGTTACATAATAAATAAATAAATAAAAATAATATAAATTTTGATGCTATATTCGATTTGTTTGGTATTTTTCATTTTCTCCTTTGTTATTGGCAGCATTTTAGAATACTTTGGCTGCAATTCTAAGTTTCCTAAGTTGAACAAACTGGAGCTATTTCGTTTACGCTTTGTTACCATTGTTGTTTTTAGATGGCTTTCTTCCCGTCATTTTGATAAGCAATAGTGAAAATCTGAAATTTAGAATCTTTTTCTATTTCAAAAATAAAGCTTGTAAAAAGGAATATTTTAATATACAACCAAAAATAAAATGATTTTGACAAGACTTTAATGATTTCACTATAATTATCTATGGTTTATGTTACCTCATCTCCTTGCACGGTTACAAACTATGAACCTAAATTAAACTTGAAATATTGTGTAATATACCCCTTCTCTGCTGAACGCATTATATAACCGTTTCAACTATAAGATGAGACCTTGCTGCCAATCACTTCATAAAATCTAAAAAAAAATTCATAAGAATGATTACCATGAAAGTATTTATAGAAAAGGTACAGGGAAGCTATATTATGGTGGTGAGAAAGTGATTGAAGCTGAGATGCCAGGTCAAGACTAATAACATTGCAGATTATGCTTTGGATTTTATCAAGAATCTCTAAATATATAGTGTTTAGAATAAAAGTAATGTCTTAGTGTATTTTTTAATGTATAATATGACTTGTTTATGAAGCTAAACACAGAATGAATTACATTCTTGAGTATGATATGACTCAATAGTACAGCCTTTGAGTTGTGCAATCAATGTAGGATATTATGTATATTTTTTTTAATATAATAAATAGCCCTGTTAACATTGAGCCCCTCTTTTTCTTACACTTTGGTAGTATCTTTTCATTAAGGCATGTCTCATTAAATAATTTAGACAAGTTTTGTAGGATCTTAATTGAATCCTCTCATATTTACATGTTTTTCTTAGTATCCTTATTAAAGGAAGCAAGAAAATTATCATGTTGATGTATATCCATTTTATTCCCAAGTACTTTTGACATTAGCACAATGCCATCTTCAGGGTCTTGTTTTTGCTGAGACAGACCCCTAACTATTACCATATTTTTTTTGTGGGGGAGGGGTGCCTAAAATAAGAAAAAGGTTTTTGAAATAAAAAAAAAAAAAAAAAAAAAATTTTTTTTGAAAACCTGTACTTGTCTATAATACAGCCCCCTTTTTTTACCTTTCTCTTTCACTAATATGAAAAAAAAAGTTTTGTTCAAAATTTCTTGTTTTAGGCACCAATAAAATATGGTATTAGTTTATATTCTGTGTTTGCACAAACCCTAATATGATTTTGGTGTTTGTTACAAAAGCTGAAAAGATTGCTGATTGGGTGTTGGTTAAGGGGATTCAATTTCTAAATTGTAATCATGTACAAAAATAATTTATGTCCAGACTCCTGATTCTAAGAGTGAAGATTTGAATTTTAAATGCAGTTGGAGTTTGGTTAATTACAAAGTGGTCGTCCTTATTTGCAAATGCTAATTCAATCAATAAATGATGTCTCTGTTGCAGGAATCAATTTTACCAGATTTATGAGTATTTAAAATAAGTTGGAGAAAGAAAAAAAATTATTTGGGTGAATTAATTGAAGTCTTTTCTTTTCCAGATTCGGTGTTGATCATTGAAGATATCCCCTCGGACCTCACTATGTTAGAGTTGTCGGCTTTGTTTCCTTCTGTTCTGCATATAAATAAAAAAAACAAATCTTTAAAGACTGAAAACAAACTAGAATCGTAAGTCTGTTAGATTTCTCTCCTGTTGAATATGTAAATTCATCTTCCAAACTGAAATCTTGTCTCTTCTCTCTGTTCGATTATATTTTTCAAGATTATTAATAGAGGTACACTATCAATTTTCTGGAACTATACTGGATGATCCAAACTTGCCAGGCACACAGAAATTGCAATAATTTCGTTATTCACATCTGACCCACTAATTATGCACCTCTTGTAATTGCTACAGAATAATTTACTTGTATTAAAACTAATTTTGAAATGTATATTACATGTCAATTAAATGATTGAATAAAATATATTAGTATAAATAATATACTTTTGACAGAAATTAAAATATATTCCTCGTACTTTATGTAGAAGCCATAACTAGGGTTAAATCTAAACCAATTAGAGGATTTGAACCAAATCAGTGTAAACAATTACATGATTATCTGCCACATACAATGCCACTCATGGCCACCTGATGAATTGGTCTGTGAATGGCATGAAATAATTGGCTCATAATTTTATCTGTATTAAGAGGTGCTAGAGAATTCAATCTACATTAACTGATTGTGTATAACACTTGTACCTCCTCTTTTTTCTTTTTTTTTCTCCTCTTTTTTTTCTCCTCTTTTTTTTCTCCTCTTTTTTTTCTCTTTTTTTTCTCCTTTTTTTTCTTTTTTTTCCTTTTTTTTTCTTTTTTTTTTTCTTTTTTTTTCTTTTTTTTCTTTTTCTTTTTTTTTCTTTTTTTTTTCTTTTTTTTTTCTTTTTTTTTCTTTTTTTTTTCTTTTTTTTTTCTTTTTTTTTTCTTTTTTTTTTCTTTTTTTCTTTTTTTTTTCTTTTTTTTTCTTTTTTTTTCTTTTTTTTTCTTTTTTTTTCTTTTTTTTTCTTTTTTTTTTCTTTTTTTTTCTTCTTTTTTTTTCTTTTTTTTTTTCTTTTTTTTTCTTTTTTTTTCTTTTTTTTTCTTTTTTTTTCTCTTTTTTTTTCTCTTTTTTTTTCTCTTTTTTTTTCTTTTTTTTTCTTTTTTTTTTCTTTTTTTTTTTCTTTTTTTAACTCTTCTCTTTTTTTTAACTCTTCTCTTTTTTTTTTTCTCTCTCAAAAGAAAGTGTGCTTGTCGGCTAATTACAAATTTATTTTCTCATCTTCAGATATGCTGTTGTGATTTGTAAAGATGCTGAACAAGCTGAAGGATTTTTGTCCAAAAATATTGTGTTTAAGGACAAAAAGTTAAATGTGATCAGGGCAACACGTCAACTTCTGAATATCGGTAAATATCTGTTGCCAATTCCTTCCTTCCTTCTTTGATGCTAAAAAATTAAATTTTTTTATTCATTGGTCATTATCACTATTTTGTCTGTTACTTTTTCCATTTTGTTGAATATATTTACTGACCAATGAGACCTCCTGTCATGTCACGTTCAATGAAATATTAAATTATGGGATGGAAGAATTGAATATCTCTGAATTTATCCATGTTCCCTATTTCTTTTGCATGTATTTATTTAATTTCTGTTGGGAGTGTTTTGATACTGTCAAATTTATAAACTGAATCTTCACAATTATATTCTCCAAAATTTATACAGTCAGTTGACAGCTGTGTGGAGAAAGCCAAGCAGATTCAGAACTTAAAATTTATCACAAAATCCAATACCATGTGAAGACCTGCAAAGGACAAATCCAAAGAGATATCCATATTGGAAGAGGAGCTGAAGGCTAAACTAGATGAACTGAAAAATGTTAACATCTGTGCCATGTGTAATGAAAGCCATTAATAGGTGTTGTGAAAATGTTTGTTTGTAGTTCTGTTCATTAAAACCATTATACTTCACAGGAAATATGCAGCAATCACGAGCTTTTGTGACATTCATAAACCAAGAGTAGCCTAAATAGCAGAAATGTGTATCAGTAAGAATTAAAGGGTGTAATTCAAAATTGTCAAGTATTGTAGAACTCCAACCTGTGTAGAATGCTACACAAAATGCCCAAGTCTGCACTTAGTTGTGTTTTAGCCTTCAGCACTGATTTCTTCACTGCTTTCAATTGATCCATGTGACGTGAATTATTGGAACCAGCTTTAGCTTTTCTTTAAACATCTCTTCTGTCGAACTATTAAAAGATAAATCACAAAGTTTGTGTTTTTGAAACTGATGACGATTCTCTGTGTGTGTACACACCAGATTCAGTCCTCAAAACTTAATAACATAGTTCTGGAAAAGTCCTGTAATATTTTACAGATGTGTAGGAACCCTGCCTACAGTATAAAACTAAAATTTATTTTTCTTTGACACCATTTAAGTTTTGACAAATTATAAGTGGATAACTTAAATTTTTTTCTGTTCAGACTTGTAAGCAATAATTTATTTTTTCTTCCAGCCTCAAACCAAACTAACTTTAGTTTTAAAAGACCAGCAGGTAAGCTTGTATGATATATATATATATATATATATATATATATATATATATATATATAAGATTAAAATTCTTATTTTAATTGTGCACTAGTTTCTTCTATTAGTCCCATAAAAGTTGTTTTTTTTTTTTTTTAATAAAAAAAAAAAAGCTTTTGTCAACAATTGATATCTTATGAAGTGTTGGCAGAAGGTTCTTAAATAATTGCCTTTTTTAGTATTAAGATGCAGTTTGTGCTATTTAAGACTTCAATGAAAATGTTGTTGCAACATGTCCTTGTTCAATACATATACGCACACTATTTTGATGTAGACCTGAATTTTAAATAAATCTGTTATTCCTCCTCTTCCAGCTTACCAACATTCCACATTAATAGTAAGTAACCTGCCTAAGAAAACGGAGGTGCAGCACATTATAGATGCCTTCCCAAGTTCTGTTCTTGCGAAACTGATTTCAAGAAGGTATGTCTTTTTCTAATTATTAGGACATTTGCTAGAGAAGCTGAAAACTGAAGCTGGTTATTTACATGATTCACTCGGACGGCTGTCCTCATTTTTGTTATCACGTTTCAGCCGTTGTCCCCTTTGGACTTCATCAGATGTATATCAATCTAGGTAACCTACAGGGAAATTTGAACTGAACCCTTTATTTAAGCTACAGAAGTAGGGTGTTTTTGTTCCACTGCCTATGTCTAGGTTATCTCATCAACTTACATTTTTATTTTTTTTTCTTGTCCTCTGACTTTCCTCCTGCGCACTTTTCTTTTCCTGCTCCCCACCTCCATATTTTTCTTTTCTGCCTCCTCCTCTGCCTCAAGCTATTTTCAAATCAGTGTAGACATATAGTAGCTTAAAACCAGTGTTGTGAAATATGTACTTGCTCACATAAATTAAAAAGCTAATCTTCCATAATTAATACCTCAATATTTAAGATAACTCCAAGGCAAAAAAAACCCCAAAAACTACTAGATAATTAGATAAGTAATAACATGTAAGGAGATATTTAGCTGTTCTCGTTCCACTGCCCATGTCTAAGATATCTCATCTTGTTCTTATTTATTTTAGTAATGCTCAGTTATTGTTCACTGAAATATTGTGATAACAATAAAAAAGATTCAGATAATAGTCCAAATGCAAATCCTCACAGAAAATATCATGCTGGTTATTTGAAATAGCAAGTTTAATAAAATCTTATGAGATTGGCGAGGGATCTGTACAGGTGGCTTGATAGCACTTTGATTCAGACAAATCGTCACTGGGATGGGAATCAACATAGGTACCTTTTTTGAATAAATTACATAGATTAACATCCTCACCTTTTTGTTGTTTTTGATCCTTGTATTTTGACAAGGGTGCTTATCAGCATCACTAGTGGCAGAGTAGTTAAAACATTAGCATTTTGCTCACGAGACCAAAGTTCAAATCTCATCATGGTTGATTAGTTGAGGTGACTGTAATTTAGTCTTGGAGATGACCCAGCATGTGGCACTATTGGGATGAGTCCAAAAGTTTAAATCTCATCAAAGGAACTCTTTTGAAAGAGTAAGGATGGATGATATAATTTCTGAAAACGTTGGTTTTATACTAAAAAATTATAAACCTAACCATTGCAAATACTGGTATCTAAACCAACCAAAGTCGTTGATAGAATGTGTTTATGTACAAAATGAAAAACTAGTTGAATACAATTTAAATTTTATGCAATTTAAGACTCTCAGCTTTAAATGACCCATGAGAGGTTGATAAGCCTTAAAAAAAAAAAACAAATCAAATATAATAGTGGTTGATTATTTGAGGTGGTGACTTGTTAATATTCTTCTGAAGAGATGATCCTAGTGTATGGCAGCACTGGAAAGGGTCTGAACCTAAACCTTGTGAGTGAAATTGATTAGATAAAATTGTTTCGATATCTTTTAATGCTTGTGTCAACACTATCCTTGTGGAACAAGGATTTCAGCTTACTGGCCTTGTTTAAACTTGTGACTACACCAAATTATTCACTCTCTCCTAGAAACTTTAACTAAAGCCTGCTCAGCATAGTTGCAGTACAAACCACATGTATGCATGTTAACGAAATGGAGCTGAGTGAGTGTCTGCAACAAAGATTGGCTAACCACTGTAGCAGACAAGCATACTTGGAAATGAACAGCCAGCCCACCACTTGTTAAAAATTAGCTTTCCTTTCCTGCCACTTATCGATCTGATTTGTTAGACTGAATAACAGTATTTACATTAGTCGGACTATTGTCCTCATCTTTGTCGCCATTTTTGGCACAGTGGATAAAGGCGTTGGTTAGATCCAGTGACAGACCCAAAGAGTGTGAGTTCAATACCCGGTTCAGGCAGTGGAGAACTTTCAGAGGGAAAATTAGCAGGAGATAACTGACATCCATCAAACATGGCTCGTGGAACTAGAACAGTCTACCCCAGTGATCGAAATAAAGGGTTCGGTTCGAAATTCCAACTACCTGAAGAAGGCCGGAGCGTACAACGGCCGAAACATGACAAAAATGGCGACAAAGATGAGGACAATAGTCCGACTAATGTAAATACTGTACATAATACCTCATCTCAGAAATATAGATAGACTGAATAAGTTTACTGTAAATGAATTCTTTGGAATTTAACAATTACCTAGCGTGGTTTGGAGAGTCAACCAACTGAAATGGAATCAGAAAAATTTAGATTTATGTAAAGTGAATAACGACCACCTCTGTTTGAATTTGAACCATGTTAATTTAATTTTAGGCCTCCTGCAAATTTGTATCCTGTTTTCCCGTTCTTTCATTTTCTCATTGAAATCATGTAGCATCTTTGATAAGTATTTTGTCTTCTCACATGATCAAAACTGAATAGTCCATTATTTATGAGGTATTGGCAGGAGATGTTAAACACTGCTATCTTCCCTTCTTTCTTTCCTTCTTTTTTTTTCTCACTTAAACAAGTAGTGTCTTTTGCCCTCTTTCCACGCAATCAAAAAGGAATAGTCCATTATTTATGAGGTATTGGCAAGGTGTAAATTAGTGTGAACTAATGAAGGAACAAGTACAGTTATGATACTGGATTTAAAGAAATAAAAAAAAAAACTTTTTTTTTCCCCTTTCAGCCATGCTCATGTAGGTTTTCCCACTCGAGCAGAAATGATTAAAATTTACCGAAACAGAAAAAATGCAATCAAAATAATGGACCAGCCAGTCGACATAAAACCTTATAAAGAAAGTGCACGAACATTTAGTAAGTAAAGTTATTTAATTTTTTTTATAAGATTTGGTCAAACATGGAAAATCGATTTTTACCTGAAAATGTAATTCTCTTGCAGAGTGTAAAGATAAAAAAAAAATAGTATTATTTATTTTATGTTTGTTTATTTTTTTCAGTTAAAAGGGAAGAAGACTTCCCTAGGTTACTTCATGTTCGAGGCTTCCCTGAGAAGACCAAAGTTGCTAATCTTCAAAAGATCTTCAAAAATTGCAAGATTACTCTCACGCGAACTAATTCTGTACCGTAAGTTTAACTACTGAATATATTTCAATCCTGAAGGGAAAGAATATGTTATTGAGTTTGGGAGAATGTCTAAAAAGCTATTGATGATCGATAGAAATGTTTTCTAGGGAAGTCTGATCCTGCAGGATTTTCAAACATGTTCTGATAACCAATGCAACCCCTCTTTCGATGTAGCCCCCCCCCCCCCCCCCAACACACATTCAGAACTCTTACTGCACAATTTACTTTTGTTTGCTGTCTGATTGAAAAATCAGAGCAGAGTTAGAATTTCTCAAGAGTTTATTACATGTTAATAACCCTTGAGTAAAAGTACGAATTTGTCACTTTTCCCCTTCCTGCTATGAGTAAATAGCAGGGCAGATTGGGTCCTATAAACTTTGAGAAGTGCAAAACTGAATTCAAACCAAACTGGAGAGGGTTTTTGGTAGTGCTGGGAACTGGAACAAAATTGGTTGGTGATCAGAAGATACAATTTTAATTTCAATCTGACATTCTTATTACTGTAATAGTCTAGACACCCTTTTGTGTGGATTTGTGTGTATCTGAACCAGTGGTTCTCAAATGGTGCACTTGGGCGTACTGATGTGCCTCGGAAGATGTCTAGGTGCATACTGGCGTTCCCGAGAAATAGGTATCCAGATATAAGAAAAAAGCAATTTACTTTATTATATTGCAGTACCATATTTATGTGAATTAGGCTTTTCTGCCCTCACAACAATTAAGTGCAAAAAGAGAGGAACTCTTCAATGTATTGAGGAGGAAATGACAGTTTGCCTATCAAATATATGCCCAAACATGGAAGCAATCATCAGGCTCATGTTTCTCAAACACAAGAATGAATAAACTTAAGGTATATTTCATTTTATATTTTTTATTGCATTATTTCTTTCCTGCAATATTTGACTTCATAACGTACTTTTCTGAAATTTGTATATAGTGCGTCTATAATTATTTGTAGGATTTCAAGTGCACCCCAACTTGAACACACTTTTAGAGAAAAATCCATAATGGTAGAATCCATGGGATTATCTCCCTTAGTTTGTTTAATCCTTCATAATACAGAGTAACTCGGCACCGGAGAAGAAGTCTCTTATATCCGGGTTTGGTCTATTTTGTTTTATTAACACAGGCTCTAATTTGGGACCAGAGAAAATCTCTTATATCCGGGTTACACTGTAGTCAAAAAGGAAATATAAAACGCTTGCTTTGCAAAATTTTATTTAAAAAAAAAAAAAATGGGGATCCTCAATTGGAAAAAAGGATAACATTAGTATTATGCATTTATCAATGATATGAAGACAGTTTCAAATTTAACATTTGTCAGAATCCAAAAATACATATTTTTAATCTATTTCAATTTTTTTTTTTTTTTTTTTTTATAAATTTGTTTACTAAAGTAATATTTATTCAGTAACGTCTTAAGAGACGAAACTATATTCATTAAAACATTTTCTTTGTTTTGTACAGATATGCCGTTGTTAAATGCAAAACTAAATCGCAAGCAGAATCGTACTTGGCAAAAAAGAATTTGGTTGTTCATGGCAAAATCCTCAAACTGACATACCTTAATAGAATATTGAGACAAATGAAACGTGAAGCAGAATTGAACTTAATGTAAACTTGTTTGTCATCAATTTTATTTTATTTTTTTTAAATCTGAAATTTTACATAATAAAGGCTTAATGAAATGTTTTTGCTCTTTTCATTTTTATTTCTCTCTCCATGCTTCAACTTTCCCCCCCTCTCTCCCCCTCTACTTCAGCTTCTCTTTCCCCTCTCTACTTCAGCTTCTCTTTCCCCCCTCTCTACTTCAGCTTCTCTTTCCCCCCCTCTCTACTTCAGCTTCTCTTTCCCCCCCTCTCTACTTCAGCTTCTCTTTCCCCCCCTCTCTACTTCAGCTTCTCTTTTCCCCCCTCTCTACTTCAGCTTCTCTTTTCCCCCCTCTCTACTTCAGCTTCTCTTTTCCCCCCTCTCTACTTCAGCTTCTCTTTTCCCCCCTCTCTACTTCAGCTTCTCTTTTCCCCCCTCTCTACTCCAGCTTCTCTTTTCCCCCCTCTCTACTCCAGCTTCTCTTTTCCCCCCTCTCTACTCCAGCTTCTCTTTTCCCCCCCCTCTCTACTCCAGCTTCTCTTCCCCCCCCTCTCTACTCCAGCTTCTCTTTTCCACCCCCCCTCTCTACTCCAGCTTCTCTTTCCACCCCCCTCTCTACTTCAGGAGATCTGCAACATGCTGTCAGGAGGGCCCAACTCACCCAGTTGTGTTGACCACCCACATTTCTTAGTGACTCCTGCTCATAACTCTTCAGGATAAGGCTAGGCCTTTACAGCCGTCTCCGTCACCAGAAGGGAGAAAGGGAATAAGGGGAGAGGATGTCTATCCCACTGTGAGTGGGTGTTGACTAATATAGTATTAAAGACTAAAACCTAATGATAAAATAAAATTGAGGTTTCGGGTTGTGTGTCATTAAGCTATATCTTATCTATTTAGCTTGTAGGTATGTTCAACACTAGCAGTGCAAGACTTTCAGATACCTGGAGAAGTCCCTTCAGCCTCCCCACCAAAGAAATGAATTTTGACCAAACGGGGTGCTATCTTTTATCTAGCGAGATAAATGGATGCTTACTACTATCAACACCCTTCTTCTTGTGTTAGAATTCTAATAGAAAAATAGTCTAGCATAGGAAGAGAAATTGTGATGTCTTGAGTAAATACAAACCTTACTCTCTGTCCATTCCCTTCTTAACCAATCAGAATTGCAATAAAGATTCGCTGTAGATCGTATTGGCGGCCAGTAGATTCAAATGTTAATTGTGTTCAAGTTTACATGTGCATAACAATATCATTTAACAGGAATTGACAAAAAAATAAAGCTAAAATGAATCTTAGTGTGTAACGTGGGGGTCACTCACAACAGCAGCAGAAATAGCTTTGTGTTCACAGGGGTAAAACAGAGATAAGAGTAAAGCCTGTTAAATTCTAAATTAAAATCATACTATCTAGTTAGTGTTTTAAGGGTACTTGTAATAAAAAGAAGTGGTCACTTTGTATTATCACAAGCAAGGAATAGGACATCTTGATCCAACAATGGCTGGTGGCAGGCTGAATTCAACGTCTTTAGGTGGGAAGTCAGTTATCCGACAGGCACAGTTTCTGTTGCATGCTGGGAGAACTTTCTTTTTTTTTAAATTTATTTTAAACACCGTTTTTATGTTATTCGTTTTGTCTTATTTTATTTATGATAATAATGTCCCTACAAACAATAAAAGAATTTCTAGTATTAAAAAAAGAATTTAGCATAACTAGAAGTAGATGGTGAGTGAAGCATTTGAACAGATTTTTGGTCTCGGGGGCTTGGGAACCCCTGGCTTAGCCACGCATATCTATCATAAGTATTTAAAACATCTTGCAAATATACTCTTTAACCCTTTGCCTGTCCAGGGCATTTTCTTGCATACTATCCAAATGTTCGTGCTTATTTACAGATTTATAACTATTGCAAGTCAACTTGGCTTTATTTGGTAAATAAAATCTGCTGATACAGTTTTTCACATAATAAATTGGAAGTTATTTACACTGTGCTCTCTGCATTGCATGTGAAATTATTCTCATATATTCCTGAGAATTTGGGGTCATTGAGGACAAACGGGGGATGGGGTGGGAGATTCCATCAGGACCTGAAATAGGTGGAGACCCGGTATCAGGGGCGTTGGAATGCAATCATGATGGCTGATTACTGCTGGACTTTGAAGAGAGGCACCTCTGCCGCTGATCATTCTAAGGGTTTGAATAAATGGAATTTCAAGCCCTGAATTTTGAGCAATGATGGCGTAACATGCAATTTACATGTACTTACATTTGTCAATGTATACTATTCCATTTATTGTAATCAATGTTTGTAACATTTAATTAATAAATTGTTAGAAAACAGTTTTTTTTTTCTCTTAAAAACTTATTTTTTATGAGAAATATTAACAAAATTCAATTGATAATGTCACAAAAATGTAATCGATTTAATCATAAGATCGGATTTTTAAAAACTTAACATAGTACAAAAACATGACCTGATTGAGAGAAATGGATATCATTTTCGGATTCAGCGGTGAAAATTGTCTTAAATCATTTGGAAAAAAATATACAACTTAAAATTTTTTTTTTTTTTTGTTGCCCAGCGTTATCAATGAAGTTTTATCATCTTCACCATCCTCGTCACTATTATTCAAATAAACACGTCTAGTATAGGAAGAGAAATATAAATTGAAAAAGAAAACGTAAAGCTAAAATGAATCTAATCAAGAAACAATATGGAATTTCTACCTTTTTAAATAAATAAAAAAAGAACAGGGCTCTCCAAAATGGACGCTGACATCTAATAAATACATGAAATATCGGAAGAGAAATGGAAAAGGAAAAAAGAACATAGAGCTAAAATAAAACTTATCAAAAACAATATGGAAGGAAAATAATAAGAGTTTCTAATCTTAAATAAAAAATAATTAAGGGAAGCAATTTGATATATATTTGGAATAAAACGTCAAAAAATAAATTTCTTTAAAAAAAATTAAAATTTTAAAATGAATCATTGATTCACAAAATGCGGAGCAAAATCAGTTAATGTAAAGCACATCCTTCACCATCGAAATGAAGGACAATCCTGCATTTCGCGGGACAGTTAGCAACCCTAGTATGAACCCATAGTTACAATTATATTTTTTCATTCATGCAAGAAATGAATAAACATTTGAAATTACAAACATTTTTAGCAAACTTATTTGTTTAGTATTCAAATGTTTTCTACTCTTTGTCAGAAAACCAATAAAAATGTTGAAAAAGTAATGGACATTTTAATTAATTAATCTGACAGATTTGATCACTTAAACGTTAAAAAAAAAAAAACAGGGATCTCCAAAATGGCCGCCGCCCTTTGATAAATACATCTTGTAGAGGAAGAGAAATGGAATAAGCAAACGTAAAGCTAATAAGATTAAAAAAATTTTCCTTCCTTATTGTTTTTATTTTTGTATATTTACTGAATTTATTTTCTATCCATATGCAAGTGTTTTATTCCTAGTTTAGATTGTGGATTATTCTAACATCCTTTTCAAATATATCAAAGTTACCTAACACTTTTGTGTCGTTGTAAAATCTGTCTGTTCCCCCCCTTTCTTTTTGATAATCCCGTTTGTCTCATCCAAAGCCAGAAGAGCAGCACTTGTACTGAAAGCCGTGAGAAGTGTAGAATGATTTAATGATTGTGAAGCCAGAAATAAACACTACACAAATACGATTCCAAAATAAAAGCCGCCATATTAAAAAAAACAATGAAGAATCAATTTTACGTCTTTTGGGCTGAACTATATTTACTCCACCACCCAAATACGCTTTTTTTGTATAATAGTTGAACTGTCTTGATTTACTTCGTCATGAAACTCTTGCGTCTTAACAAAATTCAGATAATAGAACAAGCCTATTTCATGTCGCAGTTTGGGCGGAATTTTAATAAATATATCTTCGCGCGTGCGTACACACCCATCCACCCACATACACACAAATATACGAATTAGGCAAATGAATGAAAAAGTGGAAAAATTGTCACGCGTTTTGTCCTCTAGAACGACATAACCCTTTGAGCCCTGACCACCGCTTTACTGGTAGTAGAGAAAAATGACGTAATGCTCAGCTACCGGTTGAACGGTGGGTAAACACTTGTAGCTATTTTTTATATCTACCGTGAAACATTACGTACCAATTATTTGCGAGTTTCGAATCAGAAGTTCAAGCAGACGGGTTAAAATTGTCCAGGAACGCAGGACTCAAAGGGTTAATTGAACTAAAACATTTTTTTTTTTTTAGTGATGGAATTGTGTAGTGGAACGACAACAAAAACGTAGGTACATTTGACGAGATAGGTTCCAGACATGTCTGACGAAAAAAAAATATCTTTGAAACTTTATTTTATTTTTTTTAAATTAAAATTTTTGGGTTTTTACATCTTCAGCACTAGCCGTCCCCACCTTCCGGCTTATATATAATATATGCATCAGAAAATAGCTCCCACATAATTGTAAAACGTTAAATGGCAATGGTATCTTCTAGCTAATGTATTACTATTATGTGGGAGCTATTTCTGCCGCAACCTCAGTAATTCCATGAGTAAAATCATTACTTTAATCTGAAGTCTTTTATCGTTTTTCCACTGCTGATTCCATGGTTCTTTATATATAAACAAAAATGGGCGATGGTTTAAATCCTTGCTCTTGGGAATCTCTCGAGGACAGGCGTGTGTAAGTGTAACTTTTAAACAGAATATATATAGTCTTGTAAAAATTATAGTTAGACGATAGAATCCATCATACATAAAATAGGGAGTTACTTTTCAATCACTCTGTATGTAAAACAAAAATCCACAAAATCGCTAAAAAATGAGCATACTGTGATGAAAAAATGCTCCAAATTTAATGAAAAGTTTTATTATCGAAATTTTTATTATTAAGAGGAAAATTCAAAGTCTTTTTTGAATATTTAATTAAATTTTTTAATCCTTTTTAGAACATTCGAAATGTAGATTAAAAATCATGTTTTTCTTGCGTTAGCGAATGTATTATAAATTAGCATAGCAAATTTTAGCTTCTTTTTTTGCGGTGACAAACACATTGAATTGAAAATTCTTGCAAAAATCAAATAATTGTCGGATTTTAATGAAATTTTTAGAACTTATTCACATATGAATGAAATTATTTTAGAAATGTTTCTTTTCCACGTGTTCCATGCCATTTAATTTGATAAAATTTCAAGAAATTTGGCGTGATAATTTTTAGTGACTATATTAATTAAAAGCAGAACTCTGAAGAATTTAAATCATTTTTTTTTTTGTGAAAACGAGCCATGTGTTACTGAAAATCTGCTCTGAAATAAAAATGCAATAAAACTAAGACATTATTTAATCAGAGAAGCTTTTTATTGCTTTTATATTAAGGACAATATCGTCTCAAGAAAAAATGTTTTTCCGATGAAAAATGAATTTTTACAAGATTCATTTACATTTTTTACAAATATTAATTAAAATAATTTATAATATTTTAAAATTTTTTAAGATTCAGTTTCAGTGATGTAAAACTATATTTACTGAACTTATATCGTAAAGGTTATTACAATCAGATGACACTGAATATTTTTAAAAGAATTTTGTGTGTGTGTTATTTATTGGAATTTAACGGTCCACGTGGAATGGGCTGAAATGAGAGCCCAATCAGTGCACTTGTAGAAGTCATGTGACACCCTCGGCAGACCCTTTTATAAAGTCCGACTCCCAGAATTCGGTCTCTTTTTCGTTCGCTTTCCTTTGCGACTGGCTCTTAGCTTTGACCCATCGACCTCTGTCTTGCACCCTGCGTGACGAACTGCATTTACCCGAGCCCTGGACGGCGAGGGAGAAGCAACTGCCGCTATCGACATGTGCGACGCCCAACCCGGATACAAGCCTACAACCAAGGGGAAAGCTAGGACTGCTACTTAGAAGCCCACTACCTCTGCTACTGACTGACCGTCTTACCAGTTACGAGGTGGAATCTTCAAGCAAGCTAAGTTCGCAAAAGCACTTTGTTTGCAAACACACGTCCTATTTCCTTTCAACAGTTTCCCCTTGAAGTCAGTTAATTGAACTCAAACGGTTGTTGTGTTTCCTTTCTTCAAAAGCTAAAAAAAAGTTCCAATTTGCCTGTACGCCCTTAGCTTTAGTTCTGAAACCGTGCGACTTGTTTTTTTTTTATCTTAAATAACTTTCGGGGACAAAATGTGTGTATGTGTGTAAACGTGCCGAATTTGATAGATACGGTCGCTCATGCATGACTATCAGAATATAAGATCCAGGCTCTTCCATTGCAATCCGGTTCGGTTGACCTTCGCGGTCGCCTCAAATGTGGGCGACTCTGGTGCGCTATTTCTAAGTATGGTCTACGTTCGCGTTCACCCCGATAAACAAGCAAAAAACAGATTTTTTTCCGTTTTTTTTTTTAAATTGTAAAAAATTCCTTGTAAGTATCTTGAATATCATCTGCACATACGAAATGTGAATAACTCCCTGATTTTTGGTAATTTTTAATTCTGAAGGTTAGAGTATTTGCGTGGCAAGCTAAACAAAATTTGATTTAAAATTTATAATCCCAGGAGTGCCAAAAACAAACTTTGATTTAAAATTTATAATTTTTTAGGGTGAATTAATATTTGCGATAAGTAACTTTACAATGGGAGGTACGACAGAGTAATGGATACCGGCTCGGATTGAGGAATCGGAGAGCCGAGTTGTAATTCCGATCAAATCCATTACATTCACTTACGTGCTAATACCCTTGGGAAAGGTATGAATCCTCTTCTAGATTTTCCCGGAGGAGTAATGGATAGCGGCTCGGATTGAGGAATCGGAGAGCCAAGTTCGAATTCCAGTCGAATCCATTACATTCACTTACGTGCTAATACCCTTGGGAAAGGTATGAATCCTCTTCTAGATTTTCCCGGAGGAGTAATGGATAGCGGCTCGGATTGAAGAATCGGAGTAAGACCGGTTCGAATTCCAATCGAATCCATTTACTTACGTGCTAATACCCTTGGGAAAGACATAAATCTTCTTCTCCCCCTAGCTATGGGTAAATAGCAGGACAGAGCGGGTTCTATCGCCTTAGATGTCAAATGGTCTACCGCAGAAAGAAAAACCTGTCTCGTCAGTCATGTATCGAAAGATGCATGATCGCCTAAGCGTGTATCACACATTGGCACATAAATGACTGACTGAACTTTATATTTTTTGCGGTGAATTAACAGAAAAAAATCGGGAAATTATTTTAAATACAAAACAGGTAGTGTTTGTTTTAAAAAAAATAATATTAAAGAAATATAAATATTAATTTTGTTTTTATTTTAACATGAAATTATTTGAATTTAAAAAAAAAAGAAGAAAGAATAAGTGGTATACTTTGGTAGGGGCGGTATTTGTATAAAGGGATCAATTTACAATGAATTTAAATCGCAAAATGAACCCCCTCTTAAAATTTAGAAAATGGAAAAAACACAATGTAATTCATAATCTGGAGAACTTATTCGACATGAATATAATATAATTTCTAATAAAAAAAAATGGTATTTACACACAGTAATAATAATGAATATACATTTTGTTTTAATTCATTTCTTACAACCCTGAGGTTGATGCAATCATCAGGCACGGATTGAAAACTGACTGTTGTATATATTATTACTTAAAAATTATTTTTTTTTTTAGTGGATACTCATATTTGGGTAGACTCTCCGTTTTATTAAACAGTATATTAATTTATTTTTGTCTACCGGCCTGAATATTCGAAAAATCTTATTAAAGAAAAATATGGGTATCCACTATAAATAACGTTGAAGTAATAAAATCCATCACTGATATATATATATATATAATTATTTATTTGAATATTACAACATAAATATGTTATAAAATCACGACAGATTTCTAAATAGGTAATTTTAATTTTTTACTTTTAATTTTAATTTCAAATTTTATAAATCTTTTAATATCTAGATAGCCTTGCTTAGTTGTCAAATTTTTCGAATCATCCTATACTTGTTTTTTGATTGGCCACTCTGGCTTACGTAACAGCGTTTACTCTTAGCTAAGGATCGTTGATTAATTTGAAACTTTTAAAACCATTTATTCTATATTCTATATTATCACTTGACAAGACACAAGAAGTGTTGAAACAAAATGGCTACTTTTGTCGTGATTTTATAACATATTTATGTTGTAATATTCAAATAAATAATTATATCTGCTCTACTCTGTATTGAGCACTCTTTAAAGAATATTGATTGTTGGTTATTGGATTTCATTCCGTATATACCAATCCTAAACTTGGATATATATATATATATATATATATATATATATATATATATATATATATATACATACATGGCGGAATCTCCCGTCGTATTCGAAGTATGAGGGTCAAGCAGCTCAGTTCCTAGGAACCGACAGCCCGGACACCAGCACATATGATTTGGTTATAGTGGTGAAGATTTTGTGCAGAACTAACCACACTTTTTGAAGGGCCGAATACGGAGACCTGGTGTAGTACGTGCCACAAGGGCTTCAAACGACCCTCCGCAGGTTTTGAATTCAGAGTTGTCCTGTTCCTAGACCAGTTACCATCCATGGCTATAGAACCCATTCTGTCCTGCAATTTACCCATAGCTGGAGAGAGAAGAAGAGAATTAATACCTTTCCCAAGAGTATTAGCACGTTAGTGGATGTAATGGATTGGACTGGAATTCGAACTCGGCTCTCCGATTCCTCAATCTGAGCCGCTATCGGAGTCACGGTGAAGGAGTGAATATATATATATATATATATATATATATATATATATATATATATATATATATATATATATATATATATATATATATATATATATTGTAATTAATGAATGTGGCAATAAATATGAGGACAACAGTTTGAACCATGAAAATTGGGTAAATAGATATAATACCTCATCTCAGAAATATAGACAGACAAAATATTTTTTATATTTATTTCTTTATAAAATTGTAATTAATATTTCATTATAGTTGGTTCACATATTTTATGATCTTGTAAATATAAATATAGAGAAATCTAATAAATAAATAGTCCTTAACATTTTTGCTGTCATTTCTCAGTAATAAAGAAAGTATAAATCCATTTCCATATGTTCCGGTTACATTAAGATTCTCATGCGTGCTTTTTGAAACAATAAAGTTTGCCGAGGGAGTGCATAGAATAATAGAGGTTTAGTAGGAGTTAATTTAAGCAAATAAGGCATGGAACTTGCTAATTTTTAAATCCACAGCTTGAGAGAATGGATGGCGGAGCAAGGTTTGTGAGAGATGTAAAAAAAAGACAAAAGTTATTAAGAACTACAAAATGATAGGAAACTGTGGAGAGCCATGATCGCCAACGTCCTGAAGGGACATGACACATAGAAGCAGAAGATAATCTCCATATTTTTCTTGTATGCCTGTCGCTCATTATTTCTCTATATCTTTCTTTTACATGTTTCCTGTATTTCTACCTACCTCCCTCTCGATATATATATATATATATATATATATATATATATATATCTGTCTATATTTCTGAGATGAGGTATTATGTACAGTATTTACATTATTCGGACTATTGTCCTCATCTTTGTCGCCATATTTGTCACAACGTTTCGGCCGTTGTACGCTCCGGCCTTCTTCAGGTGGTTGGAATTTCGAACCGAACCCTTTATTTCGATCACTGGGGTAGACTGTTCTAGTTCCACGAGCCATGTTTGATGGATGTCAGTTATCAGTTATCTCCTGCTAATTTTCCCTCTGAAAAGTTCTCCACTGCCTGAACCGGGTATTGAACTCACACTCTTTGGACACATGGTACGGTGGATAAAGGCGTTGGTTAGATCCAGTAACAGACCCAAAGAGTGTGAGTTCAATACCCGGTTCAGGCAGTGGAGAACTTTCAGAGGGAAAAATTACCAGGAGATAACTGATAACTGACATCCATCAAACATGGCTCGTGGAACTAGAACAGTCTACCCCAGTGATCGAAATAAAGGGTTCGGTTCGAAATTCCAACCACCTGAAGAAGGCCGGAGCGTACAACGGCCGAAACGTTGTGACAAATATGGCGACAAAGATGAGGACAATAGTCCGAATAATGTAAATACCATATATATATATATATATATATAAGACATTTATATATATTATGTTTAACGTTCTTTTTATAGATACAAGTATTTAAGCAAATGCTCTGTTTTATAATAAACAGTATTAAATAACATTTACCGGTCTGAATGTTCGAGAAATTTTCATAGAAAATCGAATCGAACCTGTATCCTATACGGAACCATCATTTCGCGTGATGTGCCTTAACCGTTCGGCCACAGAGGAGCGTCTGGTTAGCAAGGTCGATTTTACTATCTTTAAACTTAAATCTTCCATGAATCTCTTCTATTCATATCTGCTCTAGCGTATCAAATGTAAACAAATGACGTCATATATAGGATACAGGTTTGATTCCTGTCGGAGAGCGAAAGTTTTCTATGAAAATTTCTCGGACATTCAGGCCGGTAAATGTTATTTAATACTGTTTATTATAAAACAGAGCATTTGCTTAAATACTTGTATCTATAAAAAGAACGTTAAACATAATATATATAAATGTCTTTAAATAAATTGTCGGGCTATGTCCAATTCAAAAAAAAATATATATATATATATCACTTTCTTTGTATGTCTCTTTCTCTCACTCTATCTTTTTCTGTATATCTCTTTCTCTCTCTCTCTTTTTTCTGTATGTCTCTTCCTCTCTCTCGTTTATCTGTATGCCTCATTCTCTCACTCTCTCTTTTTCTGTATGTCTCTTTCGCTCACTCTCTTTTCTCTGTATGCCTCTCTCTCTCCCTTTTTTCTCTCTCATTTTTCTCTGTCTTTCTTTCGCCTTTCTGTGTATGTTTCTCTCTATTGTGTTTCGTTGCATGTTGCCCTCTCTTGCTTTTCTTTGTATCTCTTTTTTCTCTCTCTCTCTACTTTTCCTCTGTATGTCGTTCTCAGGAACTCCCGTTTCAATTTTATATATCTTATTTCTCTCTTTCTCTCTCCCTTTCGCTGTTTCACTCTGTCCCAGACGTGGCATTGCGTGTTCAGAGGTCTTTTTTTTTAAACAGAAGATCAATCTCAATGGGCGCCGTACAACTTGCGAAATCTGCAAGAAAACAGTTCGCTCACCGGAGCAAAGGTTAAGATTCAACAGAGATTTGTGTTTTTGTTAGACGCCTGTGAGAAAAGCAGGTTTTTATATTACAAACCTGATAAAAGGAAGCATTAAGTAAAAACGGCCTTTTCCTGGAAGTCGCAGTGGTTAATCGTAACGGTAATATTAGTAGTTTCCTTATAAGGAAACGTGCGTCATTAATTGACCTAGCAGCCACTGATGTTGTGGGTTGAAATTGATAAAAATCTTTCTCTCAAAACATGTTATCGGCGAAATTGTTTTCTCAACTCGTGCAGCTGTTATGTCTCTTTCCAGTATTGATGGGGGTTGCCTTCCGGACCTTTTGTTTGATGTGGTGTGAAATGTTAATATCTTGATTATTATATTTTCATGTGCTATGATATGAACATGATGAAATAGATATATAGACAGATAGACAGATAGATAGATAGATATTAACTAACTGGGATTGATAGATAGATAGATAGATATTAACTGACTGGGATTGATAGATAGATAGATATTAACTAACTGGGATTGATAGATAGATAGATATTAACTAACTGGGATTGATAGATAGATATTAACTAACTGGGATTGATAGATAGATAGATAGATAGAGAGATAGATATTAACTAACTGGGATTGATAGATAGATCGATAGATAGATATTAACTAACTGATGTAGCTGGATAGATATTAACTAACTGGGATAGATAGATATTAACTGGGATAGATATTAACTAACTGGAATAGCTAGCTAGCTAGATAGATAGATATTAACTGGGACAGATAGCTAGATAGATATTAACTGGGACAGATAGATAGATAGATATTAACTGGGATAGATAGATATTAACTAACTGGGATAGATAGATAGATAGATAGATAGATAGATGAAATTATAATGGTAATATTATCCGTTTCCCTCCAAGGAAATATTTGGCATTCATTGACCGAGCAGTCCGTACTGCTTTCAGTTGAAACTTATAAAATCTTTCTTTTAAAACAATTTTTCAGGAAAACCGATTTATCAATTCCAGTAGCTGTTATAGCTCTTTCCAGTATTGATTTTCTAGTTATACGTGCCATGATATGAATATAATGAAATAGATAGATAGATAAATAGATATTAACTAATTAACAATTACCATGACGATATTAATAGAAAAGGCATAGAAAAGCGTTGGGAAAGTGATTGAAGCCAAAATGCCAGCCCAGGGCTGATAACATTGCAAATTATTCTTTGGATTTTATTGATAATCCCTAAATCCATAGCAGAAACACCAGACCAAATGTGACAGCAATATTTAACGCATGGTTGAATGGTAGACTTATAAATGTGTAAGATAGATTTTGGCGGGAAAAAATTGTCTAGTACGACGCAGTGAATCAACTTTCCTAGCAGCATACCTGGCAATTCATTCAATATATTCTTTGTACTTCGTGTCAACGGAAACTGTTATCCCGCGAAGGTGCAATGAAATATTTATTTCATTGCACCTTCGCGGGCTAACGTTAAATGCTTTCGTTAAACGTTTTTCGCTAAATAAAATGATAAGATCTTGCCATCAATCCAGTACTGCTCTTAAATTCATGTCTACGTACCATGGAGGAAAGTAATATTTATTTTGAAGAATACAAAAATGTGGCACAAGGCCAAAAGGACGGATAGAGGAACGCTGGTTTTCAATTTGTCTTATCATAAAATTAGCTAACCACAATTACTGATTCAAACATACCACATTATTCCTACACCCAAACAACACATTATTACCTACCATTCTTACTACAACCACTAAACAACACATTATTACCTACCATTCTTACGACAACCACTAAACAACACATTATTACCTACCATTCTTACGACAACCACTAAACAACACATTATTACCTACCATTCTTACTACAACCACCATAATACCACGAAGTCTTTATGAAGTCCTAATTAGCTTCCATATGTGCAATTTGTTTGGTAAAAATAACAACTTTTAAAACTGAAATCCCAATGAGGAAATTTCGTCAGAAGAATTACTATGAAAATATTTATAGAAAAAGCACAGGGAAGCTACATTACTGCGGTGGGAAAATGACTGAAGCCAAGATGCCAGGTCAGGATCAATAACATTGCAGATTCTTCTTTGTAATTTATCACGATTCTCTAAATATATAGCAGAGGCATCAGACCAGATGCGACAATAACATTCAAAGAATGGACGAATAGGTAGACATAAGTAAGATAGACTCTGGCGAGAAAAAATGTCTAATAGTGAAGCAACCTTCTTAGTTGCAGACCTAACATTTGATTCGATACAATCTTTCCATTTCATGTCAACGGAAAACGTTAGGCTGAGAAGGCGTAATGAAGCAGGAAGCTGCACGAAGAAATAAATAAATAAATAAATCTCGAAGATTCCATACAATATTTTGCTTTATTAGTTGGCACGTTTAGTTCTGTTTTCAACTGAGCCAATATTTTGACTCATTTTTCTTTATAGGGCTGCTTCTCCGGTCTTCAGATAATGTATGCGTGATGTATGGTCGACAGAGAGGTAACAGGAGTCCGAGAAGGTTCAATGAGCCACTCTTCTGGATATTAGCATTAGCTCACTGATGGAAGGCAGAAAAAAAGAAGTTCTCTCAGAAAGCAGTTTCGTTTTGGAGGCTTTAAAATTGACATGCCATGTCTTGGCATTGCTTTATGTTTCAGAAATTAATCTTTTTTTAAAACTTTAAATGAAGGCGATGTTAAATAGATGTCCTCTTTCAGGTTCATTAGTATTTTCTGTATGCCAATTCGCATAAGACAGGTAAGAGATATCTTTACTGATAAAGAAGTGAACAATGTTGAAATGCTAATAAAAAAAACTAATTCTGCAGAAAACGCTAGATAAATTTGATACGCTTGTAAATGTTGTGCTGATGAAATGATAACATGTACTAAAGAATATATTAAAAGTAGTCGACCGTAGTTGAGATCATGGAGTCAATGCGAACGATCCTTCCCTTAGCTGCATAGTATTTGCATCGCAAGGGCTACATACAGTTTTGGATTCAGAGATTTCCTTCTCCTAGGCCGGTTGCCACCCAAAGCTATAAAACCCCTAATATTAGACGAAGTTTTATTTGAAAAATTAACGCCAGTCATAATCTAGATGAGTAGGATTCAGATCTTTCTCAAGAGCATTAAGTGAATGAGAACTCGGCTCTGCGTATCCTAAATTCATTACTCAACCGTGCCTTTTCAGGCTAGAAGAGTTGAATTTATATCTTTCCCAAGAATATTAGGTGAATGTAATGAACTCGACTGGAATTCGAACTCAGCTCTCTGATTCATCAATAAGCAGCAATCGATTATTCTACTTTAAACCCTCTATATTTAATATCACGATCTGTTTCACCCCAACATTTCGTCAGTTGCTCTTGGTCAATGTATATGCACGGCCCCGCATCAATCGAACGTGGACCTTACATTTTCGATCTGCGATGTTTCGGAGACTACCCAACTCCAGTTGTGATTGTTGGTTTACACCTCTCTCTCCTATACTTTCCGCTTAGACCCCTCCAAAACCATCTGAAGCTCTGAGGTTGTGTTTTTGTATTCAGCGACTGAGAATACACTTCAGGACATCCTTGTTCCTGCCTTCTTTTGTCTGGTGTGAAAGTGAGTTTAAATCCTCTTACAGTATACTACACCCTGCTGACATAATGAAAACATGTCGCCAACACTCTGAAAATTGAAATTAAATTATAATAAAATTGTAATATAGGATTCAGAGGTCAGAATCGAATTTAATATCCTTCAAGAACTTTTGATCTAAGAAGAGTTGGGTCACTCCAATATGTACCGGGTTCACTCTAAGAGATACCAGCATGCTTTGTATTTAGTGTCACCTCAGATCGTCAAAAGAGCTAGGCGCCTCAAAAGGTTAATTTAGAATTTTGGACAGTTGATTGAGAATCGTGCGGCCGTGTGTTGTGCAGCAAAATTGGGCCATGCCTATTCACAAGCCTAGGATGTTTCTTTTTTAATTTTTCGTGCATACACTCAATTTCTTCACAATACCAGGTTTCTGTTATTATTTTCCCTTGAGACAAGAAAGAATAATGAATAACCCCTTTGAAAGACCACCATACAGTAATCATTAACTTTTTAATGTGCAGTGGAGTTTTGGGGTATTGTTTTGGTGATTAACTTGCATCTAACCACTGGCCTACTCTCTTACCGTTGTCAAAGAGTATCCATTTCTCATCTCATGTAATGATTCGATGCAAAAATGGTTCTTTTTCCCAGTTTGTACTCATACAGTAAGAGTAATCGACATTGTTTCATTCTAATCATTTTCATTGAGCTTATGAATAACAATATATTGAAAAAATAACTATCCGGAAAGAAAAAGAGTCAGGAATAAGTCAAGATTTTTTATATACTAAAAATGACGCATTTTTTGGTTGGTTGTTGATCCGATTGTATCGGATCAGCAGTCAACCAAAAAATGCGTTATTTCATGTGTGACAACCTAACAGGAAAAAAATGGACGTACCCCTCCTTTTTATGCTCAGTTTACTGTGAGCTAGGCCACTGGCTCACAAAGACTTTATTTTGAAGAAAACTACGGAAGTCAATCACTAAAATTAAGCATTGTCAGGTCTGTAAGCACTTTTGTGTGCGGGTGGTGTAATGGATAATGGCTCAGGATTGGAAATTGGAGAGTCAAGCTCCGATTCCAGTCGGGTTGGTTATATTCACTTATAACCTGAGGAAAGTTATGAATGCATCTCTTCTCACCTCTCATCTATGGGTTAATTAGTAGGACTTGTATCAGTATATCATTATTAACTAAAAAAAAAAATTAATTAAAACAGCCTAAAAATATTTTCTGGCTTTAAATAACCTGCAAAGGTTCATAATCTGTAAAAAAACAAATAAATTCATTGCCGTCATTAATTTTCAAAACAAATCCTAAAACTTAATTTTCCATACTTCTTTCCTAAACATCATCTGCTAAAGCTTTTATAAGTGCCTTATGTGTCGAAAACGTCTGTTGGTCTCATTTCAGAAAATAAGTACGAAGGAAAAGCACAGAAATGTGAATTTATAATAGAAAATAATAATAAAAAAAGCAAAAACAAATAGAATAATAGAACTTAAATTCTAAAAATTTAGAATTAGGAATTTTACCATTTGTTTAATTCAGTCGATGCACAAAAATTCAACATTTACATTTAGGCGATCTTGAGAAAATTAGAAGTCCTACCAGGATTTATTATTGGTTGCCACTAGCTTAACAATATAAGATATGTAGATGACACAATGCGGATAGTAGAGACAGAAAGGTAGCCACAGGAACTACTGCCTAAGATAATAAAGGAGAGCGAGAAGAAAGGACTAACTATCAATTGTAAGAAGACCAAAAATATGGTTGTCAGCAAAAGGAACGGAGAATTACGAATTGAAGACACTAAAATCAAACAAGTACAAAAATGAAAATATCTAGGAAGTTTTTTTTTTTTTTAGAAAAGGATAGAAAATGGAACCACAAAATCTGAAGGGCACTGGGGCAGCGAAAGATGTCTTCTAAAATCTAAACAAAGTATCAAGAAACAGGAAAATGTCATTAGAAACTGTTGAAACTTGACTAATGCATGGAATAATAATGCAACACAAAATGTACTTAGAACAAAATGTATTGAAACAAGAAAGTGTACACAATATTTACATATAGTCTTTTGTATATTCCTAGGAAGACCGTGCCTGGAGAATGTGTTGACTGAGTCGCAGTCGGGCAGAGTCTCTGGTCGAATCTCTTGATTCGTACCCCTCTCTTCCCGGTACCAACCATATTTATATGGTCGGTACTCCACTATGCAAATTTGGTGGATCCTACCACAACACCCCCCTCCCAAGCCTTGGAATTCCCTTTGGATTTTCAAACTGGCTTCCTATATGGGATGATGATTATGGCTATTTCTTTGTAGATCCCATTTGCATACTTCATATGCATATGTCCATCCGCTTAATTTTAATATCTTTTCCGTTTTGGATTCACGTTCAATGGGTCCGTGAACTTTCGTTTCCTACCGGATCTTCTCGGTTCAGGAGTATTCTGCGGAGGTTCTTCTTGAAAAATATCATACATTACATCAATGAGATCTTCCTCCTCATCCGGTATACTCTCTTCATGCTCTAGAACGTAACATTTTTTAAGTTGGTTCTGGTGCCTTTTATGAGTATTTTTCGGCCCTTTAATTATGTAAATCAGGTCACCGATTCTCTTGTCCACTATGCCTCGCTCCCAGAACTCAACGTTGTTTTTGTAGCACTTGAAAAACACCTTCTCTCCGGAGGTGTATCTTTTTCTAGCTGTATACATAGTATTCTTTACTCTATTTTTTCCTGGCAAAAGCTTGTCAAACACTGACTTAACTTTCCTAGCGAACATTAGTTCAGCTGGTGCCATGTTTGAGTGTGTTCTCTGGTTTGGCGTGATTCTGTATACTTGTAGGAATTGCTGAAGCGCCTTTTCCGTTGGAACTCCTGAGGCTTTCTTCAGAGCGCGCTTTAAAGTATCGACAAATCTTTCTGCGAGTCCATTGGACCTCGGATGATACGGCGGCGTCGTTATGTGGTTAATTTGATATAACTCACAAAATTCCTTAAATTCTTCAGAAGTGAATTGTGTACCATTGTCACTCACAATACACTCTGGCACACCGAACCGTGCAAATAGTTCATGCAAAAAAGTTGTTGTGGTATTGGACGTAGGCTTTTTGCAGCGTAGTACTTCCGGCCATTTTGTAAAACTATCTACCACTATTAAGTAGTAATAATCTTCTACTGGACCAGCGAAATCAATGTGTAATCTTGTCCACGGATGATCCGTCTTGGGCCATGGTTTGTGTACTATAGGTGGTGCCTTAGCTGCTAACGCACACCCTTTACATCGATGAACCATGTTTGCGATATCCACATCCATTCCTTTCCAATATACAAAGCTTCGCATTAAGCTTTTTGTTCTATTAACCCCCGGGTGACCCATATGAAAGCCCCGTAGTATTTTTTTTCTGCAACTTTTTTGGTACTACTACTCTCTCACCATATAATAAAAATTCGTCACATATTGAATAAATCTCCTGCACTTTTTGGTCATTTGCTACCATTTTGCTTTTTATTTCTAAAATGAAATCATCGCTTTCAGCTTCTTTTTTGATTTCCTTTGGTGTAACCGGTAGCTCTCTTAAAATGTTTACCATGCTTTTCACCTCATAATCTGCTCTGATATTTGCAATAATTGATTCTTCAAATCTTTTTTCTTGACTCGGTACGATAAACTATCCGCATGAATTATATTTTTGGATAATAGGTGCTTTATGTGAAAATCATAATTGAGAAGAATGGTTCCCCATCTCAACAGTCGATTTGCCGTATAAACGGGTAACCCTTTCTTTGAACCAAAAATAGTGATCAGAGGTTTATGATCCGTTTCTAGCATAAAATGTCTGTCGTAGATGTATCTATGAAATTTTGTTATGGCAAAAATGATACTCAGAATCTCTTTTTCTATCTGTGAGTAACTTCTTTCTCCTGGGAGTAAAGTTCTCCAAGCATGTGCAATTGGTTTTCTAGAACCATCTGGCATTATGTGTTGAATACACGCTCCTATCCCGTATGAACTGGCGTCACTTGCCACTACAATATCAAGTTTTGGATTGTAATGGGTTAAAAAGAGGTCGGATGTAAGCCTTTTCTTTATTTCATCAAAGGCTTTCTGACATTCTACCGTCCATTCCCATGCCTTGTCTTTTTTTAGTAGTTCATTCAACGGAGCTCTTAGATTGTACATTCCTTTAATGAACGCTTGATAATAATTTGCGAGCCCCAGAAAACTCTGTAGCGTCGCCACATTAGTGGGCGTCGGCATGTCTCTAATCGCAATGGACCTTTCCGGATCTGGAAATCTGCCATTTTTGTTGATTATGTGACCTAAATACTTAATTTCCTCCAACCCAAATTCCCACTTTGACTCTTTGACTTTAAATCCAAAGTCCTGAATCTTTTTAAATACTTGATTGAGGTGCTCTCGATGTTCGTCGACGGTTGCGCTCCTTACTATGATGTCGTCTAAGTAGGCGCACGCAAAGTCTAAATCATTCAACATGACGTCCATAGCTTGTTGAAAAATGGCTGGTGCCACTTTAATACCAAAGGGAAGCCTGTTGTACTTGAATAAACCTCTATGCGTGTTTATCCCTAGTAACTTCGAACATTCCTCTTCGACGGGAATTTGGAGATAGGCATCTGATAAGTCGGTTTTTGAAAATATAACTTCACCATTTAGCTTGTTAAAAATCTCCTCCGGACTCGGTAACGGGTAATGGTAGTCCTTAATTACCGAGTTCAACCCTGTCGAAAAATCAACGTAGACTCTGATTTGGTTTGATTTCTTTTTTATGCACACAATCGACGCAGCCCCTGAATTAGATTCTACTTTCGAAATAATTCACATTTTTTCCAACCTATCAAGTTCTTCGTTAATTTTCTCTACACTTGCGAAAGGCACGTTACGTTTCTTTTTAAAAATTGGCATAGTATGTTCCTTTAATTCAAATTTAGCTTCAAACTTGTTACATCTTCCAAGACCAGGTGTGAAGGTTTCCGGAAACTTTTTCTTTAATTCATCTTTAATGTCCTGTTTTGTTTGCGTATTACTTTCTACTTTTCTGCAGAATGAGTTTAACGGTTTATCCCACAATTCGAATGTTTCAATAAAATCTGTACCCATCAAGTTTTCTCCATTTTTCAGAATGAAAACTTTTATTTTTTTAACGATCCCGTTCAATTTCATGGGAAGTACAACCTCGCCTTCGAAGTTAATTTCCTTTCCATTTACCGTTCGAGCGAGTTTCGTTGACTTCATTATTGTAGGCCTTTTTAAAATTTTCCATGTTTTATAGTTCATTATTGTTAAATCTGAACCCGAATCGAGTTGAAATTTGATATTCTTTTTAAATATTTCAGTCGTCACATATTTCCTCAAATCTCTATCTGATTTGATATTCGAATTTGTTTGTCTAATTCGGCTATTGAATTTTTTCGTTTTACAACACGATCCTTTGTGTCCATTCTTGTGGCACACGAAACATTTCTTATTTCTATATGGGCAATTTACCTCCCAGTGTCTTTCGTTGCAACGTCTGCAATTATATGGTGGGACCTTTTTTTCATCCTCGTTCTTTTTATTTAATTTTTCTTGTCTATTTTTAAAATACGCCGAATTTTTACTCCAATTTTTTGCTGATGGGTAATTTGACTGTTTTTTTTATTTTTTTAATATAAGCAATGTCAGCTTCTTCGATTTTTTGAGACTCTTTCTTTAAACTTACGGCCCGCTGACACTCCTCTGCTAACTTTTGCAGGGTAAGGGTTTGTTGAGATTAGAGTTTAGACAAAACTCTACGTCTTATTTCGGCACTTTTACTGCATACCAGTCTTTGAGCAAAAATTAAACACTTGAATTCTTCAACCGTAATCTCTGCCAATCTGAAGTTGTCACAATGTCTATTCACTATAGATGCATATGTTAAGTAATCCTGATCGTCGGATTTAGAGACATTCATGCATAACCATCGCTTATGCCAAAGCGACATATTTGCTCCAAACAGCTCCTTTAGCAATTTCACTGTTTCCGAGAATTCCAATTCCTTCGTTTTTCTCGGTAGAATAAAATCTACAAATTTGCTATGTTCTGCTGTACCTAGTAATAGACTGACTTTTCTTGAATTCGACCAGTTTTCACAGTCTGTGTAGAAACTATCTTCATATCGTTTAAAGTACGCTTCAAACGTTTTTTCTTCGTCTGGCACATAGTTGAAAGTTTCCAGCGAATTAAATATGGTGTTATTAGAATATGAAGAATTTCCTTCATTTGCCTGATTGTTGTTTAATTTCTCCAGTGTTAACTTTTGAATTTCTAAAACCTTGATCTGCATTTCTTCCTGTTTTCCCAGTCTTTCCTCTTGCTTTTCTTGATATTTTTGCTGTCTTTCATCTTGCTTTTCTTGATATTTTTGCTGTGCTATCTGTTGTTCCCTTATTAATAAGGCAAACTGTTCATTTTGACGTTGCTGACTCAACTGCTGGGATTTGAATAATTCAGATATGACTTTGGATAATTCATCCATCTTTAGCTGATAGTGTTCATGCAACAAAGAATATACTTTTAATTTGTGTATCCACGGATATAATATAAGCTGACCAGAAAAATCGAAATACTTACGACTTTTTTATTTTATGTCTTGCTTTTACATTCAAGCCCGTGATAATCAACTTTGGTATTTTTTTCTCTTTTTTTTTTTTTTTTTTTGTGAACAGAGACCGTCGGACTTTTTTTTCGTTTTCGACTTCTGTTCGCGTATTTCAATGACAACCCTCTGATTTTTATTATCAGAGGTAAATTCGTCACTATAAAATATTGTTGAACAAACAAAATAATTTTTTAAAAGTTCGTTACCTTTCAAAGTCGACATGGTGTATTTGTGCGCCTTTTAATTCCATGCATGTTTTTGTAGTCGGCCAGTTTTTTTTTTTTATAACGGGTGTCTCGTTGTAGATAACTTTTTCAATTTAAAATTACCGTTATTCGTTTACGACACATTTCAAATTTTTCTGAGGGAACATTCCTTTATGCTTAGTCGTCCTTTAACGAGTTCTAAATATCCAGAAGTTCAAAATCCTTCGTCGTTACGTTAAATGTTGGACTTTTAATTAATAATTTTTTCCTTCCGCCTGGGTTCTTCAATGACTTGTCCCAATTGTTGAAGGCTCTCAATTATTAATTCTTTTTTTTTTTTTTCGTATGGTTCTTTCTATCTCGTCGCCATTGTTGAAACTTGACTAATGCATGGAATAATAATGCAACACAAAATGTACTTAGAACAAAATGTATTGAAACAAGAAAGTGTACACAATATTTACATATAGTCTTTTGTATATTCCTGGGAAGACCGTTCCTGGAGAATGTGTTGACTGAGTCGCAGTCGGGCAGAGTCTCTGGTCGAATCTCTTGATTCGTTAAATTTATTTGCACAAAAGTACAAATTGTGGCACAAGGCCGAAAAAGGGGAGGGGTAAAGGCTGGTCATTGCTTACTATCCTATACCTAGCTAATCAGATTCGCGACCCATTCATATATTACAATTTTCCATTCACCACAAGAACTCATTCGTCGCCATTCAAACCTTCATCCACCATCATACCACATCCACACCAGGGGAACCTACAAAAAACGCGCCTCATACCATAAAAATTCGATGATAATATACTACATTAAAATTCCAATAATGAATCGATGAAAGGGGGAGGGGGATGAACCCAATAACAAACTAAAAATTCAACAAATATTTAAACTAAACATAATTTATGTTAGTAGGGCCCGTCCAACCCTCAAAACAGAGAGGCCGCTGTATTCTGCCGATAAGGCAAAATCAAGAAGCACTCTCGCAAAGGGAGTGGGAAGGAGAAAAATAACACGGGCGTGGGGAAATAAAAGGCTGAGCCAGTCGAGATAAAATTGGGGGGTCAAAAACAAACTGGGGAGGTTGGGAATCTCGACTGGATCATAACATAAGAGATAACCGGGAACAGGTTCGGAACACATTTACTCACATTAACTAGGTACACTTAAGCTTGTCTAACCTAACCAAGGGGGGGGGGGGTCCACAGGAAACCACCCCGATGTAACTTTGGTTGACCTAGAAAAGAAAATCAAGGCTAGCCCCGTTCAAACGAACCAAGCTCGCCGCTTTTACCCACCTTTCGTTAAAGACTTTCGAATGCAATCGTTTTCTATCAGTTCTAATCTTCATCTTGAGCTGATGCTCAAAGAATCGGATCAGATCCTGATAAGAAAGCTGATTGCCTCGCAAGACTTCCTCCATGCGCGTCGTCCATATAACCATTCGGGCCGTGGCTAGCAGCATCAGAAACACCATTCGTTTCACCCCGGAATACGGGGGCGACACATTGTCACACGCGTATGCACGATCAATGGACACGAGTTCTTCGGGAGCGAGACGAGCCGTCAGCTCGCCGACATGGTCCCATAAGGGGCGGACCCGGGGGCAATGGTAGAAGGCGTGCGAAGCCGTTTCCTCTAAACCAAGGCCACACCGTTCACAGTCTGGCAAATCCGCCAAGCCCCATATGAAAACCTTGTCGTTGAGAGGCAGCCGATTTCGAGCCAATCGCCAGGTAAGCGAAAACTCAGGGTTACTGAGATAATCCGCCGCTGGCGCTCAAGACCAGTAAGAGCGATACTCCTCCTCCGAACAGCAGAGCGTATCACGTAGGGGATCCTTCGCGCGACCCTCCACTAAGTTCCGATAGAAGACCTTCCTAGGCCGTGAAAGGTCCCTGGACCGCGGAATAGTCCTCAAGGCTGACCGACACTCGCTGAGGAAAAGCGATTCATCTCGAGATTTACAACGGCGCTCAACCTTCGAGATGGGGGGACTGATGGTAAGGCTAGGGAAGGCGTCCCTAATAATCCCCTGCAGAATCGGATCTCCTCTAGTCAATGCGCGGCGTAGTAAAGCCAACTGAGAGGCACGGATGTGACTCTTCAAGTGTGGCATTCCCAGCCCCCGCCATGACACGGACGTTTAGTGCAGACTCGTCTGTCATCCCTGTTCGCGCGTCCCCTCCATAAAATGGAGGATAGCGCTTGCTCGAGCGCCTTCATGTGGGTATCACAGAGAGGAAGTACTGACAATCAATAAAGAATCAGGGGGGAAATGTATGTAACACACACCTCCGCCCTGCCCTTTACGGACAACCTCCGTCGATTCCAAGTTTTACCGGCAGAAACGACCTTTGCTAGTACTTCAGACCAATTTTTCTGCAGCTGGAGGTCGGGTCCAAACCACACTCCAAGAATGCGGACAGGACCGTCCGTCCAACCGAAGTGGCCCGGAAGAACACGCCCCTTCCAGGCACCTAACCGCAAGCCGGACGACTTGTCGCGGTTTATCTTGGCCCCTGTCACCTTCTCGTACCGATCAAGCGCCTTCTGTACCGCCTCAATGTCGCTTCGGGACGACACGAAAGCAGATACGTCATCGGCGTACGCGGAAACCCTGGCTCGAGACCCTCCAGGAACGGCGATCCCGCGTAGGGCCGGACTGCACGTCTCGTCCTTCAGCCGGCGCAGGAGAGGCTCCAACGCCAAAGCATAAAGGAGAGGCGACAGCGGACAACCCTGACGAACCGACCTCGACAGAACAAAAGCGCCCGACAACTTTCCGTTCACCTGTACCACAGCACTGGGGGAGCGATACAGGAGGCTAATCCAGCGGCAGAAGCCGGGTGCGAATCCGGCGGCCTGCAGGACAGTAGCGATGGTCGACCCTATCAAATGCCTTGGACTGATCCAAATTGATCAGCGCGGCTTCTTCGTCGTCGTCTTTTACTCCATCTAGGATCGTGCGGATCAAATGCAGGTTGCTCTGAATTGTTCGGCCTCTCACAGAACAAGTCTGCTCGGGTCCCAACAGAGACTCGGCAACTGACTGCAAACGCTCCTGCAGGATCTTGGCCATAATCTTTAACTCTGTGTTTAGCAGAGTTATGGGCCTATAATCATCTAGCCCCCCCAACACCCTTGCCCTTTTTCAACAAAGTGATCACACACCTGGTAATGCAGTTGGGGATGGCCCCCGACCGAAACCAGTTGTTGAACACTGCTGTCAAAATCGGAACAAAGATGTGCGACAGCCTCAAGTACAATTCATAAGGCAAACCATCCAGAGCGGGCGACTTGCCTCTGCCAACCTTCTTCAATGCCTCATAAACTTCGCCCTCCGTGATCTCTCCCTCGCAGCTAGCTGCTTCAGTCGGCTCAAGCCGAGGAAAGTCAGCCAAATAGCTGCGAAACTCCTCCTCACGGAGACCAGGCTCCTTGGTAAAGCGGCTCTCGAAATGCCGCCGAAACGCCTCGCACATGTCGTCAGTCGACCGCAGAGTACGCCCCTCCGGGTTTTTGACTTGACGAATGTATCGATCACCACCTCGACGGACTTCTTCCCGACGCAGATCTGCGCCCAGGTTCACGGCTTCAGAAGACATCTTACTTAACTTATGTCTAATTACCTGACCCATGTAGCGCTCGCTATTCGAACGCTGCAGGGCCTCCCTAGCTAGGGCTATCTCTAGGGGACCCCCCCAGCCTCCGCCCGGGAAAAATTAGCCTTAAGTGTCTTCACCTTATCAGCTTTATCTAGCGCGAGCCGTTTGCTGAAATCAGTGGTGAAAGACCTAATTCTATCCTTAAGTTTTTACCCACCATCTATTCCCGATAACCGCCCCCACTAGCTCCCGCTGCACTAATCTAATTAGCTGCTCCTGGAAGTCCCGCCTGTCAAGTAAAGACAGATTGAACTTCCAGTAACCAGCCATTCTAGGCCTATGTTCTAACACCACCCAGGCACAAACGAGTTTGTGATCCGTGTAGCCTACCCAGTGGAACGTGGGACAATCTAACAAGTCTATGTCGGCTCTACGAACTAACATTCTGTCAAGGTAGCTAACTACCTTGTCAGACGGCCAGTTAAGCGCCCACGTCCACATTTTCCCACTGGGATGATCGACCCGGTATCTATCGACGAGACCATAATCGCCAATCAGATCGACCAGGCTACGATCGCCCCTTCTCCCGCTAGCGCCCCACCCCCTGTCTAACTTGGGGTCCAGGATGGCATTCCAGTCCCCCATTAGAACTAGGCGCGAAGAATCGACCAGGAAAGGCCCTAACCGCCGAAAAAAGGAACCCCGCTCCTCCTGGTCGTTGGGCGCATAAACCGCAACGACCCGAAACGAACCACTTTTCACGGCAATATCGGCCACGATTAACCTGCCCTCGGCATCTGTATGCACAAGGTCCACCTTCGCATCAAGAGTACGTCTGACTAACAAGGAAACTCCTCTGGCACACCGGTCCCCATATGCTGAATAGATGACAAAGTCATCCTCCAGCACACACGCATAGGACGTGCAAACAAAGTGGGTCTCTTCGATCGCGGCGACATCCACGCTGAAGGACAGGAGATCCCGAAGCAGGCGGGCAGCCTTGCTCCGATTTCTCAAGCCCTTCACATTCAGACTGGCTATCTTAATAGACATTTGCTAGGCCTGCAAAAAAAGAAAAATTATGGCAAAAAACCTAAGCACATACAGGGCGGAAATCTGCAGCTGACAGGACCCCGACGGATTGTCCCAGGCTTCCTGTTCCTAATTCCGTCGTCATCCTCCCACCCGAGACAATCCCGCCGACGTCCGTGGGATAGATTAGTTTTATAGCTCTATATAAGGAGGGGTGGAGTAATACCGGGACCCTCCCAGAGCAAAATTGTCTTAATTTTTTAATGTTTTCATTGTCCAACTCAAAAATTCTCATATTAGTGAACGCAGCCCTTGCCTCGTATAGGTGGTTCCATACTTCTAGATGGTCCCCAGTTTCCCTTATGCAAGTTATAACCGCTGGGGCCTCGGAGAAGTTTCGGGGATCCTCTATGTTTTTCCCGTCTACTAGGTCCATCTTATAGAGAGTCCCTAACAGGGCCCTTCTCTGCTTGGCAAGGCCCTTCTTATACTCGTCCCTGTCCACTTTACAGACCTGCTTCGGGCCCGAGAACATCTTTTTTTTCTTTTTCTTCTTCTCCCTTGATGGATGAGGAGGGGAAGAAATGGATGCGTGAGGGGGTGGGTGGTGGAAAGTGGGCTGATGGGAGAAGTGAAGGGGGAAGGGGAAATAATGTGGGTAGGAGAGGAAGTGTGACGTCTGGTTCTTAGGGATTGCTTGGCATCTACAAAAGAAGCAGGGACGGAGATTGCCCTGGTTCTATCCATGACTTTCTCCGCCCTACCACGGTCAGAGTGGCCTTGCGACTGTTCATCATCACTCTCCTCCCTTGATCTTTTGAGGGATGTCGGCCGAGGTGGAGAAATTTGTTCCACCTCCATCTCTTTTTCCTTCTGTTGCTGCTTTTCTGGCTGTTGGGGTTTCTGCTGTTTTTGCTGCTGCTGCTGCCTTTCTGACTGATGGGGTTTTTGATGCTGCTGCTGCTGCTTCTTTAAAGATTTCTCCAGACCCTTCTTTGGAGGTTGCACCTCTTTCTCTGGTTTCTTCTTGGGTTGAGGAGTCTCCTGTGGGGCCCGGATATTAGGGGATTTCTTACCCCTCACTACCACCTTCCAGGGTTCCTCCAGTGCCTTTGGTGTTGATCCCTCTTTTGAGGTTTTCTCCACTCTTGTAGCTGCTTTTGTTGTTGCCGCTGTCGCTGTTGTTGTTTCTACTGCAGATGCTGCTACTGTTGGACTAGGCGTCTGTTTCTTGTTTTTAGCAGGGCACTCCTTGGCCATGTGGCCCAAAGTGTCGCAAAACCAACAAAAGGGTCGCCTGCTCTCGACCACCACCAACATCTTCCTTTGCCTGCACATTACGGTATTCGGAAGGTTTTTGTAGTTTTCCTGGTTCACAGTAATCTGGATTTCGATATCTCCAGTTGCGATACCGATCTTGCTTGTGAGGGCCTTCACTTCATGTACTTCGCCATATAAAGCAAAGAAGGCCCCCATCCTGTCCTCTGAAATATCCGCCGGCACGCCGTGAACTGTCACTTTTGTCCTGCGAGTACCCATATACTCGGTCTGCAGGCGCAGGCTTTTGGTTACTAAAATACTTCCTGCCAGCTCCTTCGTCTGTTGCTCCGTCGCCAGCAAGATGTCCCACAAAGCGTTTGTTCTCCTTGCGAGAAGCTTTGGACTTATTTTTAAAGACTTTAAGGCTTCTTCCATGTTGTCCCTGCTGACTCCAATTAATTTCCGCGTCTTAACGTCAGAAGTCAGCAGGGATATTGTCCGGGTACGGATATCCTTGAAGGCCTCCTCAATGGTCAAAAATTCAGTCCCAGTGAAGGAGTCCTCGAACTTCTTCCTCTGCTCCTTGTAGACGTCCGCATCTTTCGTAATCGGCCTATGTTTGGACTAGGCCGTTTTACTCGGTGACACCGTTTCAGGAGACGGTGTTTCATTGTTATTGTCCACCATGGTAGGTTTTAAAACACCTACCACGGTGAACGAAGATAAGGATATATATTTAAAAACAAATAAACTGCAAAAGAGAAAAATGCAAATAAAAACCGGGGGCGGGTAGCAAGATAAAACAGAAAAGAAATAAACGATAAACGGAAAATGTAAAAACTTACAATGTACACTAAAACAAAAAATTAAAACAAAAAAAGAAAATTCAAAAAGAGTTTGAAACTGAAAAAGTAACAACTAAACTTATCTTTTCAATTCTTCGGTGCTGAAATCACAAATAGCAGTAACTTAACACAAACCCAGACACGTCTGCTCAGTAAGCGTTCAATCTCTTGATTCGTTCCCTCTCTTCCCGGTACCAACCATATTTATATGGTCGGTACTCCACTATGCAAATTAGGTGGATCCTACCACAACAGAAACAAAGAAAAGGGTATACATTTCTATGAAATGTCAATCCTCCTACATGACAGTGAATGCTGGACAATCTCCTCGTCATCCAATAGCTAAACAGAGTATCAAGAAACAGGAATACTGGGCAATCTCCTCACAGATGAAAAAGAGACTTGAGGCTAAAGAAATATGGTTCTACGGGATGATGCTGAGAATACCACGGAGTGAACATGTGAGCAACGAAGAAGTTCTTACAGAAAGTGGAGACAAAAAGGACGCATCAGAAAGAGATGGTTGACACTTCTAGGGCACATAATGAGGACGGACTTTTGCAGTCAATATTCGATTTGGCATGACATGTCCTGTTAGCACATTGTGGACCAACACCCTATTAGTCAGCGTTCATTATGTGACGGCAGATTAGTGTGTTTACAAAGAAAGCAATACAATACTTTATGTTAAATGAAAAGGTGGTGTTATCAGAAAGGCTGGTGCACTCCCATATATAATCGTGTTCATATTCCTGCTCAGGTTAGTTGATACTGAATAATTCATTTTTTTGTTTCTTTTGTTTGTTCTTTGATACACAGCGCCAAGTTTATTCATATAATAAAAAATAGCAAAAACAAACAAACACATTCTGGCTATTATTGTCCTAATTTCAAGTTTATCTATATTGTCGCTTGAATTCAACAAAATCTCGATATGACACATCTGATTCGAAAATTGGAAATGTGTAATAAAATTGACAAATCGTTTCGGTTAAATTTGACAAAACTTGGACATCTCTCTCTCTCCATCACACATTCGCTCTCTCTCTCTCTGTCTTTATATATATATATATATATATATATATATATATATATATATATATATATATATATATATATATATATATATAGCTTCATGTCTTGCACATCTCGCCTGTGGAACTCCCTTCCCTATTACTGTTTCCCTGACAAATACAATCTCCAACGGTTTAAGTGGAGCGTCAATCGACATCTCCAGTTGCCTTGATCTATCCACTTCCCTTCTCCACATCCTTTCATCTTTCATTCCTATCTGCTCTCGCTCCAAATCTTCTGTAACCCCCTTGCCTTGATCGACCCACTGCCTTTCTCTTTCTCCACATCCTATCCTTTACCACTCCTATCTGCTCTTCTTCCAACCCTTCTATAACCCCTTGCGTGATAGTGGCTCCCAGCCTTGCTTGGGGTGATACGCTTAAAAAAAAATATATATATATATATATATATATATATATATATATATATATATATATATATATATATATATATATATATATATATGCATGTTTCATTAAATACGACAGACAATGTACTACGGTTGAGCTTTTTATTTAATTTTTCTTGTGTTCGAACAAGAGCTTTCTTTACAGGACAAAGGGTGTGTAGGAACTGTACAAATGTGTTATGCGCTTTCGGCTATACCTTTAGCCATTTTCAAGGATGATTCAATTTTTCAGCTTAATTGAGTGTGTACATTATGTATATGTCTTAGAGTATAGTAGAGATGTTTTTAATTTCCGAAGACGGTTAGCACATTGTGGCCTTGTTCGTAGTTAATATTGTTAAGAGTTGGCTTTTCTTTTTCTATATATATGTATATATATACATAGAGACTTTATAGTGATAAGAAAAATATATATATGAAATTTATAGTAATAGCAACTAAATAATTATATAATTTATAGTAATAAGAAATATATATATATATATATATATATATAATATAATTTATAGTAATAATAAATTAAAAGCCGCCCTATTGAGCGGCAGCTTCTGCGGAGGGCTCTTGATTGAACCTTCATCGCAATAGGTAGGGAGGAATAGATGTGACAAGCAACAACAAACTTCAGAAGAACTCAAAATTGATCATTGCATGTAAGTATTGCGTTAATATTTAAGCTTTTTTTAATAGTTCGACGATAATTCTTTTACCGACACTTAATTTAAAGACAATTTGATGTACGTAGGTCCTTACTTTCCGTACAAACAATTTTTTTTTTCATGGGTGACTTTCGCGATTAATTTCGATTATTCCCAAATTTATTTCCAAGTTATAAAAATTGTTATCGTACAAAAAGCGTATTGATTAAACAACTTTCTATTTTGCCTTTAAGTGCATCTTACTCGTTTGAAATTTTCGAAACTTCACAACTGCTCAATTTCGTATCCGAAACGTGCACAAAGCAATTTCTAAATAAATAATAATAATTTATTAATCCGTCATATTTTCATAAGGCTAGACGTTATTTTTAGTGGATACCCATGTTTGAGTAGACGCTCCGTTTATTTTAAACAGTATTTTATTTCGTCTACCGGCCTGAATGAACATTGGAGCATTCATTAATAAAGAAAATGCGCCCTTCGGCAGAATTCAAGCCTGCAACTCTCTTTGCAAAAAAAAACCGTCTTTAGATCCTACCTGTTTTAAGCAACTCGGTTACGAAGAGCGTTGTGATTAAGCAACGTCCTACTTTGCTTTTAAGCCCATCTTAAGTGTTTGGGATCTTCGAAAGTTCAGAGCTACTCAGTTTCGTATTCGAAACATAAATAAAGCAATTTTTAAAGAAATAATGGATTTTTATTTATTAAAGATTTCTCGAATGTTCAGGTCAGTAGACGAAATACGTATATATGTGTGTGTGTAACTGTGTGTGTATGAACGATAAACACAAGCCATATATTTAAATAGGAATGGTTTAGTTCTCTTGAATGTATTAATTATAACAATACTATGGATTTCAAATGTGAAATGCATATTACCAATCAGAATGCTTAATGCAATTAACGTCAGTCATCGCATCATCGATAATTTTATTTTTATTGAACACTCAGCAAAATTGTCTTCGGGATGTGTCTTATACATCGGTGCGTCTCATATTCCTCAAAATACGCTATATATATATATATATATATATATATATATATATATATATATATATATATACATATATATATATATATACATGAAGAAATATACTCTTAAGGTGTGGTATATTTATGGGATAAAGTGCTCAATATCAGAGATAGAGCGTGTGTAAATATAAAAGTGAACATTGAAGTCAACACTTAGAGGCGACAGGCTGTTTCATGCAAGACGCAATCGTCAGAAATAGACTGTCGCCGTATGATGTTGAACTCAGTGTCCACTTTATATATATATATATATATATTTGTGTGTGCGTGTGTGTGTGTGTGTCTGTCTGTCTGTCTCTATGTGTGTGTTTGTGAGTGTGTGTGTGAACATTGAGTAAAATGGATTTTATTTATCAATTCGACAGATTTTTATCGCTTAAACACTGGAGAGCGCATCGTCAGATTGCGTCTAGCATGAAACAGCCTGTCGCCTCTAAATGTTGACTTCAATGTTCACTTATATATATATATATATATATATATATATATATATATATATATATATATATATATATATGAAGAAATATAGTCTTAAAGTGTGCTATATTTATGGGATAAAGTGCTCAATATCAGAGATAGAGCGTGTGTAAATATAAAAGTGAACTTTTATATATATATATATATATATATATATATATATATATATATATATATATATATATATATATATATATAGAGGTGTAGACGGAATAAAATTCCAATAACCAAAAGGACTATTCTTAAAAGAGTGTTCAATACAGAGTAGAGCAACGTTATTTTTAGTGGATACTCATATTTGAGTAGACGTTCCATTTAATTATTAAGCAGTATATTTATTTATTTTCGTCTACGAGCTTAATTTTTCGAGAAATCTTATTGGAGAAAAATATGTGCTCTCCAGTGTTTAAGCGATAAAAATCTGCCGAATTGTTAAAAAAATCCATTTTACTCAGTGCTCTCTCTCTCTCACACACACACACACACACACACACACACACACACACACACACACACACACAGTGGACACTGAGTTTAACATGATGCGGCGACAGTCTATTTCATTTTTGAATGCAATTTTCAGATAGGCTGAAGATTGTGTTCAAACATAAAACTATCACCGTTTGGTGTTGACTTCAGTTTTCATTTTTATATTTACATACGCTCTGTTTGTGATATTGAGCACTTTATATACGATGTCAGCTCAAGAAGTATCGGGAGTGTTGCTATGGTAACAGGCTAAGTACACAGAGTAAAGCGGCTGGGAAGTGATTGTCTTTGAATTCTGTCGCGCATGCACACTAAGTTAAAATGTCCTTACTCCCGTTGTTTATAGCAGTGCTTGAAAGGAAAGTGTATAGAGTGTCGCCGTCTCGCTACATCACATAGGTTCCATCAGTGACCATGGGTTGTGCAGCAGTTTTTGGCTAAGAACAACATTCCGCAGGTCTGGCAGCCACCATATTTCCCAGAATTTACCCCTTGAGACTTTTTCCCCTTTCCACAAATCAAATCCTACTTGAAACAAGATTTCAGGACGTCGAGGAAATTCAAGAGAACGCAGCGAGTCAGCTGCTCGCTTTCCCCCAAAAGGTGTTCCAGGAACGCTTCTCTCAATGGAAATGACACCGGATATAGAGTGTGGCTCTCAACGGAGACTACTTCGAAGGAGATTAAATGTTTAATTAATATGCGTTGTAGTTTTCTTTTTACAGCACCAGTCCCGATACTTTTTTTAAAAATTAGACCTCGTATATGATGAAATCTGCCGTCATAATTCAGCTCCTATAACTTAATCGTCAAACTACGCGTACATATGATTTGATTATAATGGTGAAGGCCTGGGCAAAAAAACAAAACAAAAAACAAAACAAAACAAAACAAAAAACAAAAAACAAAACGAAAAACAAACCCAGAGTTTTCGGAAGAACTGAATACAGTCCACCTCAGGTTTCGAGTACTTTTCCTCCTTCGAGTGGTCCTTCTCCGTTGATATTTCATTCTTCTAGACTGGTTGACAACCACGGCTAAAGAGACCAGTCTGCCATGTAGGATATTTGCGCGAAAGTGAATGAAAAGAACTCGACTGGAATTCGAACATGGCTCGCCGACTTCTTGTTCTGAGCCGCTAATCATTGCCTGCATATCTGTCTGGCCAAAATGGACAAAATTTGGCATCGTTGTGTTATTAGGTTGGTGCAAAAATAATGTCGTTTTTTGACGTTCAAGATCATGTCAAAAAACGACATTATTTTTGCACCAACCTAATCAAGTAACTGGAGATAAAAAAAAAAAAAGTTTAGCCCCCAAGGATATTCATACTGACATGGTTGCTACATTAGGGTTAAAGCTCCAACTTTATCAACAGTGCAAATGTGGGCAGCTGAATTTAGGAAAGGAAGGAAGAGTCTTGAAGATGACTCATGGTTTGTGTTGTAACCTAGAAAAGGTTACTGAATGAGGAATAACCAAAACGGAGGTTGGAAATCAAATGATAATCTTTATAGCATCAACAAAATACAATACTCGCCAGCGGCGTGAAGTAGGTAAACCACTGCTAGTGGTAGGTTACACTACTTAGACAGCATATCACCCGCTTACAATAGTGTCCAACGTATTTATGACGAGTGGGGGGACATACCCATTAGTGTTCATAGGCATGATATGGGAAATCCTGCAGCTGCCACCAACAAAGAAAACATTTCACCACTTGGTGATGGATGACAGGCAATTGACTGTATAGCCAATGCTATTAGCATATACCGCGAGAAAATTGAGAATATTCTGTACAGTGAACTGGGCATGACGAAGGTCACACAGCTCTAGTATCACTCCTTCATAGTCAACCTATGAACTTTTCAGCCCACCATCATTTAAAGTCAAATGTAAGGAATTTATTGTGCAACAAAAGTAAAAATGTCGTTACTTTTTCATTTTTTGAGCGTTCTTAAATTTTAAAAACTAACGACTAACGACATTTTCACTTCTATTTATAATTTCTTATTGCAAAATAAAATCTTTATTTTTACTTTGATAAAATCCATCTTAGGACGAAACACTTCGGATAAGCTTTTGTCTCGATTCATATTGTCATTTTACAGTTATATCTTTAGTTATAACTGAAATTTTACACACACACGCACACACACACACACACATATATATATAAAATAAGAATAATAAAGCCAAACAAAAATTAGAAATAAAAAAGAAATATATATATATATATATATTTATTAAAAAATTATAACATAAACATGTCATAACATCACTACAAAAACAGCCATTTTGTTTCAACACTTCTGGTGTCTTATCAAGAGATAGTGTTGAATCAACAGAAGTGTTGAAACAAATTGGCTATTTTTGTAGTGATGTTATGACATGTTTATGTTATAATTTTATAATAAATAATATTTGCTCTATTCTGTATTGAGCACTCTTTTAAGAATACTATTTTTGGTTATTGGAATTTATTCCGTCTATACCAATCCAATTCTTGGGTATATATATATATATATATATATATATATATATATATATATATATATATACACTAAAAATAAGAACAATATAACAATATAGGAAATAAAATAAAAATATATACATACATATATAAAATAAAAATAGAAAATACAAAAATAAAGTCAAACAAAAATAAATAATAAAAAAGAAATATATATATATATATATATATATATATATATATATATATAGAGAGAGAGAGAGAGAGAGAGAGAGAGAGAGGGAGTGACAGCTACGATTTGTTTCGGGGGTCCTAAGCTAGAAACGCCTCTAACTACAGAAACATGAATAAACACAAACACGGATTTATATAAGAAACAATAACAACTATTTAATAGGCGGAACAGTAATGCCGTTTAAAAAAAAAGGTGGGTGTCTGTCAGAGCAATTAATTCATGGCAAAGCTCGTACTTACAAATAAATAAATAAATATGATCACAACTCAAACCAGACCTCAAATAGAACTCGTACATACGATCCATCTCTAGAGATGCCGGGAAAATCGTCGGTTCTCTGTACCACTCCAGCAAATAGCTAACTCCACCTGCTTTCGTCTATCTCCACAAGAGCCAGCTCAGGCCGAACACGGAGTATTGTAGCCATATATGGGCCGAAGCTGCCCAGTCTTTACTTTTACACTCTCGAAAGAGTCTAAACGCGTCTCTGGCGACGAACTATTTTCCACTCTGCGTCCCCTTTCTCACACACGAGACGTCGCAAGCCTCTCACTGTTCTATCGCTATTTCCACGCACATTGTAGCGAACCACCTTCCCTTCATATCCCCCTCCTCCCCACTGGTGAGATGTAAGTTCCACACAAGTACTTTCTTCTCACGAACCGCTACCTTGTAGAACCGACTCCCGAGAAGCTGCTTCCTCGATCGCTACAATCTTAAACCGATTCATGTTTAAGGTTAACCGTTATCTTCCCACCATATCCACATAAGCTGTACCTATTACTTTGTAATCTTCTACCTTGAGTGGCACCAGAGCCTCGAACAGGGTGAACACCACTGTAAAACAAAAAACAAAATCAAAAAAAAAAAAAACAAAAAAAAAAACAAACAACAACTATCTATTTTATTTCAATTACTACCCGCCTGTAATACATTATTGTACGTAAATAAAATCTGCCATCTGGATTTCGTCACTGGGTCTAACCAACGCCATTATCCACTAGGCCATGTGTAAATAATCCGAATAATGTCCGAATAATGTAAATAATCATAATACTTCATTTCAGAGATATAGACAGATATATGTTGATAAATATACATATTCCTCACTGCTAACACAATCTTCGAGTGCTGAGAATGGACTGATCGTTATATAGTTTGAATTAAAAAATTATATCTGGTTATCGCAATGCTGGCGTAGTTATATATTATACTGAGATTATAGTTTGTTAATTTAAAAAAATATAGTTGGCAATTAAAATAAACTGGATTTGTTTATGTATGTAAAAAAAATTTTTAAAATTATTTTTGAGTTGTGAATATTTATTTTTTAATTAAAGGAAGATTACTTATTCTTATTTAAAAACAAACAGTAATTTTTATTAAAATAAACATTAATTTATATTAAAAATAAACTGTAATTTATATTAAAAAATTAATCTGTATCAATGTAAGCAGATATTTATTTTTAGGCCTACATGTAACCATTAATTCATTTCTCTATTTTAATAAGCTCGGGTTACTTGAGTTTTTTTTTTTTAATTTTTTTTTTTTAAAGATGACCATTTTTTATCAGTTGCATTTATTTCCTTTTCCGTTAAAAGATTCGGCACTGTTCTTTTGTTCAGTTTTTATTGTGTTTTTCTAGTAGGCGAACAAGAGATTTCTTTTTTCGCATAAAAGTAAAATACAATAAAAAAATCATTAAAGCACATTGTCAGTCATTTTTGATGAAACGAGTATGTGTATATGTGCGCGCGCGTGTGTGTGTGTGATTGGTCAGTACCTAGATGGGTAACCACTTGGGTATACCAAGTTCTGTAAACTTGGATGTGTGGATGGTGGAATGGATAATGGCTTTGAATCGGTAAGTTGTTCCAATTCCAACAGGGTTCGTTATATTCCCTGACGCGCAAATGCCCTTGGGAAATGGATGAATCTCCCTCTTTTCTCACCAGCTATGGGTTAATTAGTAAGACTTACAGTATCATTAAATCATTAATATTTTTAAAAATTTCTTACAATTAAAAAATATTTTCTGGATTTAAAAAAAACTGCAAATGGTTGATAAGCCGTAGAAAACGAATCAATCAATCAATGAAATACTGATTAGCTACACAGTCATCATGTCTTTTAGATTTACTTACATTGTCAAGAATGTAAATGTATAGAAACTATCCTGACTACAAAGTGAGGGATCAGTTTATATATTATTGCAATATAGAAGCGCTCCCCCCATTTTATATACATATTTTAATTTCTTGTTTGATTATCAAATACTGATTAAGTATGAATCAACTTCTTCTCCCCAGATATGGGTTAAATAGTAAGACTTGTATAACTAAACCATTAATATCTAAAAAAAAAAAATTACAATCTAAAAATATTTTCTGGTTTTAAGTAACCTGCAATGGGTTGATAATCCGTCGAAAACGAATCAATCAATCATTTTTTATCAGCTTTCAATTTTAATGCCAAATTCTTCAAATGTTTTCTTACTCATTAGTCGACTTTTCTCGCTTACTAACGATTTTGAATTTTTCTCAAATCTTTATTTGTCGCATTGTTGAAACCTTTGGCTTTTTTGTTCTTATTTTGCCAATTTCTTTTTTGGTAGAGTTTCTTTTTCGATAATTCCGCGTTCTTTATTCAAATATCTTTTCCGATTTTTAACGTTGGACAACTTTGAAACATCTTCTTTCTCTTCGGCGGTTATCCTTTTGTTATAATAAATTTTCTCCTCGTCAGTCCCATAACCGCGTGTGGCGGTAGTGTCGTTGCGCAGCTGACCACCTGATCTGGAATTCATTCATGTCCTCTAACTTGAAGGCTCTCGCCTTGGTCAGGGATAAGTGGCCATTGATTCCATCGGAGTGGGGGTTATTGCTATTATAACCAATTGTGATCCATTGTGGGAACCGGATTCAGTCTCGGAGACCCTCTGCTCATTGAGGCCTTGAATTCGGGCCGTATCTTCACCGCAAGAAATTTGAGTCGACGAAACTATTCAGAAGTTGTACTACTGTTGTGCTAGCATGAACTCACAAGTCATTGTGATCGAGGATTTGAGCTTGCTTGCCTTGTTCAAACTGGTGATCCCGCCAGATTATATACTGCTCAGAAAATGTAACTACGGTCTGCTCAGCATAGTTACATAATGAATCACAGGTGGGCTCTGTGGGTGTTGAACAAGAACAAATGTCCCTGTACAGACATTAGCCAACAGGGATTGGCTAGTCGCCTATGCAGACGGGTGTGTCCGGGAATCAGTAGGTGACCATTATTATATATGTAAGTATTAAGTAAATGAATGCCAGTCGAAAAATGTCTGTGTAACTTGTTTCATCTTCTAGAAGGACTTCATCAGACTAAAGTAATGCTTTTTGTTGATGCAATTATATATGTGTAGGATGGGGAGATATAAAAACGTGAGCGTCTGCTATAACTATGTACCGAGGGGGGGGGGAAACGCTGAAGATGTGAGAACGCTAAGATCTTAAATTAATTTTGTTTTTTAAGCCGTGTCTGGACATGCAGTCTAGCCGATCTCATTCAATTTCCATATGTTTTTGCTTGAATTACTTTTGTTATTACGTATCCCACAGGTGAGTGTCTAATGCATTGAGTGTGTTATTGTGTAAAATATCCCTTTTGTGTTCAGAGAATCTTTTATTTAAATTCCTCAATGTCGTGGCAGTCTTTACAAGTGATACAGTAATAGAGTGAATTCCATCATCGATTTTTAATTTATTATTATAAATTTTATTTGGAGTTGGTTCCTTTTGTCTCTTAATAATATCAATTATGAACGCGGCCACAATGTACTGACCGTTTTCGGGAATTAAAATATTCCTATCACTATAAAAATAAACTACATATTCAGACAAACAAAAATACATCCTTGATAAGGGCTAATAGATTAGCCGAAAGAGCTGGATCCAAATGTTATTTGGACAGTTCTTTGTCTTTGTCCCTAAAATTCAAGGAAAATACAATATATCTATACCTATATCTATATATATGTGTGTGTGTCATCCACAGACAGACTGTTTCGCTGTATCACAGCTCATCAGTGTAGCTAGACATCTGTTTGCCTCAATCCAGGATCAAAACCCGATTTGGCATCAGTCGGAGATTTTCTCCTGAGTTATCAGCTCCCAGCAGAGAGGAGGGTGAATTTTTACGTATTTATCTATATCTATAATTCTCAAAATGTGTGTGTGTGTGTGTGATCGGATGTTTATGCATTTCCACAGTTTTCATCCGATTTCGATGAATTTTTTGTTAAATATTTTTTTAACGTTGAAACAAGATGTACAGTTTTGTAGTGGGCATGTGCATGTTCTAATGTAACACTGCATAATATATATATATATATATATATATATATATATATATATATTGCAGTAATGTTCAACCTGTAGAAGGCACTGGGCCACACGACGTAGAGGGGAAGTTTATACGGATAGGAGGGGAAGATAATGGTTAACTCTAAACTTGAACAGATTAAGACTCTAGTGATAAGGAAAGCATCCACTTGGGAGTCGGTTCCACAGAGCAGTGGTTCTCAAGAAGAAGCTGTTCGAGTAGGTGGTTTGCTACAATGTGAGTGGCATTCTGGGGCCTAACAGTGAAGGTCAGACATGGCGGAACCAAGGGATGAAGTTCGTTCGAGCACTTTTCATGTAAGTAACGATAAACCAGTGACAGGCTCGCCACATCCCGTACACACACACACACGTATCAAGGCAAATTGATGATAAAATAGAAAAAGATTTGTGACGTGTTTCGTCTTTTACGACTTAATCGGACTACAGTAATCTTTTTATTGATGGAATTATATATATGTAGGAAGAAGATGAGGCATTATAAAAAAAGCAGGGGTTATAATTATGTACAGACAAGAAAACGCTGAAAATTTTGGAACGCTGAAATTTTAAACATTTCATTTTATTTATTTATTTTTTATTTTATTTTTTATTTCATTTTATTTATTTATTTTAGTTGTGTGTGGGCGTGCAATGTAACCAATTTCATTCAGGTTATTTATGCTTTCGTTCTTGTTTTTTATCATTAAGTATTCCACAGTGTGATAGTAGAAGATCTGTTAAGGAAGGGGAAATATTGAAAGAACCTGCAAACAAATTTACTGTGGATGATTTAGCGATCGAGACACTTTTTAACAATACATTTTCACCAAATCGTTTCCATTTTTAATTAGGTCGGCATCCCAGTCCCACCCTTTCACTGACGAAACGGTTAAATGTAGCCGTCTCTTCTACTCCAATAGCTTCATGTCTCGCACTTCCAGTCTGCGAAACTCCCTTCCTCTTACTTGCTTCTCTGATAGCTATAATCTCCAACTATTCAAATGCAATGTTAATCAACATCTCCAGATGCATTGATCTATTCCCCGTCCTTCTCTTCATCCATTCCTCTTTCACGTCTCTTTACTCTTGCTCCCAATTTCTGTAACTCCTTGCGTGCTAGTGGTACTCCAGTCTTGCTTGGGGTGAAAAGTTTAAAAAAAAAATTAAATTAGCATTTTTAAATCGAAATTATAGTCAAACACATTACCGTAAGCGACTAATGCATTAAATATATTGTTTTGTAATATCTATCTATCTATCTATCTATCTATCTATTTATCTATCTATCTATCTATCTATCTATCTAAGTCCGTTGATTATCTATCTATCTATCTATCTATCTAAGTCCGTTGATTATCTATCTATCTATCTATCTATCTATCTATCTATCTATCTATCTATCTATCTAAGTCCGTTGATTATCTATCTATCTATCTATCTATCTATCTATCTATCTATCTATCTATCTATCTATCTATCTATCTATCTATCTAAGTCCGTTGATCATCTATCTATCTATCTATCTATCTATCTATCTATCTATCTATCTATCTATCTATCTATCTAAGTCCGTTGATCATCTATCTATCTATCTATCTATCTATCTATCTATCTATCTATCTAAGTCCGTTGATCATCTATCTATCTATCTATCTATCTATCTATCTATCTATCTATCTATCTATCTATCTAAGTCCGTTGATCATCTATCTATCTATCTATCTATCTATCTATCTATCTATCTATCTATCTATCTATCTAAGTCCGTTGATCATCTATCTATCTATCTATCTATCTATCTATCGATCTATCTATCTATCTATCTAAGTCCGTTGATTATCTATCTATCTATCTATCTATCTATCTATCTATCTATCTATCTATCTAAGTCCGTTGATCATCTATCTATCTAAGTCCGTTGATCTATCTATCTATCTATCTATCTATCTATCTATCTATCTATCTATCTATCTATCTATCTATCTAAGTCCGTTGATCATCTATCTATCTATCTATCTATCTATCTATCTATCTATCTATCTATCTATCTATCTATGTAGCGGAGATACCCGGTGTTGCTCGGAATATCTCTGAATAATAGTTTATTATTGACAATTTATTGATATTTTTTAGCCATCTTATAATGAAAATAATAAAAAAGAACGAAATAAGAATTATTCCCGTGCGTTTTGACTTTTTAATTTTGAGAATTTTGAATGCATTCTAATGCAATTATTATGTATTTTTTAATTTTAAAATATCTTCGTAAATACAAATCATACAATGATAATTTTTTAACCAAAAGGTGGGATGGGTGATACTGAGTTTATATATATATATATTTATTTTGTTATTAATTATTGTAGTTTTTAGTTTTAGCCGGACACACACACACACATAGAGACAACTGCTGTATATATATATATATATATATATATATATATATATATATATATATATATATATATATATATATATATATGATGAAAATGTGGAAAAGACAAAGCAAAATCCGAATATGTGAGTTGACTGTTTTTATTTTGTTTATGTTTTTGTTATTCTGTCGACGTCAGACGTTTCTGTCAAATAGACCTTCTTCAGGACATGGTTAATGGAGACATATTTATATTAGATTTAATTTAGATGAAGAGACGATATATACAGGACTGGTCAGAAACAGAAAAACAGAAAAACTATATATATATATATATATATATATATATATATATATATATATATATATATATATATATATATATATATGGTGTATTAAAAATACTTGTACGCCCTCTGATCACACACCCCCGGGAAAACTTTTGCCGATTGTTTATTGCACAAACTGCCGATCCGTTGTTTGTCTCTTCAGTCTTGTTTACGGATGAGGCAGCATTTAGAAGAGATTAAAAAAACAAATTTACACAACCACAATTTGTGGGTGGATCGGAATCCTCATGGTACAATACACCAACATCAGTTTACGATTAATGTGTGGGCGGAAGACCCTGCACACGTTGCAAATGATACGGAGACAGGAGCCATCTTGAAGTATCCTCCATGCGGAACTATGAGGTGTAGTTTGTGGCGCCGCAAATCCTGTCTCATCAACACGAAGTTAAACAGCAGCAACGGTCGGCTGACTCGGCTGCCCTCGGTCTGGAAACGCAATTTGATACAGCCGTGTAGCCTCGCGTCCATTACGATTCGCGTGGCCTTATATAAAAAAAAACATATCTGCCTGCTCACAATATCTGCCATTGTTACCCGGAACACTTCTCACTCTACTACAGACATTAAACGCTAAAGACAGACAAGCCACTAATGAAAAATGCAACATAGTATACATGCCAACACAGCACCATCTATCGTAAACTCTCTTTAAACTTAATAACTCAAAAACCAAGGATTTGCGGATATATATTTATATGAAGTTTTGTCCTTGTTTTGGTGTGAGGAACCCGCCCACAAATTTGTAAAAGTATTTTTGATACAACGAGTATATAGTGATTTTTTGATATAGTGATTATCTTAGATGTGGCACAAGGCCAAAAGTAGGGAGGCACCCAGGGAAACTCAAACTCACTACTCAGTCGTAATTGTTCTAGCAAGACAAGTTTGCTAACCGTCACACCACCTCGAGGTGCCCAATACCCAGTATATATGTATATATATATATTCATTTTTTCTCTCTATCTCTCTATCTCTCCATCTCTCTGTCTGTCTGTCTGTCTCTCTCTCTCTCTCTCTATATATATATATATAATTAATGCAACTAAAAGGTTTGTCATTTAGCTGATTGATGTTATTTTCAGCATCACGACTCCAGAGTTTCGTAGACGAACCCGTTTGTCCACTCGTCAGTGGGTATCAGCAAATGAGTGCTTCTTGATATATATATATATATATATATATATATATATATATATATATATATATATATATATATATGTGTGTGTGTGTGGGTGGGTGTTTGCATGTGTGTGTGCGTGTGTTTCTGTGTGCGAAATATGATTTTAAGGCATGCTATATTTTTAACGTAATAGTACTTAATAGAGTAAATATAAGCAGTGTGTACACAGAATTCAACACCGAATGGCAGCAGTCTGTTTCATGTTTGAACTCAATTTTCAGGCTATCTGGGTTGGACAGTAGCTTGACTATTTATATATGTTAGTCATTGGAGTATTATTTCCGGTTTATTGTGTTATTTTAAAGGGCTATTGATTGAATGGGATGGTTATTTTTATTAGTATAACTGCAACTATTAAAAATCACAAACTATGAACTGTACCAAATTACAGAAATCACATCAGTTAATGACTACCAACACCATATATATATATATATATATATATATATATATATATATATATATATATATATATTGTCATCCGCAGACATAATGTTTGGCTGTATCACAGCTGTTCAGTGTGGCTAGAAGTCCGATTGTTTCAAGCCGGGATCGAAACCCGATCGATTTGACATCAGTCAGAGATCCTACCAGTAGGCGATCGTCGCACGGCAGGGAGAAAGGAAAGTTTTCTCTATGAAATACGCCCAGTGCCCCAGAGAGCACAATTCAGTTGAAGAGTAATACGTTAATAGCAGCAGGAGCGACCGTTTTTAAAATCACCCTTTTCTCAAGAGAGTTCAGCCGGATTTCCCGGGATCATATATACAGTGTAACCCGGATATAAGAGACCCAGATATAAGAGAGATTTTATTTGGTCCCAAATTAGAGCCTATGTTAACAAAACAAAATAGACCAAACCCGGATATAAGAGAAACCCGGATATAAGAGACTTTCCATCCGGTCCCGACAACTCTCTTATATCCGGGTTACACTATATATATATATATATATATATATATATATATATATATATATATATATATATGAACCAGATTATGAAGAAAAAAGCATAAAGTTTTTATTATCTACGAGACGTTTCCTACATATAAGCATGTTGTACTATGCGTAAAATTTGTCGTAGCCACTTCTAATTTGTAAATTTTTATTCGGGTTTTATTGCCACTGTGTCTAATTATTGATATTGAGGATTCTCTTTATAAAATAGCGCCAAGAACATTAATTCGTGTAGTTATTGAATTCATATATATATATATATATATATATATATATATATATATATATATATATATATATATACACACAAAAAGATAAATGTTTTGTGTGTAAAATCTTAAAAACTATCCATCTTTTCATTTTATAGTCGATAAAAATTCGCATAAAGTATATATATATATATATATATATATATATATATATATATATATACACACACACACACAAACACACACACACATATATATATATATATATATA
>OZ038514.1:18153742-18248742 GCA_964036315.1 Acanthosepion esculentum
ATAGGGTCGGCTTGTTTAACTTTCGCCAAGTACGCCAGTTGATAATCGAGAGGTGAGAACCCGAATCAAGCTGGAATTTTATAGAGTTATTGAAAATATCAAGTCACGTATTTTCTTAAATTCCTATCGACTATGTTGTCTGATTGGGCTTGCCTAATTTTACTTTTGTGTTTCCTCGTCTTGTTGGCGTACCAGCACTGAGTTAAGTTATGACCATTTTTATTGCATTTTTTTAAATATGTTTTCTTCTTGAATGGACAGAATTTCATCCAATGCCATTTTCCACAATGGTAACATGGTCCGGGAGGTTTCTTTAGCCTATTCGTATTTTGTTTATTGCGGGATTTAGAACATGGGATTTGCCTTTTGTCTTTTTGCGGGGCATAAGAGGTTGGGTTGCTTCTGATTTTTCTAATCTGAGCCACACCTGATTCCTCGATCGTTTTTGAGTCACACTTGACAGAAATTACTCTTTGACAATCCTCTGCTAATTTTTGGAGAGTCAATCCCTGTTCGTTTACGAGTTTGGTAAGTACCCGACGTCTGACCTCGGCGTCTTTTACTGATACTAGACCTTGTGCGAATATTAAGCACTTAAAATCGTCGGCAGTCAGCTCGGCTAGTTTGAAATCATTACAGAACTTGTTTACCGACGCTGCAAACGTTAGAAAATTTTGCTGGTTGTCATTGATTGTGTTCAGGCATTTCCAACGTTTGTGGCACAAGGTTATGTTAGGCCCGAATAGTTCCGTTAGGAGCTTAATAGTCTCTGAGAAATTCAGGTCCGTAATTTTCTTGGGTAATGTATAGTCTATGAACCTAACATGTTCGATAGCTCCCAGTTTCCTTAATAACAGACGTACCTTTTTTTCACTAGGCCATTTTTCACAGTCTACATTGAAAATATCTTCATAACGCCTATAAAACGCTTCGAATGTTTTGTCTTCCTCTGGTACGTATTTGAATGTTTCAATCGAGTTGTAGATTGTACTCTGGGAAAATGTATCTTTTTCAGAGTTTTTAGAGCCGTTACATGAATTTACAAGTAATTCTTTAAGTTGTTTTTGCTGTAGTTCTGTTTTCTGAAGTGCAAATTGTTGGAATTCTATTTGTTGTTTATGTAACTCCATAAACAATTGTTGCTGGCTTTCGTCTGATTTTTGTTGGTGGAGTTGCTGTCTTTCTTCGCTTTTTTGTTGTTGAAGTTTCTGTTCTGTTTGTTGGTCCGACTGTAATTTGAGGAATCTTTCTTCCAATTTCTGCTGTCTTTCATCTGATTTTTGTTGGTGGTCCATCTGGACCTTTAACATTTGGACAATTATTTTTTGGAATTCTTCCATATTTAGATAATATGTAGAAAAGTAATGAAAGAACACACAAAACAGAAATAAATAAATAAATAACAGCAATTACTGTTGCTTTGAAAACCCGTGTACCAAATCTAGTCAATTAATAAAATTAATAAGAACTACTTACTGGTTTAGATCTTTCGAGATACCGTTGTTCCGTTAATTTCAATGTGACCATTTAAATTTTCTCCACACTTATATATTTTTTTTTAGAAGTGTGGGGAGAAAAATATCACTTAGACAGGAAAAAAAAAAAATAAATACACTGGATTTTTTTTCCTTCTTTTGGGAGAATTTGCTTTGCTATTTTTTTTTTAGAAAAAAAATCACCTCAATCAATTTGAGGGGAGGGTAATTTTATGCACGAGATTTGTAGGAATTCAAATCAATTTCATAAAATTTTTTAACACTTTGCTAAATGCGCGACTTGGTGAATAGTTTTGTGGAACTTGAGTCAACCGTAGAACTTCGAGCTCTTGAGTTTGTCAGTTTGTTTTCCTGCACAAGCTGGGTTTTTTGTAAGCAGTCGTTCTCGATACTTGGTTGCTCGTTTATTGTGTTTCGTTCGCTGATGTAGTAATGCCAGCTCAAATTCTATTTCAACACTGATGTGGGAACCAGTGGGGTTAAACGAGTCCTCTGTCGCCACTGATGTGGGACTGGGGCTTTGGGGTTTCGGTGTGGGTGCGTGTCTCGAATCCTCTGTCGCCACTGATGTGGACCCGAAGTAGGGGCCACGGAAGGAAAACACGGAACACGGGTTAAAGGTAAGAAAGTTATATTAAACAGAAAAGTTACAAAGAATAGTGTAAGCAGAGCTTACTATCCAGTGGTGTCCGATATTGGTATCGTACGCGGCTGCGCATTACTGGTGCTACTCCCCTCATGATACTACCATTCACATCATAATATAGTACTGGGAGAGTCCATGATGTAGGGAAGTATCGGTCTCACAACATATATATATATATATATATATATATATATATATATATATATATATATATATATATGTGTGTGTGTTTGTGTGTGTGTGTGTATTTTTCAGTAATGTCCAACCTGTACAAGACCCTGAACAACACGAGGTAGAGGAGCAGTTTATACGGATAGGAGGGGAAGATAATGGTTAACTCTAAACTTGAACAGATTAAGGTTGCAGTGATAAGGAAAGCATCCACTTGGGAGTCGGTTCCACAGAGCAGTGGTTCGCAAAAAGAAGCTATTCGAGTGGAACTTCTCACCGATGAAATACGGAGGGAAAGTGGGTGCTTTGCTACAATGTGAGTGGCATTCTGGGGCCTAAGAGTGAAGGTCAGACATGGCGGAACCAAGGGATGAAGTTCGTTCGAGCACTTTTCATGGAAGTAACGATAAAACACTGATAGGATCGCCCCCACACTATATATATATATATATATATATATATATATATAAAAACTAACTATATATATATATATATATATATATATATATATATATAAAAACTAACTATATATATATATATATATATATATATATATATATATATAAACTAACTATATATATATATATATATCTATATATATATATATTATATAAATACATACACGCACACACTCACGCACTTATATATATATATATATATATATATATATATATATATATATATATATATATATATATATATTATAAATTAATAGATTTAAAATATGTTTTTACCGCTACACAGTGATAACCATGTTTCAGAAATGGAAGCTAAAGCCCCTGAATTTAATTTTGTTATTAAACCAAAGACATTAGTTCCATTTCCTCATCAAGAGAATTTTGGAGTAACTTACTTTTTAAAATTTACGGTTGTTAACGGCACTGGAAAGATTCATAATTGAGGGTTTCCAAGGTTACCGATAAATCCATTCATCTAGACAAGGGGTGGTAGAGGGTTCAATTTTTAAAAAAATTGAACCCTCTATCACCCCTTGTCTAGATGAATGGATTTATCGGTAATAATGGATGTAATGCCATCATTCTTTAAACATGTGATGTGGTCGCAGAAATTGTCTGACAACAATGATTGGATTCTCCTGCTTGTGTGGCATGGTGTAGAGTCCTGTTGCCAGACATAGGGCTTCTAGCAGCCACCCATTGACCCATGGCAACACTTCCTTCTCAAGTCACTTGATGTAGGCCTCCGTGTTGAGCCTAAGGCTCTTACCAACAAATTCTGGAGTTCTTTTCTTATCAGAATAAGTTTTCTAAGCTACCGTACCTTCGTAATCACGACTAGACTCATCCAACTCTTTCCGAATTCTCTGCACTGTCTCCAGATTGGCACCCAAACTCTCTGAAATGTTCGTATTGGAGCTTCTGGTGCGAATGTCAAGCAGTGCAGCATGCTGTTTCCTACTTCTGGCGGAACGAAATGCATCATGGTGCCCCTTTTCTCACAGACGGTGCCCAACTGATCTTACTATACAGTGCAGTCGACAAGATGAAAAAGAAACGACGCGCATGCGCGAAAGTAAAAATGTAAAATGGCGACAATTTACCCATCAAACTCTGTACATACGCTATATGTCTAATATTGATCAGTTTAAATAAATAAAATTAATATAGCATACCTTAAAACTATATCTATCTATCTATCTATCTATCTATCTATATATATATATATATATATATATATATATATATATATATATATATATATATATATATAATGTAAATCTATTTAAACTCAGTGAGTGAAAAACCTGGAAAGTATAATAAATTAGCATCCGAGGTAAAATGGAAAAAAAATAAAGCACCAGAAACCTCTGAACAGAGCGAAAGAAATCGTCTGAATTGGCGTCAGTCGGGGATTCTAAGCCGTTGGCGCACGGCAGGTATGGAGGTGAATTTAAACGTATTTATTTTTAGATAAACACACAATAACTGAGAGAACACGATTCGATATTGCATTATTAGCCGTAATAGTCAATGTTTACAAACCCACACTTCCTCCACAGAGAGTTCAACCGAAATAAATTTTTCAGGAGCATATATATATAATTGTGTATATTATATATAATGGTATATATATATATATATATATATATATATATATATATATATATATATATATATATATATATATATATGTGTGTGTGTGTGTGTGTGTGTGTGTGTGTGTGTGTGTGTGTATTTTGGCACCACTCCAAACTGACAAAGTACTGCGATTGTTGTCAATGTCTCTTGGGTAAAGTGGAACACGGCTCTCCGATTAGTATATATATATATATATATATATATATATATATATATATATATATATATATATATATATATATGTGTGTGTATGTTCTAATTTATTCGACAATACATAAGTTTTAAATATTTTAGAACCGCAATGAATTTACAAAATTATTATCCATTTATATGCGAGTTAAAAATAACCTGGAGGGTGAAAATAATTGAATTACATGAATATATTATGTGGTTTCATTTGCCAAGGTCATAAAGTAGAAAAATCTATTTATATTACGTCGTCATATAGTAAATAAGTACATATGTAATAGGCTTGTTATTGATAATTATTTTTTCATTTCAGATATATAAAGGTGAACGTCAAGTCACTGTACGTATATTACTGGTACCATATAACCCATATTCGAGTCATCGACTACTAAAGCGTTTCCCTCATCAGGCTTTTCTCGTAAGCAGAGTGGCTTAACCCGCAGTAGAATTTATTAAGACCTGTTAATGTGGAGATGAAACTTCTTTGAGGGTCAATGGCTACCTAGGACAATGGGGGGTAAACTGTGCTCTATAGGTGTGTATGCAACCAGTGTGGAATTTAAATAAAACATTATCTGAACACAGAAGGGATCTTTTGCACAACAACATAATAAATGCGTAATAAGTCTGACGATAATTTCGATTTTAAAATTGCTGCTTTCATTAACAGAGAAAGCAATTCACTGAGATGAAAATGTATAAAAAGTGCTTTGATTGCTATATCACCCATGATAGATTTTGCGTTATTTAATCTTTCTTGCCCAAACTTCTGTTATGACAATGTGAGATATGTAATAACAAAAGTAATTCACGCGAAAACATATGGGAATTGAATGATATCGGCTAGACTGCATTTAAAATAAATAAATAAAAAAAATAAAATTTTCAGCGTTCCCATTGGTACATCACTATAGCAGACGCTCGGGATTTTATATCTCCCCATCCTACACATATATAATTGCATCAACAACTTTAGTCTGATGAAGTCCTTCTAGGAGACGAAACAAGTAATAGAAATTTTTCGACAGGCATTCATTTACTTAATACTTACATATATAATAATGTCCGGCTATTTATTCCCGGACACACCCGTCTGCATAGGCAGTTGGCCAGTCCTCGTTTGCTAATGCCTGTACCGGGACATTTGTTCTTGTTCAACACCCACAGTGCCCACCTGTGGTTCATACTGTAACTATGCCGAGCAGAATGTATAATCTGGCGGTATCACCAGTTTGAACAAGGCGAGTAGGCTCAAATCCTCGGCCTTGTGAGTTCATGCTAACACTACAGCAGTACAACTTCTGAATAGTTTCGTTTACTCAAATTTCCTGCTCTGATGATACGGTCTCAATGGGCGGAGGGTCTCCTAGGCTGAATTCAGGGCCTTAATGTGCGGAGGGTCTCCTAGACTGAATTCACGGCCACAATGGGCGTAGGATCTCCTAGACTGAATTCACGGCCTCAATGGGCGTAGGGTCTCCTAGACTGAATTCACGGCCTCAATGGGCGTAGGGTCTCCTAGACTGAATTCACGGCCTCAATGGGCGGAGGGTCTCCTAGGCTGAATTCAGGGCCTTAATGTGCGGAGGGTCTCCTAGACTGAATTCACGGCCACAATGGGCGTAGGGTCTCCTAGACTGAATTCACGGCCTCAATGGGCGTAGGATCTCCTAGACTGAATTCACGGCTTCAATGGGCAGAGGGTCTCCTAGGCTGGATTCACGGCCTCAATGGGCGGAGGGTCTCCTAGGCTGAATTCAGGGCCTTAATGTGCGGAGGGTCTCCTAGACTGAATTCACGGCCACAATGGGCGTAGGATCTCCTAGACTGAATTCACGGCCTCAATGGGCGTAGGGTCTCCTAGACTGAATTCACGGCCTCAATGGGCGTAGGGTCTCCTAGACTGAATTCACGGCCTCAATGGGCGGAGGGTCTCCTAGGCTGAATTCAGGGCCTTAATGTGCGGAGGGTCTCCTAGACTGAATTCACGGCCACAATGGGCGTAGGATCTCCTAGACTGAATTCACGGCCTCAATGGGCGTAGGGTCTCCTAGACTGAATTCACGGCTTCAATGGGCAGAGGGTCTCCTAGGCTGGATTCAGTGCCCGCACTGGATCACAATTGGTTATAATAGTAATACCGCACCTCTCGAATGGAATCAATGGTCAATGAGAGCCTTCAAGTTGGAGGATATAAATGAATTCCTGATCAGGTCCTCAGCTGCGTAACGACACTACCGCCACACGCAGATATGGGACTGACAAGGAGAAAATTTATTATAACAAAAGGATAACCGCCGAAGAGAAAGAAAATGTTTCAAAGTTATTCAACGTTAAAAATCGGAAAAGATATTTGAATAAAGAACGGAGAATTATCGAAAAAAAAACAACTCTAGCAAAAAAGAAATTGGCAAAATAAGAACAAAAAAGCCAAAGGTTTCAACAATGCGACAAATAAAGATTTGAGAAAAATTCAAAATCGTTAGTAAGCGAGAAAAGTCGACTAATGAGTAAGAAAACATTTGAAGAATTTGGCATTAAAATTGAAAGCTGATAAAAAATGATTGATTGATTCGTTTTCGACGGATTATCAACCCATTGCAGGTTACTTAAAACCAGAAAATATTTTTAGATTGTAATTTTTTTTTTTAGATATTAATGGTTTAGTTATACAAGTCTTACTAATTAACCCATAGCTGGGGAGAAGAAGATTCATACCTAATCACAATTTCATAAACAAACAAGAAATTAAACTATGTATATAAAATGGGGGAGCACGTTTATATTACAACAAATATATAAACTGATCCCTCACTTTGTGGTCACGATAGTTTCTATACATTTATATTCCAGACAATGTAAGTAAATCTGAAAGACACGGCTGTGTAGCTAATCAGTATTCACTGATTGATTGATTGATTCGTTTTTACAGTTTATCAACCCATTGCAGGTTATTTAAAGCTAGCAAATTAGATTGTAAGATTTCTTCTAAGATATTAATGGTTAAATGATACAACTCTTGCTAATTAACCCATCGCTAGAGAAGAGGTGGAATTAGAACTCGGCTCTTCGATTAACGATAACGAGCCATTATCAGTTTCACGACCCGCACATTCAAGCTTACAGCATCAATCGGTCAGTCATCTCGGTATTGACCAGGCTCGAAGTTACTAAACTTCGGTGATCGTAGGGGAACTGGTGTTTCAAAACAGTACTTTATGGCCATAAGCCCCTTCCTTATTATTCTGTTTTCTGTGGCACTCTGGTCCCATAGGTGCCAGGTGAGTCTTCGTGACAGTGTGATGTAATACGTTTTGTGTCTTATTTACAGATAAACATTCTCTGAGTGGGCAAATATAATTTCATACACAACATTGACCTTATATAGGGGGTTGGATGTTTGGGATATATTATTTTTAATAAGTTACTAGTTTTCAACTTTTTTGTACTAGATAATGAATCTGATATGTTTATTTTTATCGACTGGTTTTATATATATGCATGGTGTTTATTCTATTGTTCTTTCATCTTTTTTATGTAGTTGTGGTGTATTTAACATTGACAATATGGCGTTATTGTCAATATTATGTTTATGAGCAGGTTTTTGCTAAAATAGTTTTTTAAAATGAAATTTGATTTGCTTGTCGACTATACAATTAGGGAACCCATTGCTTATAAGTGTTTGCTTTATATTATTTAATTCTTTAAGGGAAATTATTTTGAATGAAGAAATTCATTTAGCTACCATGAAAAGAACACGTGAGCAACGACGAGGTTTTGGAGAGAATGGAAACAAAACAGGAAACTTATACTTAACATCAGGAAGAGGCATTTGAAATTTCTGGGACACGTAATGGGGAAGAAGAGCTTGGAAAATCTGATGCTCACAAGGCGGATAGAGGGACAGGGGAAAGTAACGTGTGACATACTTAATGGGCTTGAGCAAATGGATGGCAGAACAGGGTTTGGGAGAAATAACAAAAAGACAAAACATATTAAGAGCTACAAGGGACCGGAAGATGTGGAGGTGCGTGATCGCCTACGTCCAGAAGGGACACCACATAAAAGAAGAATTTAAAATATAAAAAGGGTATTTAAATAAATTTTTTAAAAATGGGTATTTAAATTGAAATAAACAAAGAACTGTATGTTGATCGCTTGCTTCTTTTATATGCCATGCTCCTTCAGGACGTTGGCGATCATGACTCTCCACAATTTCCTGTCCATTGTAGCTCTTAGTAACATTTGTCTTTTTGCTATCTCTTACTGTTTTGTCATTCATTTACAAAAGCTCGTGTTAGGTTATTAATGACAGCAATTTTGTATTTTGAGGGCATTCACTGCTGTAGTTTAGAAGGCAAGAGTTAAAACCAGGAAGACTTTTGTATGGAGATGTAGTAAAATTATCACTGTCGTACTCAAAAAGAATATCTGGAAATGGGATTTTGTTATCGATATTTTGTTATTGATATTTTGTTATCGATATTCTTGCGGATGCCGAGATGAAATCCAGTATCAAATAATAACAAACGCCAAGAATGAATATAGGAAATAAATGTATTAACGTAATAATACAAACTGGTAATACAGGTTAGTAGTTCCAGGAATGCGGGGTTAGTAACAATATATATATACATTCTTTGATATCGACGTATCGCTGTATGACTTCTTACTGAGTCTAAGTGCTCGTGACTGTAACTCTTGCCGCTACGTTATTCTACCGACCGACTCTACGTTCTTACTACTCTCGACTTGACTGTACGAGTATTCACTGGCAGCAGTATATGTATACCCTGGGTGAGTCCATTTGTGTAAAAAGGGGAGATCCCTCAACAGATATTTTGTTATTGATATTTAGGTCATAAATGAACTTTAAAACGGTTGTTTCCCAAATTCTTTTAAAGTTCGGTAATGTCATTATCGGATTTGGTTCGGATTAAGATGTCATCAATATATCTGACATAAATGGTGGGTTTAAATGATGCGTTCTGTGGAATTTAATAATTTTGCGTCAATACGCGCTTAAAGGTTTTAGGCAGTTTTGATCAACATTCCTTTTCATGATTAGTCATAAGGAATTGTAAATTTAGCACTACCTTAAACTTAAGTAAAATAATAAGAATAATATTTATTAAGAATTTATTACAGGATATATCAAGTTTTACAAAAACATTCTTGACAATTATATATTTAGTTACATAAATAAATAAAAATAATATAAATTTTGATGCTATATTCGATTTGTTGTCAGGTATTTTTCATTTTCTCCTTTGTTATTGATGGCGTTTTAGAATACTTTGGCTGCAATGCTAAGTTTCCTAAGATGAACAAACTGGAGCTATTTCGTTTACGCTTTGTTACCTCTCTTTTCCATTGTTGTTTTTAGATCGCTTTCTTCCAGTCATTTTGATGGCATAGCGAAAATCTGAAATTCAGAATGATCTTATTCCATTTAAAAAATAATGCCTATGAAAAGGAATATTTTAAATTAATATACGACCAAAAATAAAATGCTTTTGACAAAAAACCTTAACGATTTCACTATAATTATGTAACATTAATGTAATGATATTCTGCAGACAAATCTACAGTCTATGTTACCTCATCTCATTGCAGGGTTACGAACTATAAACCTAAATTGAGCTTCAAATATTGTGTAATTGGCTCTAATTTTTTGTAAAATACTTGGATATGATATAATGAATAATTTTTTAGTGAAAAAACAATTTTCGATTTTTTGTTGAATACACCTCTCCGCCGCTGAACGCGTCAAATATTTTATTGAATATTTCATTTTCTGAGTTGATCATATAAAACTTTGAAAATATAGGCCCGAAAGTTTGGGTATAAATATTACCGTGGTAATCATGGAAAGGGTCTTGCGTTGTAGACACTAATACATTTTCTTTTAATATTTTTTTTCAGTGGTGGCAGAGAAGAATAGTGATAAATCAGGGGTCGGCAACCTTTTGGAGAGACCGAGCCAGACATCTATACAGTGTCTCGGAGGAGGGCCATTATATCAAATGTACTATAATAAATTCTCTCGACCTCAGACCACTCCATCCAGAAGTTTTCTTTGGTCTGGAGGTTTAGAGAAAAACAAACAGCAAAGTTAATGTTATATTATAGCGGACCGTGAAATGAACACGTGTGGTCCCCTGAAATAAAGTCCACTACAAATATGGCGGACTAGAGATGAGTCCAACCAAAATAAAATGTAACAGAAAAACAACGAGAAACTAGTAAACATGTATAAACAAATATGAATATTAGCTTGAACCAAACGGATGCAAATTACAAAAACAATAATGTGTATGTGTAACAACTAATTGTGTAAAGTTTGTGCTCTAAGGAATGCGTGAGTGAATGGTCGTACATATACGCGTGTGTGTGGGTAATGTTCATGGAGTTTTCCCAAGCGCTCCCCACAAAGGGGAAAACGCGATTTTGTGCGAGAGCCTACATTGTTGTCGTGTCCGCTGAAATATGTGAAGTGAAAAGGAGGGTGAAGGAAGAAATCTCCAAGTATTTATCGTGTTGAGAGAGCGTACCCTAGTAACAATTTGGACAATTAGGAAATTAAACAATTGGGAAAAACCATGAGGAGTTAACTCCGACAATATTATTTAAAACAAGGTTCCTTATTTTACTGCAGGAGTACAACAAACACAATTAACAAACCTTCAAATTACTTTCTACAAAAGAAATACAGTTAGAAATGGCAAATTATATAATGAGACACTTGTTTCTGCTTATTGTTCGATAACTTCTCCACATCAGGTGAAATATTTGTCGATGACAGGAGCAAAACATCATCTAGGTGGTTATCACCCAACCTTGTTCGTAAACGCCTTTTAGTATACGTTATTTTCGAAAAAATTGTTTCCAAGGGTATGTACTGTCAAATAATGACACCATCATTCTCAGAGAATAAATTTGCCGCCTTTTTACTAGGCACCCTGTAGGATTAACTGTAGCCTTTTGTAGCATTATAATATATAAAAGGTTGTGCGTTTGTGTATATTATAGGTGTATCCGTGTTTACATATGATAAGCAAAAACAAAGCATACAAAAACTTGGGTTTCTACCGCAGGCCGTTTATTTATTTATTTTTTTTTAGTCGATGTAGCAAAACGAAGTTCTCAATGTCTCTTGGGTATGTCCGTTTTCATTTTCTTCGTCCAGAAATTAGGGTAAGTAAGTCTAAGCATCGTTACAATGGTCGCGCTCAAGTCAGCCTTGTGCTGAGTTGGAACAACCAAAGAGAAAGCTTGACTTCTTTCATAGATGAAGGTTTTGGAAGACACGTGCGAACGCCATGCATTGGAAAGTGGAAAGAGAGTTCAGTGGTCAGTGATACATCTCGTAGCGAGAGAAGAAAGAGAGCGAAGCAGGAAATGTCTTTTTATAGACTTTAACAGCGCCACCTAACGGCATTTGACGAAGCCAAGTGGAGTAATCATATTTGTGATACCTTTACTTTTAGCATCATGGGAAAATGGATTTTATTTCTTTTTTTTCTTATTTATTTTATCATTATTTTATTTATCGATTTTATTTCATTCTGCCACATCTTTTAACACTAGAAAAATATTCGATTTATAGGCTTTTCTTATAATAATAGTGAGATGATTTTTGAGTTCTTATGTAGCGTTTGTCTTCATGTTTGGGATGTCAGATTTTATAATGTAAGTATTTTTTTTTTCCAAGTAAAATTGGTTCACCAACCAAAATTTGTAAATAGATTTTTTTTTCTGGGTCAGCTTATATTTATCAAGGAGTAAGTCACATGACATTCAGATGAGGATATCTATTTTTATTGAGTATGACTTATTTTCGAGAAGCCAGGTTTTATTAGGTAAATAAAATAACTTCAGCATAAAGTTTTTTTTTCACGAATAAATCTAATGGAAAGTATTAACCCAATATCTTATATACCCGAACACATTATTATTTTATTATCTTCCATGTTTCAAATAGCACCTATCCTTTTTCTTGCTTGACCTAAATGTTTATTGATATAGTAAAATGATATCATTTAATGGATGTCGAGGTGAGCAGAATTTTATTAGGTTACACAGAAGCATTGTGAACTTTTTACGTTTTTATTATTAATATTAATAATAATAATATAAATAGTGCGGACCCAGAGATAAACACAGAATAGTGATAGTCTGTTTCATGTTTGAATGCAATCTTCAGACCAGATTGGGTGAAACAGACTGTCACCATTTGGTGTTGATCTCTATTTCTACACTGCTCCTATTTACGTTCGCTCTATCCCGGATATTGAGGACTTTTACCCAATAGATATAGCAGATTTTAAAACTCTCCCTCTGTTATTCTTTCTCTCTCCCTTTCTTTTTTGTTTCACTCTCTCTTTCTCTCTCTCTCTCTTCCTCTTTCTGTCTCTTTCTGTCTCTCCCTCCCTTTCTTTAATTGGTGGAACTTCCGGAAGAGTGAATATACGTATATATATATAATACCCTTGGGAAAGGTATGGATCCTCTTCTTTTCCCCCCAGCTATGGGTAAATAGCAAAACAGGCTAGGTTCTATACTCTTGGATGGCAACTGGTCTAGAGGAAGAACAACTCTGAATTCAAAACCGGCGGAGGGTTGTTTGGGGACCTTGTGGTACATAGTGCACCAGGTCTCTGTATTTGGCCCTTCAAAAAGTGTGGTCGGTTCTGCACAAAGCTTTCACCACTATAATCAAAACATAGTTGCTGGTGTCGGGCTGCCGGTTCCTAGGAACTGAGCTGCTTGATCCTCATACGTCAAATACGATGGGAGACTTAAAAAAAAAAGCTTTAGACATTTTTGTCATTAAGAATTCTTGCGACCAGCGTTTCTTCAGAAGGATTCGTTGGTATGATTTACGACGAGACATAAGACGATATTCACAAGAACTAAATGGTAGAAGAGGAGGGGAAACTTAATTATGGAACACGACTAAACAATCTCTCTATATATAGCGATTTTCGAAGCGAGAGCTGGAACCCTCAATATAATTATTAAAATTAAGTTGAATTAAGGTATCGAGTCCCGTTTCATTCTCAAGCGAAAATTTAGGAATAAGCTATCTTGTGGTTTGCGCGTGTTTATAAGTATGGTCCTTTGCAACATTAATTACTGTGGAAACGGCTGTGGTGGCCATTTTGGTTGGGTGGTCGAACAGTTAACTCTTATCTACAGATCAGTCACCTTCGGAAAGGTTATGCTGAGGTGGGGTGGGCTGTCTATTCCAAAGCTGATGGTGGCGGTCACTGTCTCGTTAGTTTAAAGCGAAAGCTGGTTCGTGGCGCGACGGTAAGTCGTTAAGTGTCGAGAGGATTTTGTTTTATTTTATATTATATTATCTATCGCTTAACTTCCTTATTTATTTGTTTATTCAAATGGCTGTCTCATATAAACACGTTGCACTGCACTACAATTTGTTTTTTTGACGACTTCACAAAGGGTTTTTCTATTTAATGATTGGGCTAAACTTTTAAGACATTTATTAAACTATGGAAATAATTTTTTTATCTATTTTTTTATGCTAATTATTTAATGCGAAAATTTGTTGATGTCGGCAAAAGACCGTTAACTCCTGCCTATGGTTTAATAACTTTCCATTATTTAGGAACTTAATGATGTGTAGTTTTTCATGTAGGCATTAGAAATAGTTTGTTATGTGTATGTTTTATAAAGTGATTCATTTTTTTGTTTCAAAACACGGTCAAGATATTATGTCCATGTTCAAAGTTAATATTATTAAGTGTTGGTTTGTTTATTTTTATTAGTATGGACATAATATCTTGACCGTGTTTTGAAACAAAAAAAATGAATCACTTTATAAAACATACACATAACAAACTATTTCTAATTCTAACAGTTGAAATATAATCCTTGATAATGGCTAAATGTATAGCCGAAAGCGCTCGGATAAAAAGAACATTCGGACAATTTTTATATAATTTATCCTCTGAAAAGAAAAACTTTATTAGATCGCACGAGAAATTATATAAAAAACTAAATAAAAGCACCTTGTCAGTCGTTTTTAATGAAATGTGCTTGAAAGAAGGATTGCTGCCTAAATACACAATATATATATATATATATATATATATATATATATATATATATATATATATATATATATATATATATATTGAAGTGTATTTGGGCAGCAAACTTTCTTTCATGTATCTTTCATTGAAAACAGCCGACAACGAAGATTTAATTAAACTTTTATTGAGTTTTTCCCCCAGTAATCTATCATTTTTCCGTTTTTCAGGATTTAAGGAATGTCGGAAATGTCCATAGTTATAGCGCTCGGAACAATTATAACTACGGACAATATTTTATGCACGATGTTTTATGTAACTACAAAGAATTGTGAGATTATAAAAACGCGCGAGGCTAACCAGTAAAGTGTACTGTTGTGTTTCAGGACATTGACATCTGCGAGGTGCTAATAATTTCACGCAAGTATATCAGGCTAAGAAAACATTCCCTCGATAAATTTCTAGCCAAGAGAAAATTTCACTCAAGAAGAACTGAATTAAGCAAGTGATTGATATATGAATTATTAAACGTTCGTGTCTGAGATATAATAAATATATATTTGGGGTAGTGAGATATTCACTAACCATCCCACGCAGCCGGATGCAGCAAAAGGCCAAGTTTATAGTGGGGTAAATTTCCGGTAGACCCCGTAAAAAACGAGGTCGGGTAGCTGTCTCCCGAGACGAGACTATGCCCTTCGGCACAGTCTCGTCTGGGGATCCTCTCTGCCTCCGGGCAGAGAGTTCGACCCGCACACTTCCAATTCAGATAGTATTTGGGTTAGTGATAATACATTACATTAAGGGGACATGGTCGAGGGGTTTGAACGTTAGTTTTCTGACCATGAGACCAGAGTTCGAATTTGTCAGGGAGGTGATTTCTTGATGCTATCGGTCTGGAGGGGGCGATTCCTTTCATCTTTGGAAATTGCCTGAAACCATACCACGTTTGAGTGAAATTGTGTAGACGGAACCCTTTGTCAATGGTTGCGCTAGCACGAAGTCACAAGTCATCGTGACCGAGGGTTTGAGCGTGCTGGCCTTGTTCAGATTGTTGATCACGCTAGATAATATGCTCTCTCCCAGAAACTTTAACTAAGGTCCGCTCAGCATAGATGCACGATAAATCACAGGTGGGGTCTGCGGGTGTTGAACAAACACAAATGTGCCTGAGTAGGCGTCTGCAACGGGAATTATCTAGCCGCCCTCGTAGGCTGCTATCCTCGGATACGAGTGGCCAGCCACTTACAATGCAGACAGATAACTTAAACTTAAATTGTCTCTATTATGAAAATGATAGCGTAAAAATATCTTTTCTTTATGTAAACAAAAAAATTATCTCTCTTGGATAGAAAAAAAAAATGATTAATTTTTAGATATAAATGCTATTTTTTCTAAGAGACAGATTCCTGAAATTGATGAATTTCTAGAGAACACTGTTTAAAATATTTTGTTTGATAATTGCCATGAGCTAAGAAGAGTATTAAGAGACAGAAACATTTCGTTAGAAACAAAGAAAAGGGCACTGGACTGTTACGCGATATGCAATGTAAATATCTGGGAAGTGTTCTAACAGGGGACGGAAAGTGCGACACTGAGATCCGAAGACGTATTGGGATGGCCAAAGATGCCTTCCAAATGCTAAGTAGAGTATTAAGAGACAGAAAAATTTCGTTAGAAACAAAGAAAAGGGCACTGGACTGTTACGCGATATGCAATGTAAATATCTGGGAAGTGTTCTAACAGGGGACGGAAAGTGCGACACTGAGATCCGAAGACGTATTGGGATGGCCAAAGATGCCTTCCAAATGCTAAGTAGAGTATTAAGAGACAGAAAAATTTCGTTAGAAACAAAGAAAAGGGCACTGGACTGTTACGCGATATGCAATGTAAATATCTGGGAAGTGTTCTAACAGGGGACGGAAAGTGCGACACTGAGATCCGAAGACGTATTGGGATGGCCAAAGATGCCTTCCAAATGCTAAGTAGAGTATTAAGAGACAGAAAAATTTCGTTAGAAACAAAGAAAAGGGCATTGGACTGTTACGCGATATGCAATGTAAATATCTGGGAAGTGTTCTAACAGGGGACGGAAAGTGCGACACTGAGATCCGAAGACGTATTGGGATGGCCAAAGATGCCTTCCAAATGCTAAGTAGAGTATTAAGAGACAGAAAAATTTCGTTAGAAACAAAGAAAAGGGCACTGGACTGTTACGCGATATGCAATGTAAATATCTGGGAAGTGTTCTAACAGGGGACGGAAAGTGCGACACTGAGATCCGAAAACGTATTGGGATGGCCAAAGATGCCTTCCAAATGCTAAGTAGAGTATTAAGAGACAGAAAAATTTCGTTAGAAACAAAGAAAAGGGCACTGGACTGTTACGCGATATGCAATGTAAATATCTGGGAAGTGTTCTAACAGGGGACGGAAAGTGCGACACTGAGATCCGAAGACGTATTGGGATGGCCAAAGATGCCTTCCAAATGCTAAGCAGAGTATTAAGAGACAGAAAAATTTCGTTAGAAACAAAGAAAAGGGCACTGGACTGTTACGCGATATGCAATGTAAATATCTGGGAAGTGTTCTAACAGGTTACGGAAAGTGCGACACTGAGATCCGAAGACGTATTGGGATGGCCAAAGATGCCTTCCAAAGGCTAAGCAGAGTATTAAGAGACAGAAAAATGTCGTTAGAAACAAAGAAAAGGGCACTGGACTGTTACGCGATATGCAATGTAAATATCTGGGAAGTGTTCTAACAGAGGACGGAAAGTGCGACACTGAGATCCGAAGACGTATTGGGATGGCCAAAGATGCATTCCAAATGCTAAGTAGAGTATTAAGAGACAGAAAAATGTCGTTAGAAACAAAGAAAAGGGCACTGGACTGTTACGTGATATGCAATGTAAATATCTGGGAAGTGTTCTAACAGGGGACGGAAAGTGCGACACTGAGATCCGAAGACGTATTGGGATGGCCAAAGCTGCCTTCCAAATGCTAAGCAGAGTATTAAGAGACAGAAAAATGTCGTTAGAAACAAAGAAAAGGGCACTGGACAGTTACGCGATATGCAATGTAAATATCTGGGAAGTGTTCTAACAGGGGACGGAAAGTGCGACACTGAGATCCGAAGACGTATTGGGATGGCCAAAGATGCCTTCCAAATGCTAAGTAGAGTATTAAGAGACAGAAAAATTTCGTTAGAAACAAAGAAAAGGGCACTGGACTGTTACGTGATATGCCATGTAAATATCTGGGAAGTGTTCTAACAGGGGACGGAAAGTGCGACACTGAGATTTGAAGACGTATTGGGATGGCCAAAGATGCATTCCAAAAGCTAAGCAGAGTATTAAGAGACAGAAAAATGTCGTTAGAAACAAAGAAAAGGGCACTGGACTGTTACGCGATATGCAATGTAAATATCTGGGAAGTGTTCTAACAGGGGACGGAAAGTGCGACACTGAGATCCGAAGACGTATTGGGATGGCCAAAGATGCCTTCCAAATGCTAAGTAGAGTATTAAGAGACAGAAAAATGTCGTTAGAAACAAAGAAAAGGGCACTGGACTGTTACGCGATATGCAATGTAAATATCTGGGAAGTGTTCTAACAGGGGACGGAAAGTGCGACACTGAGATCCGAAGACGTATTGGGATGGCCAAAGATGCCTTCCAAATGCTAAGTAGAGTATTAAGAGACAGAAAAATTTCGTTAGAAACAAAGAAAAGGGCACTGGACTGTTACGCGATATGCAATGTAAATATCTGGGAAGTTTTCTAACAGGGGACGTAAAGTGCGACACTGAGATCCGAAGACGTATTGGGATGGCCAAAGATGCCTTCCAAATGCTAAGTAGAGTATTAAGAGACAGAAAAATGTCGTTAGAAACAAAGAAAAGGGCACTGGACTGTTACGCGATATGCAATGTAAATATCTGGGAAGTGTTGTAACAGGGGACGGAAAGTGCGATACTGAGATCCGAAGACGTATTGGGATGTCCAAAGATGCCTTCCAAATGCTAAGTAGAGTATTAAGAGACAAAAAATGTCGTTAGAAACAAAGAAAAGGGCACTGGACTGTTACGCGATATGCAATGTAAATATCTGGGAAGTGTTCTAACAGGGGACGGAAAGTGCGACACTGAGATCCGAAGACGTATTGGGATGGCCAAAGCTGCCTTCCAAATGCTAAGTAGAGTATTAAGAGACAGAAAAATGTCGTTAGAAACAAAGAAAAGGGCACTGGACTGTTACGCGATATGCAATGTAAATATCTGGGAAGTGTTCTAACAGGGGACGGAAAGTGCGACACTGAGATCCGAAGACGTATTGGGATGGCCAAAGATCCCTTCCAAATGCTAAGTAGAGTATTAAGAGACAGAAAAATTTCGTTAGAAACTAAGAAAAGGGCACTAGACTGTTACGCGATATGCAATGTAAATATCTGGGAAGTGTTCTAACAGGGGACGGAAAGTGCGACACTGAGATCCGAAGACTTATTGGGATGGCCAAAGTTGCCTTCCAAATGCTAAGTAGAGTATTAAGAGACAGAAAAATTTCGTTAGAAACAAAGAAAAGGGCACTGGACTGTTACGCGATATGCAATGTAAATATCTGGGAAGTGTTCTAACAGGTTACGGAAAGTGCGACACTGAGATCCGAAGACGTATTGGGATGGCCAAAGATGCCTTCCAAAGGCTAAGTAGAGTATTAAGAGACAGAAAAATGTCGTTAGAAACAAAGAAAAGGGCACTGGACTGTTACGTGATATGCAATGTAAATATCTGGGAAGTGTTCTAACAGAGGACGGAAAGTGCGACACTGAGATCCGAAGACGTATTGGGATGGCCAAAGATGCATTCCAAAAGCTAAGCAGAGTATTAAGAGACAGAAAAATTTCGTTAGAAACAAAGAAAAGGGCACTGGACTGTTACGTGATATGCAATGTAAATATCTGGGAAGTGTTCTAACAGGGGACGGAAAGTGCGACACTGAGATCCGAAGACGTATTGGGATGGCCAAAGCTGCCTTCCAAATGCTAAGTAGAGTATTAAGAGACAGAAAAATGTCGTTAGAAACAAAGAAAAGGGCACTGGACTGTTACCTGATATGCAATGTAAATATCTGGGAAGTGTTGTAACAGGGGACGGAAAGTGCGACACTGAGATCCGAAGACGTATTGGGATGGCCAAAGATGCCTTCCAAAAGCTAAGCAGTGTATTAAGAGAGAGAAACATTTCGTTAGAAACAAAGAAAAGGGCACTGGACTGTTACGCGATATGCAATGTAAATATCTGGGAAGTGTTCTAACAGGGGACGGAAAGTGCGACACTGAGATCCGAAGACGTATTGGGATGGCCAAAGATGCCTTCCAAATGCTAAGTAGAGTATTAAGAGACAGAAAAATTTCGTTAGAAACAAAGAAAAGGGCACTGGACTGTTACGTGATATGCCATGTAAATATCTGGGAAGTGTTCTAACAGGGGACGGAAAGTGCGACACTGAGATTTGAAGACGTATTGGGATGGCCAAAGATGCATTCCAAAAGCTAAGCAGAGTATTAAGAGACAGAAAAATGTCGTTAGAAACAAAGAAAAGGGCACTGGACTGTTACGCGATATGCAATGTAAATATCTGGGAAGTGTTCTAACAGGGGACGGAAAGTGCGACACTGAGATCCGAAGACGTATTGGGATGGCCAAAGATGCCTTCCAAATGCTAAGTAGAGTATTAAGAGACAGAAAAATGTCGTTAGAAACAAAGAAAAGGGCACTGGACTGTTACGCGATATGCAATGTAAATATCTGGGAAGTGTTCTAACAGGGGACGGAAAGTGCGACACTGAGATCCGAAGACGTATTGGGATGGCCAAAGATGCCTTCCAAATGCTAAGTAGAGTATTAAGAGACAGAAAAATTTCGTTAGAAACAAAGAAAAGGGCACTGGACTGTTACGCGATATGCAATGTAAATATCTGGGAAGTTTTCTAACAGGGGACGTAAAGTGCGACACTGAGATCCGAAGACGTATTGGGATGGCCAAAGATGCCTTCCAAATGCTAAGTAGAGTATTAAGAGACAGAAAAATGTCGTTAGAAACAAAGAAAAGGGCACTGGACTGTTACGCGATATGCAATGTAAATATCTGGGAAGTGTTGTAACAGGGGACGGAAAGTGCGATACTGAGATCCGAAGACGTATTGGGATGTCCAAAGATGACTTCCAAATGCTAAGTAGAGTATTAAGAGACAGAAAAATGTCGTTAGAAACAAAGAAAAGGGCACTGGACTGTTACGCGATATGCAATGTAAATATCTGGGAAGTGTTCTAACAGGGGACGGAAAGTGCGACACTGAGATCCGAAGACGTATTGGGATGGCCAAAGCTGCCTTCCAAATGCTAAGTAGAGTATTAAGAGACAGAAAAATGTCGTTAGAAACAAAGAAAAGGGCACTGGACTGTTACGCGATATGCAATGTAAATATCTGGGAAGTGTTCTAACAGGGGACGGAAAGTGCGACACTGAGATCCGAAGACGTATTGGGATGGCCAAAGATCCCTTCCAAATGCTAAGTAGAGTATTAAGAGACAGAAAAATGTCGTTAGAAACAAAGAAAAGGGCACTGGACTGTTACGCGATATGCAATGTAAATATCTGGGAAGTGTTGTAACAGGGGACGGAAAGTGCGACACTGAGATCCGAAGACGTATTGGGATGGCCAAAACTGCCTTCCAAATGCTAAGTAGAGTATTAAGAGACAGAAAAATGTCGTTAGAAACAAAGAAAAGGGCACTGGACTGTTACGCGATATGCAATGTAAATATCTGGGAAGTGTTCTAACAGGGGACGGAAAGTGCGACACTGAGATCCGAAGACGTATTGGGATGGCCAAAGATGCCTTCCAAATGCTAAGTAGAGTATTAAGAGACAGAAAAATGTCGTTAGAAACAAAGAAAAAGGCACTGGACTGTTACGCGATATGCAATGTAAATATCTGGGAAGTGTTCTAACAGGGGACGGAAAGTGCGACACTGAGATCCGAAGACGTATTGGGATGGCCAAAGCTGCCTTCCAAATGCTAATTAGAGTATTAAGAGACAGAAAAATGTCGTTAGAAACAAAGAAAAGGGCACTGGACTGTTACGCGATATGCAATGTAAATATCTGGGAAGTGTTCTAACAGGGGACGGAAAGTGCGACACTGAGATCCGAAGACGTATTGGGATGGCCAAAGCTGCCTTCCAAATGCTAAGTAGAGTATTAAGAGACAGAAAAATTTCGTTAGAAACAAAGAAAAGGGCACTGGACTGTTACGCGATATGCAATGTAAATATCTGGGAAGTGTTCTAACAGGGGACGGAAAGTGCGACACTGAGATCCGAAGACGTATTGGGATGGCCAAAGCTGCCTTCCAAATGCTAAGTAGAGTATTAAGAGACAGAAAAATTTCGTTAGAAACAAAGAAAAGGGCACTGGACTGTTACGCGATATGCAATGTAAATATCTGGGAAGTGTTCTAACAGGGGACGGAAAGTGCGACACTGAGATCCGAAGACGTATTGGGATGGCCAAAGCTGCCTTCCAAATGCTAAGTAGAGTATTAAGAGACAGAAAAATTTCGTTAGAAACAAAGAAAAGGGCACTGGACTGTTACGCGATATGCAATGTAAATATCGGGGAAGTGTTCTAACAGGGGACAGAAAGTGCGACACTGAGATCCGAAGACGTATTGGGATGGCCAAAGCTGCCTTCCAAATGCTAAGTAGAGTATTAAGAGACAGAAAAATTTCGTTAGAAACAAAGAAAAGGGCACTGGACTGTTACGCGATATGCAATGTAAATATCTGGGAAGTGTTCTAACAGGGGACGGAAAGTGCGACACTGAGATCCGAAGACGTATTGGGATGGCCAAAACTGCCTTCCAAATGCTAAGTAGAGTATTAAGAGACAGAAAAATGTCGTTAGAAACAAAGAAAAGGGCACTGGACTGTTACGCGATATGCAATGTAAATATCTGGGAAGTGTTCTAACAGGGGACGGAAAGTGCGACACTGAGATCCGAAGACGTATTGGGATGGCCAAAGATGCCTTCCAAATGCTAAGTAGAGTATTAAGAGACAGAAAAATGTCGTTAGAAACAAAGAAAAAGGCACTGGACTGTTACGCGATATGCAATGTAAATATCTGGGAAGTGTTCTAACAGGGGACGGAAAGTGCGACACTGAGATCCGAAGACGTATTGGGATGGCCAAAGCTGCCTTCCAAATGCTAAGTAGAGTATTAAGAGACAGAAAAATGTCGTTAGAAACAAAGAAAAGGGCACTGGACTGTTACGCGATATGCAATGTAAATATCTGGGAAGTGTTCTAACAGGGGACGGAAAGTGCGACACTGAGATCCGAAGACGTATTGGGATGGCCAAAGCTGCCTTCCAAATGCTAAGTAGAGTATTAAGAGACAGAAAAATTTCGTTAGAAACAAAGAAAAGGGCACTGGACTGTTACGCGATATGCAATGTAAATATCTGGGAAGTGTTCTAACAGGGGACGGAAAGTGCGACACTGAGATCCGAAGACGTATTGGGATGGCCAAAGCTGCCTTCCAAATGCTAAGTAGAGTATTAAGAGACAGAAAAATTTCGTTAGAAACAAAGAAAAGGGCACTGGACTGTTACGCGATATGCAATGTAAATATCTGGGAAGTGTTCTAACAGGGGACGGAAAGTGCGACACTGAGATCCGAAGACGTATTGGGATGGCCAAAGCTGCCTTCCAAATGCTAAGTAGAGTATTAAGAGACAGAAAAATTTCGTTAGAAACAAAGAAAAGGGCACTGGACTGTTACGCGATATGCAATGTAAATATCGGGGAAGTGTTCTAACAGGGGACAGAAAGTGCGACACTGAGATCCGAAGACGTATTGGGATGGCCAAAGCTGCCTTCCAAATGCTAAGTAGAGTATTAAGAGACAGAAAAATTTCGTTAGAAACAAAGAAAAGGGCACTGGACTGTTACGCGATATGCAATGTAAATATCTGGGAAGTGTTCTAACAGGGGACGGAAAGTGCGACACTGAGATCCGAAGACGTATTGGGATGGCCAAAGCTGCCTTCCAAATGCTAAGTAGAGTATTAAGAGACAGAAAAATTTCGTTAGAAACAAAGAAAAGGGCACTGGACTGTTACGCGATATGCAATGTAAATATCTGGGAAGTGTTCTAACAGGGGACGGAAAGTGCGACACTGAGATCCGAAGACGTATTGGGATGGCCAAAGCTGCCTTCCAAATGCTAAGTAGTGTATTAAGAGACAGAAAAATTTCGTTGGAAACAAAGAAAAGGGCACTGGACTGTTACGCGATATGCAATGTAAATATCTGGGAAGTGTTCTAACAGGGGACGGAAAGTGCGACACTGAGATACGAAGACGTATTGGGATGGCCAAAGATGCCTTCCAAATGCTAAGTAGAGTATTAAGAGACAGAAAAATGTCGTTAGAAACAAAGAAAAGGGCACTGGACTGTTACGCGATATGAAATGTAAATATCTGGGAAGTGTTCTAACAGGGGACGGAAAGTGCGACACTGAGATCCGAAGACGTATTGGGATGGCCAAAGCTGCCTTCCAAATGCTAAGTAGTGTATTAAGAGACAGAAAAATTTCGTTAGAAAGAAAGAAAAGGGCACTGGACTGTTACGCGATATGCAATGTAAATATCTGGGAAGTGTTCTAACAGGGGATGGAAAGTGCGACACTGAGATCCGAAGACGTATTGGGATGGCCAAAGCTGCCTTCCAAATGCTAAGTAGAGTATTAAGAGACAGAAAAATTTCGTTAGAAACAAAGAAAAGGGCACTGGACTGTTACGCGATATGCAATGTAAATATCTGGGAAGTGTTCTAACAGGGGACGGAAAGTGCGACACTGAGATCCGAAGACGTATTGGGATGGCCAAAGCTGCCTTCCAAATGCTAAGTAGAGTATTAAGAGACAGAAAAATTTCGTTAGAAACAAAGAAAAGGGCACTGAACTTTTACGCGATATGCAATGTAAATATCTGGGAAGTGTTCTAACAGGGGACGGAAGGTGCGACACTGAGATCCGAAGACGTATTGGGATGGCCAAAGCTGCCTTCCAAATGCTAAGTAGAGTATTAAGAGACGGAAAAATTTCGTTAGAAACAAAGAAAAGGGCACTGGACTGTTACGCGATATGCAATGTAAATATCTGGGAAGTGTTCTAACAGGGGACGGAAAGTGCGACACTGAGATCCGAAGACGTATTGGGATGGCCAAAGCTGCCTTCCAAATGCTAAGTAGAGTATTAAGAGACAGAAAAATTTCGTTAGAAACAAAGAAAAGGGCACTGGACTGTTACGCGATATGCAATGTAAATATCTGGGAAGTGTTCTAACAGGGGACGGAAAGTGCGAAACTGAGATCCGAAGACGTATTGGGATGGCCAAAGCTGCCTTCCAAATGCTAAGTAGAGTATTAAGAGACAGAAAAATTTCGTTAGAAACAAAGAAAAGGGCACTGGACTGTTACGTGATATGCCATGTAAATATCTGGGAAGTGTTCTAACAGGGGACGGAAAGTGCGACACTGAGATCCGAAGACGTATTGGGATGCCCAAAGCTGCCTTCCAAATGCTAAGTAGAGTATTAAGAGACAGAAAAATTTCGTTAGAAACAAAGAAAAGGGCACTGGACTGTTACGTGATATGCAATGTAAATATCTGGGAAGTGTTCTAACAGGGGACGGAAAGATCGACACTGAGATCCGAAGACGTATTGGGATGGCCAAAGCTGCCTTCCAAATGCTAAGTAGAGTATTAAGAGACAGAAAAATTTCGTTAGAAACAAAGAAAAGGGCACTGGACTGTTACGTGATATGCAATGTAAATATTTGGGAAGTGTTCTAACAGGGGACGGAAAGTGCGACACTGAGATCCGAAGACGTATTGGGATGGCCAAAGCTGCCTTCCAAATGCTAAGTAGAGTATTAAGAGACAGAAAAATTTCGTTAGAAACAAAGAAAAGGGCACTGGACTGTTACGTGATATGCCATGTAAATATCTGGGAAGTGTTCTAACAGGGGACGGAAAGTGCGACACTGAGATCCGAAGACGTATTGGGATTGCCAAAGCTGCCTTCCAAATGCTAAGTAGAGTATTAAGAGACAGAAAAATTTCGTTAGAAACAAAGAAAAGGGCACTGGACTGTTGCGTGATATGCCATGTAAATATCTGGGAAGTGTTCTAACAGGGGACGGAAAGTGCGACACTGAGATCCGAAGACGTATTGGGATGGCCAAAGCTGCCTTCCAAATGCTAAGTAGAGTATTAAGAGACAGAAAAATTTCGTTAGAAACAAAGAAAAGGGCACTGGACTGTTACGTGATATGCCATGTAAATATCTGGGAAGTGTTCTAACAGGGGACGGAAAGTGCGACACTGAGATCCGAAGACGTATTGGGATGGCCAAAGCTGCCTTCCAAATGCTAAGTAGAGTATTAAGAGACAGAAAAATTTCGTTAGAAACAAAGAAAAGGGCACTGGACTGTTACGTGATATGCCATGTAAATATCTGGGAAGTGTTCTAACAGGGGACGGAAAGTGCGACACTGAGATCCGAAGACGTATTGGGATGGCCAAAGCTGCCTTCCAAATGCTAAGTAGAGTATTAAGAGACAGAAAAATTTCGTTAGAAACAAAGAAAAGGGCACTGGACTGTTACGTGATATGCCATGTAAATATCTGGGAAGTGTTCTAACAGGGGACGGAAAGTGCGACACTGAGATCCGAAGACGTATTGGGATGGCCAAAGCTGCCTTCCAAATGCTAAGTAGAGTATTAAGAGACAGAAAAATGTCGTTAGAAACAAAGAAAAGGGCACTGGACTGTTACGCGATATGCAATGTAAATATCTGGGAAGTGTTCTAACAGGGGACGGAAAGTGCGACACTGAGATCCGAAGACGTATTGGGATAGCCAAAGCTGCCTTCCAAATGCTAAGTAGAGTATTAAGAGACAGAAAAATTTCGTTAGAAACAAAGAAAAGGGCACTGGACTGTTACGCGATATGCAATGTAAATATCTGGGAAGTGTTCTAACAGGGGACGGAAAGTGCGACACTGAGATCCGAAGACGTATTGGGATGGCCAAAGCTGCCTTCCAAATGCTAAGTAGAGTATTAAGAGACAGAAAAATTTCGTTAGAAACAAAGAAAAGGGCACTGGACTGTTACGTGATATGCCATGTAAATATCTGGGAAGTGTTCTAACAGGGGACGGAAAGTGCGACACTGAGATCCGAAGACGTATTGGGATGGCCAAAGCTGCCTTCCAAATGCTAAGTAGAGTATTAAGAGACAGAAAAATTTCGTTAGAAACAAAGAAAAGGGCACTGGACTGTTACGTGATATGCCATGTAAATATCTGGGAAGTGTTCTAACAGGGGACGGAAAGTGCGACACTGAGATCCGAAGACGTATTGGGATGGCCAAAGCTGCCTTCCAAATGCTAAGTAGAGTATTAAGAGACAGAAAAATTTCGTTAGAAACAAAGAAAAGGGCACTGGACTGTTACGTGATATGCCATGTAAATATCTGGGAAGTGTTCTAACAGGGGACGGAAAGTGCGACACTGAGATCCGAAGACGTATTGGGATGGCCAAAGCTGCCTTCCAAATGCTAAGTAGAGTATTAAGAGACAGAAAAATGTCGTTAGAAACAAAGAAAAGGGCACTGGACTGTTACGCGATATGCAATGTAAATATCTGGGAAGTGTTCTAACAGGGGACGGAAAGTGCGACACTGAGATCCGAAGACGTATTGGGATAGCCAAAGCTGCCTTCCAAATGCTAAAGAGTATTAAGAGACAGAAAAATTTCGTTAGAAACAAAGAAAAGGGCACTGGACTGTTACGCGATATGCAATGTAAATATCTGGGAAGTGTTCTAACAGGGGACGGAAAGTGCGACACTGAAATCCGAAGACGTATTGGGATGGCCAAAGCTGCCTTCCAAATGCTAAGTAGAGTATTAAGAGACAGAAAAAATTCGTTAGAAACAAAGAAAAGGGCACTGGACTGTTACGCGATATGCAATGTAAATATCTGGGAAGTGTTCTAACAGGGGACGGAAAGTGCGACACTGAGATCCGAAGACGTATTGGGATGGCCAAAGCTGCCTTCCAAATGCTAAGTAGAGTATTAAGAGACAGAAAAATTTCGTTAGAAACAAAGAAAAGGGCACTGGACTGTTACGCGATATGCAATGTAAATATCTGGGAAGTGTTCTAACAGGGGACGGAAAGTGCGACACTGAGATCCGAAGACGTATTGGGATGGCCAAAGATGCCTTCCAAATGCTAAGTAGAGTATTAAGAGACAGAAAAATGTCGTTAGAAACAAAGAAAAGGGCACTGGACTGTTACGCGATATGCAATGTAAATATCTGGGAAGTGTTCTAACAGGGGACGGAAAGTGCGACACTGAGATCCGAAGACGTATTGGGATGGCCAAAGATGCCTTCCAAATGCTAAGTAGAGTATTAAGAGACAGAAAAATGTCGTTAGAAACAAAGAAAAGGGCACTGGACTGTTACGCGATATGCAATGTAAATATCTGGGAAGTGTTCTAACAGGGGACGGAAAGTGCGACACTGAGATCCGAAGACGTATTGGGATGGCCAAAGATGCCTTCCAAATGCTAAGTAGAGTATTAAGAGACAGAAAAATGTCGTTAGAAACAAAGAAAAGGGCACTGGACTGTTACGCGATATGCAATGTAAATATCTGGGAAGTGTTCTAACAGGGGACGGAAAGTGCGACACTGAGATCCGAAGACGTATTGGGATGGCCAAAGATGCCTTCCAAATGCTAAGTAGAGTATTAAGAGACAGAAAAATGTCGTTAGAAACAAAGAAAAGGGCACTGGACTGTTACGCGATATGCAATGTAAATATCTGGGAAGTGTTCTAACAGGGGACGGAAAGTGCGACACTGAGATCCGAAGACGTATTGGGATGGCCAAAGCTGCCTTCCAAATGCTAAGTAGAGTATTAAGAGACAGAAAAAATTCGTTAGAAACAAAGAAAAGGGCACTGGACTGTTACGCGATATGCAATGTAAATATCTGGGAAGTGTTCTAACAGGGGACGGAAAGTGCGACACTGAGATCCGAAGACGTATTGGGATGGCCAAAGCTGCCTTCCAAATGCTAAGTAGAGTATTAAGAGACAGAAAAATTTCGTTAGAAACAAAGAAAAGGGCACTGGACTGTTACGCGATATGCAATGTAAATATCTGGGAAGTGTTCTAACAGGGGACGGAAAGTGCGACACTGAGATCCGAAGACGTATTGGGATGGCCAAAGATGCCTTCCAAATGCTAAGTAGAGTATTAAGAGACAGAAAAATGTCGTTAGAAACAAAGAAAAGGGCACTGGACTGTTACGCGATATGCAATGTAAATATCTGGGAAGTGTTCTAACAGGGGACGGAAAGTGCGACACTGAGATCCGAAGACGTATTGGGATGGCCAAAGATGCCTTCCAAATGCTAAGTAGAGTATTAAGAGACAGAAAAATGTCGTTAGAAACAAAGAAAAGGGCACTGGACTGTTACGCGATATGCAATGTAAATATCTGGGAAGTGTTCTAACAGGGGACGGAAAGTGCGACACTGAGATCCGAAGACGTATTGGGATGGCCAAAGATGCCTTCCAAATGCTAAGTAGAGTATTAAGAGACAGAAAAATGTCGTTAGAAACAAAGAAAAGGGCACTGGACTGTTACGCGATATGCAATGTAAATATCTGGGAAGTGTTCTAACAGGGGACGGAAAGTGCGACACTGAGATCCGAAGACGTATTGGGATGGCCAAAGATGCCTTCCAAATGCTAAGTAGAGTATTAAGAGACAGAAAAATGTCGTTAGAAACAAAGAAAAGGGCACTGGACTGTTACGCGATATGCAATGTAAATATCTGGGAAGTGTTCTAACAGGGGACGGAAAGTGCGACACTGAGATCCGAAGACGTATTGGGATGGCCAAAGATGCCTTCCAAATGCTAAGTAGAGTATTAAGAGACAGAAAAATGTCGTTAGAAACAAAGAAAAGGGCACTGGACTGTTACGCGATATGCAATGTAAATATCTGGGAAGTGTTCTAACAGGGGACGGAAAGTGCGACACTGAGATCCGAAGACGTATTGGGATGGCCAAAGATGCCTTCCAAATGCTAAGTAGAGTATTAAGAGACAGAAAAATGTCGTTAGAAACAAAGAAAAGGGCACTGGACTGTTACGCGATATGCAATGTAAATATCTGGGAAGTGTTCTAACAGGGGACGGAAAGTGCGACACTGAGATCCGAAGACGTATTGGGATGGCCAAAGCTGCCTTCCAAATGCTAAGTAGAGTATTAAGAGACAGAAAAATGTCGTTAGAAACAAAGAAAAGGGCACTGGACTGTTACGCGATATGCAATGTAAATATCTGGGAAGTGTTGTAACAGGGGACGGAAAGTGCGACACTGAGATCCGAAGACGTATTGGGATGGCCAAAGATGCCTTCCAAATGCTAAGTAGAGTATTAATAGCCAGAAAAATCTCGTTAGAAACAAAGAAAAGGGCACTGGACTGTTACGCGATATGCAATGTAAATATCTGGGAAGTGTTCTAACAGGGGACGGAAAGTGCGACACTGAGATCCGAAGACGTATTGGGATGGCCAAAGCTGCCTTCCAAATGCTAAGTAGAGTATTAAGAGACAGAAAAATTTCGTTAGAAACAAAGAAAAGGGCACTGGACTGTTACGCGATATTCAATGTAAATATCTGGGAAGTGTTCTAACAGGGGACGGAAAGTGCGACACTGAGATCCGAAGACGTATTGGGATGGCCAAAGATGCCTTCCAAATGCTAAGTAGAGTATTAAGAGACAGAAAAATGTCGTTAGAAACAAAGAAAAGGGCACTGGACTGTTACGCGATATGCAATGTAAATATCTGGGAAGTGTTCTAACAGGGGACGGAAAGTGCGACACTGAGATCCGAAGACGTATTGGGATGGCCAAAGATGCCTTCCAAATGCTAAGTAGAGTATTAAGAGACAGAAAAATGTCGTTAGAAACAAAGAAAAGGGCACTGGACTGTTACGCGATATGCAATGTAAATATCTGGGAAGTGTTCTAACAGGGGACGGAAAGTGCGACACTGAGATCCGAAGACGTATTGGGATGGCCAAAGATGCCTTCCAAATGCTAAGTAGAGTATTAAGAGACAGAAAAATGTCGTTAGAAACAAAGAAAAGGGCACTGGACTGTTACGCGATATGCAATGTAAATATCTGGGAAGTGTTCTAACAGGGGACGGAAAGTGCGACACTGAGATCCGAAGACGTATTGGGATGGCCAAAGATGCCTTCCAAATGCTAAGTAGAGTATTAAGAGACAGAAAAATGTCGTTAGAAACAAAGAAAAGGGCACTGGACTGTTACGCGATATGCAATGTAAATATCTGGGAAGTGTTCTAACAGGGGACGGAAAGTGCGACACTGAGATCCGAAGACGTATTGGGATGGCCAAAGCTGCCTTCCAAATGCTAAGTAGAGTATTAAGAGACAGAAAAAATTCGTTAGAAACAAAGAAAAGGGCACTGGACTGTTACGCGATATGCAATGTAAATATCTGGGAAGTGTTCTAACAGGGGACGGAAAGTGCGACACTGAGATCCGAAGACGTATTGGGATGGCCAAAGCTGCCTTCCAAATGCTAAGTAGAGTATTAAGAGACAGAAAAATTTCGTTAGAAACAAAGAAAAGGGCACTGGACTGTTACGCGATATGCAATGTAAATATCTGGGAAGTGTTCTAACAGGGGACGGAAAGTGCGACACTGAGATCCGAAGACGTATTGGGATGGCCAAAGATGCCTTCCAAATGCTAAGTAGAGTATTAAGAGACAGAAAAATGTCGTTAGAAACAAAGAAAAGGGCACTGGACTGTTACGCGATATGCAATGTAAATATCTGGGAAGTGTTCTAACAGGGGACGGAAAGTGCGACACTGAGATCCGAAGACGTATTGGGATGGCCAAAGATGCCTTCCAAATGCTAAGTAGAGTATTAAGAGACAGAAAAATGTCGTTAGAAACAAAGAAAAGGGCACTGGACTGTTACGCGATATGCAATGTAAATATCTGGGAAGTGTTCTAACAGGGGACGGAAAGTGCGACACTGAGATCCGAAGACGTATTGGGATGGCCAAAGATGCCTTCCAAATGCTAAGTAGAGTATTAAGAGACAGAAAAATGTCGTTAGAAACAAAGAAAAGGGCACTGGACTGTTACGCGATATGCAATGTAAATATCTGGGAAGTGTTCTAACAGGGGACGGAAAGTGCGACACTGAGATCCGAAGACGTATTGGGATGGCCAAAGATGCCTTCCAAATGCTAAGTAGAGTATTAAGAGACAGAAAAATGTCGTTAGAAACAAAGAAAAGGGCACTGGACTGTTACGCGATATGCAATGTAAATATCTGGGAAGTGTTCTAACAGGGGACGGAAAGTGCGACACTGAGATCCGAAGACGTATTGGGATGGCCAAAGATGCCTTCCAAATGCTAAGTAGAGTATTAAGAGACAGAAAAATGTCGTTAGAAACAAAGAAAAGGGCACTGGACTGTTACGCGATATGCAATGTAAATATCTGGGAAGTGTTCTAACAGGGGACGGAAAGTGCGACACTGAGATCCGAAGACGTATTGGGATGGCCAAAGATGCCTTCCAAATGCTAAGTAGAGTATTAAGAGACAGAAAAATGTCGTTAGAAACAAAGAAAAGGGCACTGGACTGTTACGCGATATGCAATGTAAATATCTGGGAAGTGTTCTAACAGGGGACGGAAAGTGCGACACTGAGATCCGAAGACGTATTGGGATGGCCAAAGCTGCCTTCCAAATGCTAAGTAGAGTATTAAGAGACAGAAAAATGTCGTTAGAAACAAAGAAAAGGGCACTGGACTCTTACGCGATATGCAATGTAAATATCTGGGAAGTGTTGTAACAGGGGACGGAATGTGCGACACTGAGATCCGAAGACGTATTGGGATGGCCAAAGATGCCTTCCAAATGCTAAGTAGAGTATTAATAGCCAGAAAAATCTCGTTAGAAACAAAGAAAAGGGCACTGGACTGTTACGCGATATGCAATGTAAATATCTGGGAAGTGTTCTAACAGGGGACGGAAAGTGCGACACTGAGATCCGAAGACGTATTGGGATGGCCAAAGCTGCCTTCCAAATGCTAAGTAGAGTATTAAGAGACAGAAAAATTTCGTTAGAAACAAAGAAAAGGGCACTGGACTGTTACGCGATATTCAATGTAAATATCTGGGAAGTGTTCTAACAGGGGACGGAAAGTGCGACACTGAGATCCGAAGACGTATTGGGATGGCCAAAGCTGCCTTCCAAATGCTAAGTAGAGTATTAAGAGACAGAAAAATTTCGTTAGAAACAAAGAAAAGGGCACTGGACTGTTACGCGATATGCAATGTAAATATCTGGGAAGTGTTCTAACAGGGGACGGAAAGTGCGACACTGAGATCCGAAGACGTATTGGGATGGCCAAAGATGCCTTCCAAATGCTAAGTAGAGTATTAAGAGACAGAAAAATGTCGTTAGAAACAAAGAAAAGGGCACTGGACTGTTACGCGATATGCAATGTAAATATCTGGGAAGTGTTCTAACAGGGGACGGAAAGTGCGACACTGAGATCCGAAGACGTATTGGGATGGCCAAAGCTGCCTTCCAAATGCTAAGTAGAGTATTAAGAGACAGAAAAAATTCGTTAGAAACAAAGAAAAGGGCACTGGACTGTTACGCGATATGCAATGTAAATATCTGGGAAGTGTTCTAACAGGGGACGGAAAGTGCGACACTGAGATCCGAAGACGTATTGGGATGGCCAAAGCTGCCTTCCAAATGCTAAGTAGAGTATTAAGAGACAGAAAAATTTCGTTAGAAACAAAGAAAAGGGCACTGGACTGTTACGCGATATGCAATGTAAATATCTGGGAAGTGTTCTAACAGGGGACGGAAAGTGCGACACTGAGATCCGAAGACGTATTGGGATGGCCAAAGATGCCTTCCAAATGCTAAGTAGAGTATTAAGAGACAGAAAAATGTCGTTAGAAACAAAGAAAAGGGCACTGGACTGTTACGCGATATGCAATGTAAATATCTGGGAAGTGTTCTAACAGGGGACGGAAAGTGCGACACTGAGATCCGAAGACGTATTGGGATGGCCAAAGATGCCTTCCAAATGCTAAGTAGAGTATTAAGAGACAGAAAAATGTCGTTAGAAACAAAGAAAAGGGCACTGGACTGTTACGCGATATGCAATGTAAATATCTGGGAAGTGTTCTAACAGGGGACGGAAAGTGCGACACTGAGATCCGAAGACGTATTGGGATGGCCAAAGATGCCTTCCAAATGCTAAGTAGAGTATTAAGAGACAGAAAAATGTCGTTAGAAACAAAGAAAAGGGCACTGGACTGTTACGCGATATGCAATGTAAATATCTGGGAAGTGTTCTAACAGGGGACGGAAAGTGCGACACTGAGATCCGAAGACGTATTGGGATGGCCAAAGATGCCTTCCAAATGCTAAGTAGAGTATTAAGAGACAGAAAAATGTCGTTAGAAACAAAGAAAAGGGCACTGGACTGTTACGCGATATGCAATGTAAATATCTGGGAAGTGTTCTAACAGGGGACGGAAAGTGCGACACTGAGATCCGAAGACGTATTGGGATGGCCAAAGATGCCTTCCAAATGCTAAGTAGAGTATTAAGAGACAGAAAAATGTCGTTAGAAACAAAGAAAAGGGCACTGGACTGTTACGCGATATGCAATGTAAATATCTGGGAAGTGTTCTAACAGGGGACGGAAAGTGCGACACTGAGATCCGAAGACGTATTGGGATGGCCAAAGATGCCTTCCAAATGCTAAGTAGAGTATTAAGAGACAGAAAAATGTCGTTAGAAACAAAGAAAAGGGCACTGGACTGTTACGCGATATGCAATGTAAATATCTGGGAAGTGTTCTAACAGGGGACGGAAAGTGCGACACTGAGATCCGAAGACGTATTGGGATGGCCAAAGCTGCCTTCCAAATGCTAAGTAGAGTATTAAGAGACAGAAAAATGTCGTTAGAAACAAAGAAAAGGGCACTGGACTGTTACGCGATATGCAATGTAAATATCTGGGAAGTGTTGTAACAGGGGACGGAAAGTGCGACACTGAGATCCGAAGACGTATTGGGATGGCCAAAGATGCCTTCCAAATGCTAAGTAGAGTATTAATAGCCAGAAAAATCTCGTTAGAAACAAAGAAAAGGGCACTGGACTGTTACGCGATATGCAATGTAAATATCTGGGAAGTGTTCTAACAGGGGACGGAAAGTGCGACACTGAGATCCGAAGACGTATTGGGATGGCCAAAGATGCCTTCCAAATGCTAAGTAGAGTATTAAGAGACAGAAAAATGTCGTTAGAAACAAAGAAAAGGGCACTGGACTGTTACGCGATATGCAATGTAAATATCTGGGAAGTGTTCTAACAGGGGACGGAAAGTGCGACACTGAGATCCGAAGACGTATTGGGATGGCCAAAGATGCCTTCCAAATGCTAAGTAGAGTATTAAGAGACAGAAAAATGTCGTTAGAAACAAAGAAAAGGGCACTGGACTGTTACGCGATATGCAATGTAAATATCTGGGAAGTGTTCTAACAGGGGACGGAAAGTGCGACACTGAGATCCGAAGACGTATTGGGATGGCCAAAGATGCCTTCCAAATGCTAAGTAGAGTATTAAGAGACAGAAAAATGTCGTTAGAAACAAAGAAAAGGGCACTGGACTGTTACGCGATATGCAATGTAAATATCTGGGAAGTGTTCTAACAGGGGACGGAAAGTGCGACACTGAGATCCGAAGACGTATTGGGATGGCCAAAGCTGCCTTCCAAATGCTAAGTAGAGTATTAAGAGACAGAAAAATGTTGTTAGAAACAAAGAAAAGGGCACTGGACTGTTACGCGATATGCAATGTAAATATCTGGGAAGTGTTGTAACAGGGGACGGAAAGTGCGACACTGAGATCCGAAGACGTATTGGGATGGCCAAAGATGCCTTCCAAATGCTAAGTAGAGTATTAATAGCCAGAAAAATCTCGTTAGAAACAAAGAAAAGGGCACTGGACTGTTACGCGATATGCAATGTAAATATCTGGGAAGTGTTGTAACAGGGGACGGAAAGTGCGACACTGAGATCCGAAGACGTATTGGGATGGCCAAAGCTGCCTTCCAAATGCTAAGTAGAGTATTAAGAGACAGAAAAATTTCGTTAGAAACAAAGAAAAGGGCACTGGACTGTTACGCGATATTCAATGTAAATATCTGGGAAGTGTTCTAACAGGGGACGGAAAGTGCGACACTGAGATCCGAAGACGTATTGGGATGGCCAAAGCTGCCTTCCAAATGCTAAGTAGAGTATTAAGAGACAGAAAAATTTCGTTAGAAACAAAGAAAAGGGCACTGGACTGTTACGCGATATGCAATGTAAATATCTGGGAAGTGTTCTAACAGGGGACGGAAAGTGCGACACTGAGATCCGAAGACGTATTGGGATGGCCAAAGATGCCTTCCAAATGCTAAGTAGAGTATTAAGAGACAGAAAAATTTCGTTAGAAACAAAGAAAAGGGCACTGGACTGTTACGCGATATGCAATGTAAATATCTGGGAAGTGTTCTAACAGGGGACGGAAAGTGCGACACTGAGATCCGAAGACGTATTGGGATGGCCAAAGCTGCCTTCCAAATGCTAAGTGGAGTATTAAGAGACAGAAAAATTTCGTTAGCAACAAAGAAAAGGGCACTGGACTGTTACGCGATATTCAATGTAAATATCTGGGAAGTGTTCTAACAGGGGACGGAAAGTGCGACACTGAGATCCGAAGACGTATTGGGATGGCCAAAGCTGCCTTCCAAATGCTAAGTAGAGTATTAAGAGACAGAAAAATTTCGTTAGAAACAAAGAAAAGGGCACTGGACTGTTACGCGATATGCAATGTAAATATCTGGGAAGTGTTCTAACAGGGGACGGAAAGTGCGACACTGAGATCCGAAGACGTATTGGGATGGCCAAAGATGCCTTCCAAATGCTAAGTATAGTATTAAGAGACAGAAAAATTTCGTTAGAAACAAAGAAAAGGGCACTGGACTGTTACGCGATATGCAATGTAAATATCTGGGAAGTGTTCTAACAGGGGACGGAAAGTGCGACACTGAGATCCGAAGACGTATTGGGATGGCCAAAGCTGCCTTCCAAATGCTAAGTAGAGTATTAAGAGACAGAAAAATGTCGTTAGAAACAAAGAAAAGGGCACTGGACTGTTACGCGATATGCAATGTAAATATCTGGGAAGTGTTGTAACAGGGGACGGAAAGTGCGACACTGAGATCCGAAGACGTATTGGGATGGCCAAAGATGCCTTCCAAATGCTAAGTAGAGTATTAAGAGACAGAAAAATTTCGTTAGAAACAAAGAAAAGGGCACTGGACTGTTACGCGATATGCCATGTAAATATCTGGGAAGTGTTGTAACAGGGGACGGAAAGTGCGACACTGAGATCCGAAGACGTATTGGGATGGCCAAAGATGCATTCCAAAAGCTAAGCAGAGTATTAAGAGACAGAAACATTTCGTTAGAAACAAAGAAAAGGGCACTGGACTGTTACGCGATATGCAATGTAATTATCTGGGAAGTGTTCTAACAGGGGACGGAAAGTGCGACACTGAGATCCGAAGACGTATTGGGATGGCCAAAGCTGCCTTCCAAATGCTAAGTAGAGTATTAATAGCCAGAAAAATCTCGTTAGAAACAAAGAAAAGGGCACTGGACTGTTACGCGATATGCAATGTAATTATCTGGGAAGTGTTCTAACAGGGGACGGAAAGTGCGACACTGAGATCCGAAGACGTATTGGGATGGCCAAAGCTGCCTTCCAAATGCTAAGTGGAGTATTAAGAGACAGAAAAATTTCGTTAGCAACAAAGAAAAGGGCACTGGACTGTTACGCGATATTCAATGTAAATATCTGGGAAGTGTTCTAACAGGGGACGGAAAGTGCGACACTGAGATCCGAAGACGTATTGGGATGGCCAAAGCTGCCTTCCAAATGCTAAGTAGAGTATTAAGAGACAGAAAAATTTCGTTAGAAACAAAGAAAAGGGCACTGGACTGTTACGCGATATGCAATGTAAATATCTGGGAAGTGTTCTAACAGGGGACGGAAAGTGCGACACTGAGATCCGAAGACGTATTGGGATGGCCAAAGCTGCCTTCCAAATGCTAAGTGGAGTATTAAGAGACAGAAAAATTTCGTTAGAAACAAAGAAAAGGGCACTGGACTGTTACGCGATATGCAATGTAAATATCTGGGAAGTGTTCTAACAGGGGACGGAAAGTGCGACACTGAGATCCGAAGACGTATTGGGATGGCCAAAGCTGCCTTCCAAATGCTAAGTAGAGTATTAAGAGACAGAAAAATTTCGTTAGAAACCAAGAAAAGGGCACTGGACTGTTACGCGATATGCAATGTAAATATCTGGGAAGTGTTCTAACAGGGGACGGAAAGTGCGACACTGAGATCCGAAGACGTATTGGGATGGCCAAAGATGCCTTCCAAATGCTAAGTAGAGTATTAAGAGACAGAAAAATTTCGTTAGAAACAAAGAAAAGGGCACTGGACTGTTACGCGATATGCAATGTAAATATCTGGGAAGTGTTCTAACAGGGGACGGAAAGTGCGACACTGAGATCCGAAGACGTATTGGGATGGCCAAAGATGCCTTCCAAATGCTAAGTATAGTATTAAGAGACAGAAAAATTTCGTTAGAAACAAAGAAAAGGGCACTGGACTGTTACGCGATATGCAATGTAAATATCTGGGAAGTGTTCTAACAGGGGACGGAAAGTGCGACACTGAGATCCGAAGACGTATTGGGATGGCCAAAGCTGCCTTCCAAATGCTAAGTGGAGTATTAAGAGACAGAAAAATTTCGTTAGCCACAAAGAAAAGGGCACTGGACTGTTACGCGATATGCAATGTAAATATCTGGGAAGTGTTCTAACAGGGGGCGGAAAGTGCGACACTGAGATCCGAAGACGTATTGGGATGGCCAAAGCTGCCTTCCAAATGCTAAGTAGAGTATTAAGAGACAGAAAAATTTCGTTAGAAACAAAGAAAAGGGCACTGGACTGTTACGCGATATGCAATGTAAATATCTGGGAAGTGTTCTAACAGGGGACGGAAAGTGCGACACTGAGATCCGAAGACGTATTGGGATGGCCAAAGCTGCCTTCCAAATGCTAAGTGGAGTATTAAGAGACAGAAAAATTTCGTTAGAAACAAAGAAAAGGGCACTGGACTGTTACGCGATATGCAATGTAAATATCTGGGAAGTGTTCTAACAGGGGACGGAAAGTGCGACACTGAGATCCGAAGACGTATTGGGATGGCCAAAGATGCCTTCCAAATGCTAAGTAGAGTATTAAGAGACAGAAACATTTCGTTAGAAACAAAGAAAAGGGCACTGGACTGTTACGCGATATGCAATGTAAATATCTGGGAAGTGTTCTAACAGGGGACGGAAAGTGCGACACTGAGATCCGAAGACGTATTGGGATGGCCAAAGCTGCCTTCCAAATGCTAAGTAGAGTATTAAGAGACAGAAAAATTTCGTTAGAAACAAAGAAAAGGGCACTGGACTGTTACGCGATATGCAATGTAAATATCTGGGAAGTGTTCTAACAGGGGACGGAAAGTGCGACACTGAGATCCGAAGACGTATTGGGATGGCCAAAGATGCCTTCCAAATGCTAAGTAGAGTATTAAGAGACAGAAAAATTTCGTTAGAAACAAAGAAAAGGGCACTGGACTGTTACGCGATATGCAATGTAAATATCTGGGAAGTGTTCTAACAGGGGACGGAAAGTGCGACACTGAGATCCGAAGACGTATTGGGATGGCCAAAGCTGCCTTCCAAATGCTAAGTGGAGTATTAAGAGACAGAAAAATTTCGTTAGCAACAAAGAAAAGGGCACTGGACTGTTACGCGATATTCAATGTAAATATCTGGGAAGTGTTCTAACAGGGGACGGAAAGTGCGACACTGAGATCCGAAGACGTATTGGGATGGCCAAAGCTGCCTTCCAAATGCTAAGTAGAGTATTAAGAGACAGAAAAATTTCGTTAGAAACAAAGAAAAGGGCACTGGACTGTTACGCGATATGCAATGTAAATATCTGGGAAGTGTTCTAACAGGGGACGGAAAGTGCGACACTGAGATCCGAAGACGTATTGGGATGGCCAAAGCTGCCTTCCAAATGCTAAGTGGAGTATTAAGAGACAGAAAAATTTCGTTAGAAACAAAGAAAAGGGCACTGGACTGTTACGCGATATGCAATGTAAATATCTGGGAAGTGTTCTAACAGGGGACGGAAAGTGCGACACTGAGATCCGAAGACGTATTGGGATGGCCAAAGCTGCCTTCCAAATGCTAAGTAGAGTATTAAGAGACAGAAAAATTTCGTTAGAAACAAAGAAAAGGGCACTGGACTGTTACGCGATATGCAATGTAAATATCTGGGAAGTGTTCTAACAGGGGACGGAAAGTGCGACACTGAGATCCGAAGACGTATTGGGATGGCCAAAGATGCCTTCCAAATGCTAAGTAGAGTATTAAGAGACAGAAAAATTTCGTTATAAACAAAGAAAAGGGCACTGGACTGTTACGCGATATGCAATGTAAATATCTGGGAAGTGTTCTAACAGGGGACGGAAAGTGCGACACTGAGATCCGAAGACGTATTGGGATGGCCAAAGATGCCTTCCAAATGCTAAGTATAGTATTAAGAGACAGAAAAATTTCGTTAGAAACAAAGAAAAGGGCACTGGACTGTTACGCGATATGCAATGTAAATATCTGGGAAGTGTTCTAACAGGGGACGGAAAGTGCGACACTGAGATCCGAAGACGTATTGGGATGGCCAAAGCTGCCTTCCAAATGCTAAGTGGAGTATTAAGAGACAGAAAAATTTCGTTAGCAACAAAGAAAAGGGCACTGGACTGTTACGCGATATGCAATGTAAATATCTGGGAAGTGTTCTAACAGGGGGCGGAAAGTGCGACACTGAGATCCGAAGACGTATTGGGATGGCCAAAGCTGCCTTCCAAATGCTAAGTAGAGTATTAAGAGACAGAAAAATTTCGTTAGAAACAAAGAAAAGTGCACTGGACTGTTACGCGATATGCAATGTAAATATCTGGGAAGTGTTCTAACAGGGGACGGAAAGTGCGACACTGAGATCCGAAGACGTATTGGGATGGCCAAAGCTGCCTTCCAAAAGCTAAGTGGAGTATTATGAGACAGAAAAATTTCGTTAGAAACAAAGAAAAGGGCACTGGACTGTTACGCGATATGCAATGTAAATATCTCGGAAGTGTTCTAACAGGGGACGGAAAGTGCGACACTGAGATCCGAAGACGTATTGGGATGGCCAAAGATGCCTTCCAAATGCTAAGTAGAGTATTAAGAGACAGAAACATTTCGTTAGAAACAAAGAAAAGGGCACTGGACTGTTACGCGATATGCAATGTAAATATCTGGGAAGTGTTCTAACAGGGGACGGAAAGTGCGACACTGAGATCCGAAGACCTATTGGGATGGCCAAAGCTGCCTTCCAAATGCTAAGTAGAGTATTAAGAGACAGAAAAATTTCGTTAGAAACAAAGAAAAGGGCACTGGACTGTTACGTGATATGCCATGTAAATATCTGGGAAGTGTTGTAACAGGGGACGGAAAGTGCGACACTGAGATCCGAAGACGTATTGGGATGGCCAAAGATGCCTTCCAAATGCTAAGTAGGGTATTAAGAGACAGAAAAATTTCGTTAGAAACAAAGAAAAGGGCACTGGACTGTTACGCGATATGCAATGTAAATATCTGGGAAGTGTTCTAACAGGGGACGGAAAGTGCGACACTGAGATCCGAAGACGTATTGGGATGGCCAAAGATGCCTTCCAAATGCTAAGTATAGTATTAAGAGACAGAAAAATTTCGTTAGAAACAAAGAAAAGGGCACTGGACTGTTACGCGATATGCAATGTAAATATCTGGGAAGTGTTCTAACAGGGGACGGAAAGTGCGACACTGAGATCCGAAGACGTATTGGGATGGCCAAAGCTGCCTTCCAAATGCTAAGTGGAGTATTAAGAGACAGAAAAATTTCGTTAGCAACAAAGAAAAGGGCACTGGACTGTTACGCGATATGCAATGTAAATATCTGGGAAGTGTTCTAACAGGGGGCGGAAAGTGCGACACTGAGATCCGAAGACGTATTGGGATGGCCAAAGCTGCCTTCCAAATGCTAAGTAGAGTATTAAGAGACAGAAAAATTTCGTTAGAAACAAAGAAAAGTGCACTGGACTGTTACGCGATATGCAATGTAAATATCTGGGAAGTGTTCTAACAGGGGACGGAAAGTGCGACACTGAGATCCGAAGACGTATTGGGATGGCCAAAGCTGCCTTCCAAAAGCTAAGTGGAGTATTATGAGACAGAAAAATTTCGTTAGAAACAAAGAAAAGGGCACTGGACTGTTACGCGATATGCAATGTAAATATCTCGGAAGTGTTCTAACAGGGGACGGAAAGTGCGACACTGAGATCCGAAGACGTATTGGGATGGCCAAAGATGCCTTCCAAATGCTAAGTAGAGTATTAAGAGACAGAAACATTTCGTTAGAAACAAAGAAAAGGGCACTGGACTGTTACGCGATATGCAATGTAAATATCTGGGAAGTGTTCTAACAGGGGACGGAAAGTGCGACACTGAGATCCGAAGACCTATTGGGATGGCCAAAGCTGCCTTCCAAATGCTAAGTAGAGTATTAAGAGACAGAAAAATTTCGTTAGAAACAAAGAAAAGGGCACTGGACTGTTACGTGATATGCCATGTAAATATCTGGGAAGTGTTGTAACAGGGGACGGAAAGTGCGACACTGAGATCCGAAGACGTATTGGGATGGCCAAAGATGCCTTCCAAATGCTAAGTAGGGTATTAAGAGACAGAAAAATTTCGTTAGAAACAAAGAAAAGGGCACTGGACTGTTACGCGATATGCAATGTAAATATCTGGGAAGTGTTCTAACAGGGGACGGAAAGTGCGACACTGAGATCCGAAGACGTATTGGGATGGCCACAGATGCCTTCCAAATGCTAAGTAGAGTATTAAGAGACAGAAACATTTCGTTAGAAACAAAGAAAAGGGCACTGGACTGTTACGCGATATGCAATGTAAATATCTGGGAAGTGTTCTAACAGGGGACGGAAAGTGCGACACTGAGATCCGAAGACGTATTGGGATGGCCAAAGCTGCCTTCCAAATGCTAAGTAGAGTATTAAGAGACAGAAAAATTTCGTTAGAAACAAAGAAAAGGGCACTGGACTGTTACGTGATATGCCATGTAAATATCTGGGAAGTGTTGTAACAGGGGACGGAAAGTGCGACACTGAGATCCGAAGACGTATTGGGATGGCCAAAGATGCCTTCCAAATGCTAAGTAGGGTATTAAGAGACAGAAAAATTTCGTTAGAAACAAAGAAAAGGGCACTGGACTGTTACGCGATATGCAATGTAAATATCTGGGAAGTGTTGTAACAGGGGACGGAAAGTGCGACACTGAGATCCGAAGACTTATTGGGATGGCCAAAGATGCCTTCCAAATGCTAAGTAGAGTATTAAGAGACAGAAAAATTTCGTTAGAAACAAAGAAAAGGGCACTGGACTGTTACCCGATATGCAATTTAAATATCTGGGAAGTGTTCTAACAGGGGACGGAAAGTGCGACACTGAGATCCGAAGACGTATTGGGATGGCCAAAGAGGCATTCCAAAAGCTAAGCAGAGTATTAAGAGACAGAAACATTTCGTTAGAAACAAAGGAAAGGGCACTGGACTGTTACGTGATATGCAATGTAAATATCTGGGAAGTGTTGTAACAGGGGACGGAAAGTGCGACACTGAGATCCGAAGACGTATTGGGATGGCCAAAGATGCATTCCAAAAGCTAAGCAGAGTATTAAGAGACAGAAACATTTCGTTAGAAACAAAGAAAAGGGCACTGGACTGTTACGTGATATGCCATGTAAATATCTGGGAAGTGTTGTAACAGGGGACGGAAAGTGCGACACTGAGATCCGAAGACGTATTGGGATGGCCAAAGCTGCCTTCCAAATGCTAAGTAGAGTATTAAGAGACAGAAACATTTAGTTAGAAACAAAGAAAAGGGCACTGGACTGTTACGCGATATGCAATGTAAATATCTCGGAAGTGTTCTAACAGGGGACGGAAAGTGCGACACTGAGATCCGAAGACGTATTGGGATGGCCAAAGCTGCCTTCCAAATGCTAAGTAGAGTATTAAGAGACAGAAAAATTTCGTTAGAAAGAAAGAAAAGGGCACTGGACTGTTACGCGATATGCAATGTAAATATCTGGGAAGTGTTGTAACAGGGGACGGAAAGTGCGACACTGAGATCCGAAGACGTATTGGGATGGCCAAAGAGGCATTCCAAAAGCTAAGCAGAGTATTAAGAGACAGAAAACTTTTGTTAGAAACAAAGAAAAGATTACTGAACTGTTACGTGATATCTGACTTGCTGTATGGCTGTGAATGCTGGACAATTTCCTCAAAAATGAAAAAGAAACCTGAAGTAACAGAAATGTAGTTCTACAGAAAGATGTTGAGGATAACATGGGCGGAACACGTGGGTAATGAAAACAAACGTGTAGCGAATGAAAACAAAAAGGTAACTTATTCTTAACATCAGGAAGAGGCATTTGAAGTTTCTGGGGCACGTAAGGAGGTCTTGGAAAACGTGATACTCGCGGGTCAGATTGAGGGAAAGAGGAAAGAAGAGCGTAACATACTTAATAAGCTTGAGTAATTGGATGGCAGAACAGGGTTTGGGAGAAATAACAAAAGATATAACAAGAGACAGGAAGATGTGGAGGGCCATGCTCGCCTACAACCTGAAGGGACACGGTACATAAAAGAAGAATTTAAAATATAATATGTGTATATAAATAAAATTTTTAAAAATGGGTATTTAAATTAAAAAGAGCATTTAAATAAATAAAGGACTGTAGCTTGATCGCTTGCTTCTTCTATGTGCCATGCCCCTTCAGGACGTCGGCGGTCATGGCTCTCCACAATTTCCTGTCTTTTACCTCCTGTGAGTATTAAATGTTCAAAGTCTTTTTTGCTCATTATATGTTTTAGAAATTTTAACTTTCTATTTCTGATATTAACTATAAGTGTCCTTTTTGTTTCCATTTTATCTAAGACTTTGTCATATGTTCAGTCCATGGTAGTCTCAGCATCCTCCTTTAAAGTAATATTTCTGTTGCCTCAAGTCTTTTTTCATCTGCGGGGAGATTGTCCAGCATTCACTGCCATATGGAGGACCAACGTATATCACCTGAAGAAGGTCGGAACGTACAACGGCCGAAACGCCGTGAATATGACAATAAGGATGAGGACAACAGTTCGAATAATGTAAATAATTATTAATATATACTTAATACTTTTGTATTACATCGAGCATTGTTTTATTAACACCAGCACTATATGTCCGGTATATATATATATATATATATATATATATATATATATATATATATATATATATATATATGTGTGTGTGTGTGTGTATGTGTGTATGTGTGCTCTATCCCTGATATTGAGTACTTATACCCATAAATATAGCATTTATTAAAACTATATTTTTATCATATATACTGGGTGTAACAGCAAAATTGTCCAAATCGTGTAACAGCATAATTATTCATCCCACCAAATGTTTAATATAAAAAAAAAACACTAAACCAATTGAGTTTCTTTTTTTTTTCCAGGTTTTCAGATAAGAAATTTAGCCATCTTGAAACCATTTTTCGAAAGATTCACTGAAAAACTCTAAACACTGTAAATATTGTAAAAAAAACAAAAAAAGAAAAACACAATTTTTAATCAGAGTTTCCAAGATTCTAAAATTCACTCACAATTAGAACATTTTGAAGTGGACGAAGGCGGCATTATCTTAGGTAGGATATTTCCCATTATTATTAAATATTTGTACGGACAGATCGCGTAATAAAGATAATTCTCCATCACAGAAATTCATCAGTTGCCCTCTTCATGTTAAATGTCAATCGTTATCTATCTTCCTTATCCTCATAATTTCCATTTCCTATCACCCCTCTTTAATTCATATTACACAGCTCATTGGTCATTACTATTTCGTCTGTAGCCCTTTACCTTGGGGTGGGGTGGGGGCTCTCTAGTGTTGTATTGAACGAATTTTAGTATTTAAAAAAAATTTTCTCAACAAAAGAGATGAAATTTTAAAATTGTATCTTTGAATTACGACAATACCTGCTATGTTTTAAATGAAGATATCGTGCCATTCTCCATTGTAAGCAATTTGCCATAAGAATGGTTCAGAATCTGAAAACTAAATTGTTCTGTCGAGTTTAATAAGCCCAATCCTAGTCGGATACGATACTCTGGTACATGTCTAAATTTAGACACACACACACACACACACACACACACACACACACACACACACACACACACACACACACACACACACACACACAGACACACACACACACACACACACACACTATATTGGTAATTACTTCGACTGTGCAGTCAACCATGAAATTGAGGAAATTTGTTTGTATAAGAAAAAAAATAAAGAAGACAATTGTGGGCGAAACCATTCGAGAATTAACCATAATAACGCCAGCAAGAAAATAAAATGTCCGGTTTGTCACGTTTCAGGCAATTTTCAAGATGCACTGTATTATATTATTGGTTTTACGCCATCTTCTTATTGTTGATTTTTATCTTATTACTCTCCGTTATTATTATTATTATTATTATTATTATTATTATTATTATTATTGTGTGTGGTATCATCTTACCAGAGAGTAATTTTAAGTGCCTAATTACCAAGTTCCTTCCGGGGTCTATGAGTAAAAAGGGCGCTGTAGGAGAGTCATCATCTAGAGTCATCTAGATATATATTTGGAACGTTTCGTTTAGATGGAGAGGGATTTTTCAGATGATATGTGCAGTTCTGAACAAAGTATTCTTTTGTAGTTCTGCGTTACTGATGCGCCCAGGAATTATACTCGCCTGATTTTCGGTACCCTTCTTTATCTGTACCCCTATCAGAAGAGACTAATCGTAGTTTTAAGTTTTCACATTTTTGTTACTTCGATTTGCAGCTTCTTATAATTTTTTTTAGAAACATTGGAATCCTGTGGGCAAGTCATATAATTTCGTTGGTGGATGAAGACGGATGCTACGGATGACGGACATGCTACAGAAGGTGCCATTCAAAATTATAACAGAGTCAGCGGCAGTCCGTTGCGGTTTAATAACTGAATTCTGCATGTTTCATTTCATATGTGCCACAAAGGAAGGTCATGAAATTAAGTGTGTGGGTTACTTCCTGGCAATGTTCACCTTAAACAAATTCATGCCATCGGCACTTCTGATTTTTTCATCTCCAGCTAACACTTGCAAAGCTAAACGACGACAGGGAATGGATTTTGGTGAAATTGGAATCTTCTAGTCCTGGATCTGCACGCTGACAGTGAATTTAGTCATCAGTGCCAACATCATAAAGGAAGCGATCATCAAAGAGGAAATTAAATTCTTGGATACGAGCTAAAGCCAACGGGAGAGTTTGCGTTAATTTTCCCTGTATGCGAGGATTTGGAAATTCCAAAGTGTGGCCATTCCATCGCCATTTGCGATATCATTTGGGTGACTTCAATGCCATAGTTCGAACAGACATGCCCATGAATATATTGTCCTAGTCAATCATATCTAATAAGGTATTCTTCGCCAGCAAAGATTGAGCATGTAGATAGAACAAATTTATAGTGACAGGTTGGATTTAAACCATGTTTCGCACGGTGGATAGCGGCTCGGACTGAGGAATCAGAGAGCCGAGTTCTAATTCCAGTCAAATCCATTACATTTACATAAAGGGAAAGGTATGAATCCTCTTCTTCAGGACAGACCGGGTTCTATAGCCTTGGATGGCAACTGGGCTACCGCAGAAAAAATGGCAACCTACTGCGGGAAAACTCTGCCTCGTCAGTCATGTATCAAAAGATACATGCCTAAGCATGTATTACGCATGGCACATAACTGAGACAAAGTTAGAAGACATTGATCTTGTGCTGCGATAATAAGACCTTCTGTCTCCCCCATAAGACCACTACCTTTAAGCAATTGATGGGCTTGGCTTTACGTAATTTCCTTAATTGGCAGATGCAGACGGTCAACATTTGCTTCAGGGTGGTGCATTCTATTACATGTGTGCTGTTTGAGAATTTTTGCATCAATTTTCTTGATTTTCTTTAAGCTCAAATTTATTATGTTGAAGTCATAAATTACAATTAGTATATAATACGGTTAATGGCCTCCGTTATATTTTAAAAATTTAATTCAATTTTCATTATGACTCGTACTTTCTTGATGCACTTCGTTCTGATTTTTTTCTTTCATCTTCGAATATTGTATTTCATTACCTTCATTCGCCTACAAATACTTGTAAGCAACGAGTTCCTTAATCACAGTATCTACACCGAGACATATTCTCGCCATAAATAAACTTTCCTCGCTTGAAGATGGTCTTTACACATTTATCTAGCGCAAATTCCATGCATATATCACCACTAAAAAGAGTATTTATTCTTGTTTTTTTTTACAATGATATTTAACTAGTATAAGGTCCAAGAGCCACTCGAGATAGAGGATTACAGAGTAAGAGGCATAGTTTTTGCGGATACGTGGAGAAAATAACGGTTAACCCTAGATTTGAACAGTTTAAGATTGCAGCGATCGGGAAAACATTGTCTTGGAAGTCGATTCTACAGAGCAGTGGTTCGCAGGAAGAAGCTCCTTGAGTGGAACTTACTCCTCACAAATGGAATACGGAATGGTTCCCTATAATGTGTTTGGTATGGCGGGTGCTAGCCGTGGATGTTAGAACTAGTGGAACTAAGGGATGTTGTTTGTCTGAGTACTTTCCATGGAAGTAGCGTTAGAGCAGCGAGAGGCTTGCTGCATAACGCCTGTGAGAGACAGAGGTTGCAGGTTGGAAAATAATTGATCACCTACATGAACGTGGATACGCTTTTGGACTCTATCGAAACTGGAAAGTGAGGACCGGGCAACTCTGGCCCAAATATGACAGAAGTACCCCATTTTAGACCTGATCCGGTAAAGATAGAGGGTAGCACGAGGAGTCAGGTACTCGCTGGAGAGGTACAGGGAACCATTTTAAGCCTGCATCTTTAACGATGTAACGTATGTACGAAGTCCACTTGAGGTCTGGGTTGAGTTTTGGTGCCGTATATTCGCTCCAAAGCACGAGGCCTCCTCGAGGGATCATTCATTCGTCCAGTACTGTCGGCGAGGGTGAAATGTAACTAGTTTCTTTACTTTGCATACTTGATACTTTCTCTTTACGTACTTTATCAGATCTTAGTTCTTTATTCTTATGAACTTCCTCTTTCTCCTCTCGTTTTTTAAATTTTTTTCTTGCTGTCTAACTTCCATCTTGGTTTATTATTTGGTAACGTGAGTTTCTCCAGTTTTTGGTTTATTTCATACTTTGACTGAATAACTTTTGCGACGGCATCTATTAATTGGTTTAGTTCAGTCAACTTAGGTTTTGTTGCTATTTACACTATTTACATCGTTCGGACTGTTGTCCTTATCTTTATTGCTATATTCACAACTTTATTGCCATACTCACAACTCTATCCACTGGGCCATGTGTTCTTGACACATGGCCCAGTGAATAAAAGCGTTGATTGAAGTAATCTAAATATGACTTGAACCAAAGAGTTGTGAGTTCAATACCTGGCCACAGCAGAAGTGAACAAAAACTTGGAAAGTTGAGTTACTAAAGGGGATTAACTGAAACCGTGATATCCAGAAAAGGCATGGCGCCAGTAATTAGAACAATCTACCCCCGTGAACAAAATAAAGGGTTCGTTAGAAATTCCAACGTATAACACATTGAGAAGGCCGGCGCGTACAACTACCGAAACGTCCTGAATATGGCAATAAAAATAGGGGCAACAGTTCGAACGATGTAAATAGTTACAGTACCTCATCTCAGAAATATAGACATAGGTTTTGTTGCATTGCATATTTCTCTTAAAGCAAAATTTCCAACAGAAATTGTATGTTTAGACTTATGCTTATTTCTGATTTTCATAAGAGGGAGAGATGTCAATGTGGGTTACTTTCACTTTCACTTTCAGTATCTCTTCAATTATTTCTCCTTTCATAGTTCATTTGAATATTTTTCTTCAAATTCTGTTCTTTCATGATCCCCTTCAGTTATATTTTTATCTACCTTATTCTCATTCGAGTTGACAATACTTAAACAAGTGTCGCAGACCACATCAGACAAATTGGTCTTCTCACCTTCAAATTCAGTCTTTAGCTGGTCTTCGTCTATTTCCTGAATATCACTTTGTTCCCTGTTTAGCCTGCTATCGCACTCAATTCTTGATTTAATTTCTATTAATTCAGCATCTGTGCAGAACTACTGTTTCAGGATACATTGTCTGACATTTGTTAACATGTTTGGATCTAAATATTTCCTCATTTCTTTCATTAGTCCTGGGTATGACGATGAACTATATCCGGCAGCAAAGCATCTGATCTGAAGATTGGAGATTTTGAGGAGCATAGAACCACCTCTTAACTGCCGTCGTTCCAAGGTTCACCTTGACCCGGAGTGGTAGCACCTGTTAGGGTTTCAGCTATGGGCAAATAGTGAACCCCAAACAAAAAACAACATGAAAGTATAAAAAATACACTTTTATACTAAAAACACCAGCGATATATTTTTGTAAAAACATTACCAACATTACATATTTTAGTAAAATTAGCAACAATACCTATTTCTAGTAAAATTACAAACAATACCTATTTATAGAAAAATTATCAAGAATACCTATTTATAGTAAAATTACCAGTAATATATTTTTTAAAGCAAAATGCCCAGCAATATCTTTAGTTGAAGGGATCCAATTGCGTTCAAAATATTTAGATTTCGGCATTATATAACTGACAGAGGGTGATATGCCGCTAAACAAAATCAACCAACCAACAAACCAACCAATCATCCAATCAACCAACCAACCAACCAATCATCCATCCAACCAACCAACCAATCACCCAACCAACCAACCAATCATCCAACCAACCAACCAACCAACCAACCAACCAACCAACCAACCAACCAACCAACCAACCAACCAACCAACCAACCAATCATCCAACCAACCAACCAATCATCCAACCAACCAACCAACCAACCAACCAACCAACCAATCACCCAACCAACCAACCAACCAATCATCCAACCAACCAACCAACCAACCAATCACCAAACCAACCAACCAATAATCCAACCAACCAACCAATCATCCAACCAACCAACCAACCAACCAACCAACCAATCACCCAACTAACCAACCAATCATCCAACCAACCAACCAACCAACCAACTAACCAACCAACCAATCACCCAACCAACCAACCAACCAATCATCCAACCAACCAACCAACCAACCAACCAATCACCAAACCAACCAACCAATAATCCAACCAACCAACCAATCATCCAACCAACCAACCAACCAACCAACCAACCAACCAACCAACCAACCAACCAACCACCCAACCAACCAACCAATCATCCAACCAACCAACCAACCAATCACCCAACCAACCAATCATCCAACCAACCAACCAACCAACCAACCAACCAACCAACCAACCAATCATCCAACCAACCAACCAACCAACCAACCAACCAACCAACCAACCAACCAACCAATCATCCAACCAACCAACCAACCAACCAACCAACCAATATTTCTTTCACATCACATTTGGTAGGTATTGTTAGTATGTTTTTTCTTAGTTTTATTTAGTGTAAAATAGAAGCAGTACATCAGTTCTTTATATCCCTCCCTTGACCCTTATATATTTTTAATTTCTTTTGACCTTTGGTAATGGTACACCTAGAGGGCAGGATTTACGAGTGACCTCGTTTTTTAAATTGACCAGGGTTTTGTTTGGGGAAGAATTGGAACCAGTGGCTAATTTTTCGACTTCAGGCGGATTACCCCCACATCCGAGGGACGCGCCTACCCCCTGTTGAGCCATAGGACGAGCGACATGTTTTTTTTGTTTGAAGTATTTTTTTATGTGTCCTCATAGTGTGGCCACAAGTGATACACGGGAACAAGAAGGCCCATTCATGGAAGGCCCGGCACAATGGATAAAACTGTTACTGACAGGGAGGGGCAAATTCCTGCCAGGTATCGTCGACAAATTCATATTGACGCAGAAGCCATACACTCCTCAGTACGATTACCACCTTGAGTTGGGAGTTTTCCTTTTCTCGGAAAGATTGCTAACCAATGCTGAAGAGTCCCTCCTATTATTATTATAATTATTATTTTATTTCCTTTGATTTCGTGTGTGCACACATTTCGTTCCGGGTCACACCCAGAGACCTAAGGTTAGAAATGGCATCATGACATTTTCCACTGATCAATTAAATAAAAAAAAAAAACACAAATATATTTTTCATAGATAAAGCCCTTCGTAGGGTGTGGGCTGTACTCTTGGGAATTTTTTGTATTTCTTTACGGCACGGGCTTCCAGTTATTCCTTCAATTAGTCTACTGGAATCTTTTCCAAGCAATCTGAGGGCTCTAACAACAACAGGGATTGTTGATGTTTCCATGTGCCACATTTTTGAGATTTCGATTTCAAGGTCCTTGTATTTTGATAGCTTTTTGAAGATCTTCAAAGATACATTGCAGTCTGCAGGGACTGCCATGTCAATAAGGAGGCACTTTTTTGTTTGCAGTCTCTAATAATAATGTTTAGGCTGTTAGCTTTGATTGTTCTGTCTGTGTGTATTGTCATAGTCCCATGAAATTGTTACACGTCCTATCTCCGTAACCGGGTCTCGGTGGTGTTCATACTAATTTCTTTCAGGTTCCTTCCCATAGAAGTTGCAGATTTTCCAGTGCAGATATTGTCCCACTCTGTCATGCCGGGTTTTATATTCAGTGGGTGCCAATACCGTGCAACCTGATACAAGATGATCAATCGTTTCTGAATATTTATCACAGAACCTGCATTTTGGGCTAACAATATTATTATTATAGGAATAGGGATAGCGTTTAGAGCTCTAAATTAGAATAATGTTACTCTTTGGTGATTTTTTAAAAACTTAGAATAAAATTAAACATTTAAACGTTAAGATAATTATTTTATATGAATTTTAAACGTCATTTTTTATATATATTTATATACAAATAACCCATCCTTTCGGTTGATGGAGTTCGACAGCCCAGGATGAAGGCAGGTTATCTGGTGGAAAGAAAACCTCATATCCAAACAATTTGTCGTATCCAAACACAGAAAAGATTATGGAAGTAAATCCAGACAGAAAATCCGTAGAGGAGCCCTAAATGCAGTTGGCTGTCAACAATGACAACTTCCCGGCAACTTCTACAGCCAATCTGTCCCCAAATGTAATGCCCTGTATTCCGGTACAGTCCAGAAAGAGGCCATCGGACATGCCTGCGCTCTGAAGAGTCACATCAGTTCTCACCACTAAAGAACTGATTTTTCACCAAAAAGGACGCCATCTTTATCTCGCGAGATAAACGGATGATTATTACCCTTTTCTTTATTACTTTTGTTATCCTTTGTTTTGGATTTATTCTTTGCTGTTGCTAACGTCCAGGATGTTTCTAATATAAATTTAATTAACCCTTCGTTCAAATTCAGATTGATAAATACTTATAACTTCTCTTTATTTTTATAATGTGAAAACATAGCTCCGCCCTAAAGGATAATTCAACTAATGATTAATTGATGATTATGATTAATAATTGTTGAAACTCGACTAATGCATGGAATAATAATGCAACACAAAATGTACTTAGAACAAAATGTATTGAAACAAGAAAGTGTACACAATATTTACATATAGTCTTTTGTATATTCCTGGGAAGACCGTTCCTGGAGAATGTGTTGACTAAGGCGCAGTCGGGCAGAGTCTCTAGTTGAATCTCTTGATTCGCCTCTCTCCTGTCTTCCCGGTACCAACCATATTTATATAGTCGGTACTCCACTATGCAAATTAGGTGGATCCTACCACAACAATAATGATGTTTATTATTATTATTATTATTATTATTATTATTATTATTATTATTATTATACCTCGGGAACTAGCTGAAATTCCCGGAGCAGATAACGACATCGTCTCTGCGTCCGAACATTAATCTGGTCAACTGTCTCTAGGCAGGTTATAATGCTCAAACTTATGGTACTCTGGAAGAAGAGGCTTTTGAAAGAAAGCTGGAAAAATGCCAGGAGGTGGTCGAGAAATGCAAATCTACCTGTCTCCCGATTGAAGTCAGATGCCGTGGTTTTGCAGGAAGATCTGTAAGCAGTCGGCTAAGAGTCGGGGGATTAAAAAAAGAGAAAGGCCACCCGGACTATTTCAGAAGCTGCAGAAAAAAAAAAGCCTCAAAATGGGTGTGGATTAAAAGATCAGCTCCATGGTGCTCTACGACGGAGATCGGTGGGCGTCGAGGTGCTGTTGGAAGGGGATGAATGGAAAAAAGAGGAAAGAGAGTAAAAAAGAAAGAGGGGAGGGAGATAGAATGATGTGGAGGAATGACCAATGTCGATATGGTCGTTTCTCTTTTTTTTTGACATGTTCAACGACGATGTCTTGGTCTTTCTAGTACGTTTTTTTTGTCCGGGAAGGGGAGTGGGGGGAGGTAAAGTGAAAAAAAAAAAGGAAAAAGAAAAAATATGGGTGGTGGTAAGAAAAAGAAAAGCAAGAAACGTTTCTGATCATAATTCCTATGACCAACGAATGTGTATGAATATATATATATATTTTCTATGAAAATTTCTCGGACATTCAGGCCGGTAAATGTTATTTAATACTGTTTATTATAAAACAGAGCATTTGCTTAAATACTTGTATCTATAAAAAAGAACGTTAAACATAATATATATAAATGTCTTTAAATAAATTGTCGGACTATGTCCAATTCTAAAATATATGACGTCATTTGTTTACATTTGATACGCTAGAGCAGATATGAATAGAAGAGATTCATGGAACATTTAAGTTTAAAGATAGTAAAATCGACCTTGCTAACCAGACGCTGCTCTGTGGCCGAAAGGTTAAGGCACATCACGCGAAATGATGGTTCCGTATAGGATACAGGTTCGATTCCGGTCGAAGAGCGAAAATTTTCTATGAAAATTTCTCGGTTATTTAATACTGTTTATTATAAAACAGAGCATTTGCTTAAATACTTGTATCTATAAAAAGAACGTTAAACATAATATATATAAATGTCTTTAAATAAATTGTCGGACTATGTCCAATTCTAATATATATATATATATTAGTAAAGTATCGTTTCATAGTAGATAAAAATCTTTCTTGGCAACAAGTAGAAATTACTTACCTGTTATGTCAAGCAGTGTTCGTTGAGAATGTGGGTTTTTCCGCGTTTTGGACTTAAGAGGGGAAAAAAGGCGAGTATTCTGTTTGTTTTCTTTTTGTATCGTTTTGGCTGAGGAGGAAGTGACGTAGGTCGTTACTGGTTGGTCGCTTGCGATTTCAAGATCAGCTGTGGCAGTTATTTAATATGTTCAATGTTGTGTTCTTGGTTGAAATTTGCTTCAGGATCGCCTGCCGGAATAGGTATTATTTCGGTAGGGTCTCTTGGGTGAAATTCCTCCCAAGTATTGATGTTGAAAGACCCGAACTTGCCATGACCCCATGTCATAACATCACCGATGAAGCGATCCTGCGCACCCATTGGAGTGTATTCATAACAAATTATTATTTAATTATTTCACTACCTGCAAGGCAATAAAGCCACTAAGACACAAGGGGTTAATGAGTGTGAAAGAATAACAAAAAGAGAAGCGTTATTAAGGAAAGAGAAAAATAAAAGAAGAGGAATCAAGACGACAGAAGATAACGACTGACATTGCATTTAAATTTTTGAAGATCAAAATTGGCTGGAAATGATGAAGCCAGAAGAGAGTTCCACAGGCGAGAAGTGCGAAAAAAGAAACTGTTAGCATAGAACTCACGGCTACATCTAGACAGTTCAACTGTAAATTGATGAGATCTCGATGCCAGTCTAGTCCATGCTTTAAATTATTTGCTAAAAATCAGGGAATTTTTATTTCTTTCTTTCTTTCTTCCTTTCTTTCTTTTTTAATCGAGTTCACCTCAAGCAAGGTAGTAAAGCCCCTAAGACGTAGGGGTTATTGGGAATGGAAGAATTAAAAAACAGAAACATTACTAAGGCGCGAGAAAAAAGAGTAATCAGGAGGACACCAGATAGCGATTGACATTGCATTTAAATTTTCGAAGATCAAAGAGTTGGCTGGAAAGCATGAAGGTTGAAGAGAGTTCCATAAACGAGAAGTGCAAGAGAGGAAACTGTTAGCATAGAACTTACGGATGCATCTAGGTCAATTTATCTGTAAATTGGTGAGACTTTGCAGCCAATATTGTACTGCGCTTGAATTAATAAAGTTTAGGTACTGATAGAAGAAAGTCCATCAAAACAATTACCATGAAAACATTTACAGTAAAGGCAGAGGGTAGCTACCTTACGGCGGTGGGGAAGGGACTATTTGGTATTTAGTTATCATGATTATTTTATAATGTCAAGCACAACAAGTTAAATATCTGGGAAGTGTTTTTACAAGGGAAAGTGCGACACTGAAATCCAAAGGCGCATTGGGATAGAAAAAGAGGCCTACCAAAAGCGAAGCAGCGTATTTAGAAACAGAACAAATTCGTCAGAAACAAAGAAAAGAGTACTGAACTGTTATGTAATATCAATCCTCCTGTATAGAAGTGAATGCTGGACAATCTCCTCACAGATGCAAAAAGATTTGAAGCAACAAAAATGTGATTCTATAGAATCATGCTGAGAATAGCATGAACCAAACATGTGAGCAACAGCGAAGTTTTAGAGAAAATGGCAGCGAAAACTAACACTAGGAAGAGACAGCTGGAATTTCTAGGGCACATAATGAAGAAAGAGGGCTTGGAAAATTTGATACTCACAGCACAGCTTGAAGGCAAGAGGGGCAGAAGAAAATAACACATAATCGCCCACGTCCTCAAAGGATATGAGACATAGAACAAGCTTGTGTAAATGAATGACAGAAGAGGATTTAAGAGCGATAAAAAAAGAGAAAATTTACTAAGAGCTACAAAGAACAGGTTGTTGTGGGGAAACATGATCGTCTACGACTTGAAGGGACACGGCACATAGGAGAAGAACCTCAAGGACGTGCGACAAACGGAAAATCCAAATACAGTTTTCCCCTTATTATTATTAGTACGCCCGCAAAATGACAATGGTAGTGGTGATGGAAACATTAGCCATTTCCATACAAATAAAAATTTGGCGTTCATTGACCGAGCAGCCAGTACTGCCTTCGGTTGAAATTTAAAAAAAAAAATTCTCCTAAAACAATTTTTTAGGAAAACAGGTTTCTCAAGTCAGTAGCTGTTATCGCTCTTTCCAGTAGTGAAGGGGGTTTCTTTTCTAATCTTTTATTCAAGTAGTGTGGAATGTCAACATCTTGATTATGTTATTTTCTCTTCAAGTTACATGTGCCATGATATGAACAGAATGAAATAGATAGATAGATAGATTCGTCTGAAATGACCCACTTTACCTTACATCAATATAGCTGATGCTAACCCCCCCAGGAGAGTGACTCATTACACTTTCTCGGACAAAAATGATGATACAGTATATTGAATCAATTGCTAAGTATGCAGCTAGGAAAATTGGTTCATACTAGACAATATTTCTCGCAAGAATCTATCTTAAATATTTATAAAGTATCATTCGTCCTTGTATTTGAACATCTGGTTTGGTGCTCGTGCAGTATATTTAGAGATTCTTGATCAGAAGAATATGCAATATTATTGGTCCTGACCTGGCATCTCGTCTTCAGTCACTTTTCCACCGCCGCAATGTAGATTTCCTGTGACTTTTCTATAAATGGTAATTGTTCTAATGGAAGCGGTTCTTAACCGGGGGGATCCCTCCCCCCGTAGAGAAATTTTGGATTGTTGTGGGTAGTGGAGGGGGGTGGAAATGTTTTGAAGGAAGTTTTCTGTTATTTGCGATTTTTTTGTGTGATTTTATAACAAGCAACTCAGCAAACAACCAGTAGATGTGTGTGTGTGTGTGTGTGTTTTTAACGGCGTAATCGACCTGTGGTCAGTCTATCGTTGTTACCGTTTGGGATCAGATCGTTTACTGTGCAAGCTATATTTGCTTGCATTCGAACGTGCAAGTTTATATTTGTTCAACCTTTCCAAGTTTTGAGACACGATTTGACATGATCGTTTTCTTTGCGTTTTCCTCGGGAGGAGATTTTCCAAAAATGCCGTTATCAAGATTCGTATTTAGACTTCGTGTTTTCCTTTCTAATCCAGAATGGAGAGCAGGTACTTCAAACCCACCACTCTACTTTTTTTTTTTTTTAAGCTTATCACCCCAAGCATGGCTGAAAGCCACTAGCACGCAAGCCGTTACAGAAGGTTTGGAGGAAGAGCAGTTAGGAGTGGTAAAGGAGAGGATGTGGAGAAAGAGAAAGACAGTGGGTCGATCAAGGCAAGGGGGTTACAGAAGATTTGGAGCGAGAGCAGATAGGAATGAAAGGTGAAAGGATGTGGAGAAGGGAAGTGGATAAATCAAGGCAGCTGGACAAGTCTATTGACGTTACACTTAAATAGTTGGAGATTGTATTTGTCAGGGAAACAGGAATAAGGAAGGGAGTTCCACAGGCGAGATGTGCGAGACATGAAGCTATTGGAGTAGAAGAGACGTCTACATCTAACAGTTTCAACGGTGAAGGGGTGGGCACGGGATGCCAGCCTCGTAGGACGTTTAAAGCTCAATTTTCATTAGGTAGTATTCGTATAAAATAAAGATCTTATTGTAACTTAATTATATAAAATAATTTATCATATGCTATGTAGGTGAACAATTCAACTAGAAAAATTGAAAATGTTGTATAGTGTTGTTCTACGACACGTGAACAGTAGTTAACTTCCTGTCGTCTCTCTTTTTAATCGATACTTTATTTCTCCTGTAGCCAACATATGCAAATAGGTAAAATCCTATTTGTCAATCTCATTACCAGTCCCTGAACCGAAGAGATTTAATGCCTTTTCTTTTTGGTTGAACTTCTTCTACAAGCACTTTCTTCCGATTACGTAAAAGCCTTCGATCAGGCGTAGCACAAAGATATACTTGAACTGTTAAGTAAAGTATATATATTTGGGAAGGCTGTTAGAATAATGTAGAATTTATACTGAATTTATATCCACCTGCATGCGCATGGAAAATGAATTGAGCAGGTACGAAAACAAATAGAAAGTGCCTAAGACAAGAGTGTGTCTTCTCCCCAGATGTGTTAAACATCTACAGCGAGAACTGCAGACCCTACCAGGATTTAACATCGGTAAGTGTAATCTTAACAATATAGGATAAGCGGATAACACTGTGTTGATGGCTAACTCACACTTTCAATTCTCACCAAGGAGCTTTTCAGTTTCCTCGGTGCTGTTCCAAGCGCGTACATTACTACATTAGTTCTACATACACATTACATAGCTTCTTCGGCTCTCTAGCCAGACACAGTTTCTTTGGAGTCTACTCTTGTATCATATGGAACAGAAAATCAATAATTTAGTCAACTCTAAACACCTTCTGTTCCACATTTAAGCTCAATGAAGTCAACTATAAACCCCTTCTGTCTCTTATTTCAGCACAATGAAGTCATCTATAAACCCCTTCTGTCTCTTATTTCAGCACAATGAAGTCAACTATAAACCCCTTCTGTCTCTTATTTCAGCACAATGAAGTCAACTATAAACCCCCTCTGTCTCTTATTTCAGCACAATGAAGTCATCTATAAACCCCTTCTGTCTCTTATTTCAGCACAATGAAGTCATCTATAAACCCCTTCTGTCTCTTATTTCAGCACAATGAAGTCATCTATAAACCCCTTCTGTCTCTTATATCAGCACAATGAAGTCATCTATAAACCTCTTCTGTCTCTTATTTCAGCACAATGAAGTCATCTATAAACCCCTTCTGTCTCTTATATCAGCACAATGAAGTCATCTATAAACCCCTTCTGTCTCTTATTTCAGCACAATGAAGTCATCTATAAACCCCTTCTGTCTCTTATTTCAGCACAATGAAGTCATCTATAAACCCCTTCTGTCTCTTATATCAGCACAATGAAGTCATCTATAAACCCCTTATGTCTCTTATTTCAGCACAATGAAGTCATCTATAAACCCCTTATGTCTCTTATTTCAGCACAATGAAGTCATCTATAAACCCCTTCTGTCTCTTATTTCAGCACAATGAAGTCAACTATAAACCCCTTCTGTCTCTTATTTCAGCACAATGAAGTCATCTATAAACCCCTTATGTCTCTTATTTCAGCACTATGAAGTCATCTATAAACCCCTTCTGTCTCTTATTTCAGCACAATGAAGTCATCTATAAACCCCTTCTGTCTCTTATTTCAGCACAATGAAGTCATCTATAAACCCCTTCTGTCTCTTATTTCAGCACAATGACGTCAACTAGAAACCACTTTTTGATATCTCGAAGGTGTTTGACACGGTTTGACATACTGGTCGTCTTTACATGTTAAAAGTTTATGATATTTCTGGGCTAATTTTTGATCTGATTAAATCTCATCAAATCGCCAAATTAAAGGTGTCTTGAACGGCTCCTAGATCTTTTAAATGAATGCGGTTGGCCCAATTGGCTCTATCGTTGCACCTGCTTTGTTTCTAATTCTCATTAACAACCTTCCCCAAATCCTCAGTTCTTAACACTGCATGTCTGCTAACGACACAACAGTTTACTCCTGTCTTAATTGATAAGTCTGGTCGGTTCGATGAGGTCAGTTATGCAGCTGGTCTAAAAAATGGCCTACAATCTGTTGTTAACCGGAAAAAGGAATGGCTTGTTAATTTTAAGGCCCCCAAAACGAAATTTCTCTCTTTTAATCATCTTAGAGAACCATTTTTTGGCATCCATCAGGAGAGTGTCATGAAGTATTGTCAACAATTACAATTGCCTGAACATGTTTTAGAGCAAGCCAACTTTTAGTTTTCATAGTTAATTTTGGGACGCTGACCTCTACAATTTGTTGTGCAGAACTTGAGTATTTTTCTTAAAAAGTACTATACCCAAATAAAAGTACTATACCCAAATAAAAGTACTATACCCAAATTTCCGATAATGTGCAAATTAATTTGGAAAGCCTCCTGAAAAAAGGAATGAATGACATTATATTCCTGATTGTTGAAAGAACAGGGTTTTTATATTATGATAATGCATGATAATAATGACAATGTAATTGTATTGTTCTAAGTAATGAATGGAAATATAATAAAGTCCTTGGATATAAAGCCTGATAAAATTGACAGAGTAATTGTATTGTTCTAAGTTATAAATGCAAACATTATAAAGTCCTTGGATATAATGCATGATAATAATGACATTATAAGTTATAAATGCAAGCATTATAACGTCCTTGGATATAATGCATGATGATAATGACAGTGTATTTGTATTGCTCAAAGTTATGAATGTAAATATTATAAAGTCCTTGTATATAATGCCTGATGGGAATGACAGTGTAATTATATTGCTCTAAGTTATGAAAGCAAACATTATAATGTCCTTTTTATATAATGCCTGATGATAATGACATGGAAATTGTATTTTTCTAAGTTATGAATGGAAACATTATAAACTTCTTGGATATGATGATAATGACAATTTAGCTGAAGTCAATGGTGGCCAAGGTGAAAGATTCCACCAGGACATTAAAGGTCTGGAAGAATGGTATCATGGAAGATGAAACAAAAGAATGATGGCTGACTTCTGCTGGAAATTAGAATGGGAAAAATCTACTCAGCATTCGTTCTTCCTTTGAATATTGTTGCTACATCTGGTCTGGTGCTTCTGTTGTATATTCAAAGATTCTTCATAAAATCCAAAGAAGAATCTGCGCTGTTATTGATCTTGAACTTGCATCTCGGTTTCAGTCCCCCACCCTCACGCCGTAACGTAGCTTCCCTGTGTCTTTTCTATAAATACTTTCATGGTAATTGTTTTGGTGATTTTTCCTCTATGATACTAGACATTACGAATTCAAGCGCAGTACTAGATTGGCGGCAGTTGAAGTGGCTAGATGTAACCGTAAGTTCTATGCTAATAGTTTCTTCTCTCGTATTTCTCGCTTGTGGAATTCTCTTCTGTCTTCGTAATTCTTGTTCTTTTATTGTTTTCTCTCCTTAATAGTATATTTTCTCATATTCTCTCACACTCTGTAACCCTTTGCGTCTTATTGGCTTTATTGCCTTGCTTGGGGTGAAATGATTAAAAAAGAAGTACTCACGAAAATCAAATAAGCGAATATTCTTGCCATGACTACCAATTGATCTCAGTACTTGAATTTTAATCGTCTTTCAAAAGTTGTGTTTTATTTCAAGTTAAGATTATATTTAAGCTTCAAATGATAATTTTTTTCTTTCCATCTTCACTGACCTAACCCAATAATCAGCCAATTTTTGTTTTTTACATCGGATATGCTATTCTGGAACAGGAAGTCTATGCTGGAAAATGGATGTTATTTTTGGATTCAACTGTCCAAAATTGGTCAAAATTAGCCAAAATATCCCATGCGCCATTAAAAAAAATTGTCGGCGTTTTTTTTTCCTTTTTTCTGGTTACTAATATTAAACCAATATAAGGCCCAAGGGCCACTCAAGGTATGGGGTTGTATGAGAAAAAGCAATATAACAAGAAAGATAGACAGCTAATTCTAGACTTGGAGAGGTCAAGATTTAATTTCAAAGTTCAGGCGGAGATGTTAGGAGTATAGAGTTGAAGTAGCCTTGTATAGAGTTGAAATCCAATCATAAACAGGAAACAAGAGATGAACCTCTACTCCTGTTCAATAGACTATTGTTGTGGTAGGATCCACCTAATTTGCATAGCGGAGTACCGACGATATAAATATGGTTGGTACCGGAAGACAGAGAGGCGAATCCAGAGATCCAACTAGAGACTCTGCCCGACTGCGACTTAGTCAACACATTCTCCAGGAACGGTCTTCCCAGGAATATACAAAAGACTATATGTAAATATTGTGTACACTTTCTTGTTTCAATACATTTTATTCTAACTACATTTTGTGTTTGCATTATTATTCCATGCATTAGTCAAGTTTCAACAACTAAGGAGGAGTGTAAACCGGGCGATAGGCAAACTTATCTACCCCTGCCTCTGTTAATAATTTTTTATTCATTTATTTAATCCCAATTTCAGTTGCTTTACAACCACGTTGACCATCGTTGATGCTTTGGCGTCAGACAAAAGATCTGTCGGTACAAGCGATACATAATACTTGATATATAGCTTCCACCGCCGATGAAGTCACAAGTAGGCTGGTCAGTTGGCAATATGTCTGCAGAGACGGTCTACAAATCGACATAAGATCCAGCTGACAGAAAAAAGACTGACGATGACGTCACACAGAATCCTTCCTGGACTTTTCAAGATGCTCTATTTTCAGAAATGTATACTGCTAACATGTTGGTGGAAATAGTCACACTAAAATTCATCATTCATTATGAAGGTGAGCGGTCAACTTCGTATGAAAAGACTATCAACAACGACGACGACTAAGACCTTCGATTTATTTTATGGTCATGAGTAAACAGTGCATTATCTAACAGCAAACGATAATACCAATGTTATCAATAAAATAACAAATATGCTAACGTTGTGAGTTCGGGTAAAATAAGGGTTAGGCTTAGATTTGAAGTTGTCCCTCAGGCGTTAGTTGTACATAAGCACCCCAAGTCTTGTTTAGTGTATCTACTTCATTTTCGATCTTTTCTCTTTATTAAATTTTGATCTTTTTTCATTTGCAACAGCCTCGCGTGCTTGCACACTTTCCCCTTGACCTTCCACTTCTTCTTCTTCTTTCATTCACTTATCTATTTTTATCGTAAACATCTTGGGTGTATTTTGTATTTAAAAACACGTTTTGCCCGCTAGGTCTTCTACCATGACCTTACATGCCAAAATCATTTTTATTGCTTTTCTGATATATATATATATATATATGTGTGTGTGTGGAGAGAGAGAGAGAGAGAGAGAGATGAAAAGAAAATGAGAAAGTGAAAGGTACGGATAAGTAGAAATAGAAATGTATAAAGATAGAGAGAAAGGATGGGGGAATGAAGATGGAGGGAAAATGAAGGCGAGATATATAAATAATGTGAGGGAGAAGGAGAGAGAAAAAGAAAACTGAACCAACAGCGAGATAGACAGCGACACACAGACGCATATTATATATATATGTGTGTGTGTGTGTGTGTGTATATGTATATATGTTACTCTATCGCTGGTGTTAATAAAATAGTGCTCAATGTATAGCACTATTCGAAGTTTCATGCATATATATATATATATATATATATATATATATATATATATATATGTGGCCCGATGATTGCAGCTACCATGAAACAGACTGTCGCCTCTAAGTGTTGACTTCTATGTTCACTTTTATATATATATATATATATATATATATATATATATATATGTACAGCGATTTTCCAAGCGTAGCTTAATGTGGCACAAGGCCGAAAGTAGGGGGCACCTAGTTAGGATCGAACTCACTACTCAGTCGTAATTGTTCTAGCAAGACAAGCTTGCTAACCATTACCCCGCCTTGAGATGTCCCCGTGCGCGAACACACACACACATATATATATAACATTAGGCAGCATGTATTTTATATACAAAGAAACAATCACGCATAGAATCAACCAGCAATATTAATGCGATTATTGGCGCTATCACATCGCTAGTAGAATATAATGTCTGCATTAAAATACTGTTAATCCATAGAATGATGTGATCCTCATTCATAAAACTGTTGTCAGTTGTTTCCAGTTTATATTTTTTAAATGCGAGTACTTTCGAATAATCCTTTATTCATCATCAGGCATAGTTTTTTTCCATTAAAATTAAGACTTGGAGACGAAATAATTGTTTGTAGACCGAAAGATGTTTTTTTAAGAATGTGCTATTATTGACGGTTGTATACGATATTATATTGTATGTATGTGACTTTGCACGTTCCGATATTGTATACAACCGAGGGCTGATGTGAATTTTAGAATTGTCATTTTTTTTCTCAGCCGAATTATTTTAGAGTATTTTTGTTTTTCTTTCATCACTTTTGTAAGTCGGTATTCCGCACTGTGATATCAGAGGATCCACCACGAATGGTGAAATGTTTTAAGAGCCAGGGTGTAAATTTACTGTCGATGTCCTTGCGATTAAAGCACTCTCGAGACATTTACGTGGTATCGTAGCATTTTTTATAACAAAGTTTTGGCCAGTCTCGTTACGGTGGACAACCAAAGAATTTGATGCATTATTTTATAAAATGTCCCTTTTGTGTTCATATAATCTTATTTAGATTCCTTGAGGTTTCTCCTATGTATTTTTTGTGCCAAATATTACAGGCAATGGAGTAAACTCTTCCTTCAGTTTTTAGCTAATTGTTTTGTTTAGTATTGACTAAGCCTTCTATTGTTTCGGATGTTGTTATAACAACTTTTATGTTGAGTTTAGATAGATTCTTTTCGATTGTAGATGTGATAGAATTAGTAGGCAGGATAATATTTTTTTCATTCATTGGGTTTCTCAGGAGGGACCGTTTTTTTTCTTTTGAAATATTTTGTGGGCCATTTGTTTCGAATTGAATAGAAAATAATTAGCGTACTGGAGAAGTTTGAAAGTGTTTTCAATGTATTTCTCTTCTTCGTGTAAATAATCCGAGTTGCATATTGTTAGAGCTCTTACGGAGAATCCAATGATTATGCCGGATTTTATTTTGTCATGATGGGAATAGAAATTTATAAGATCGCTTTTGTGGGTTGATTTCTGGTGGACACAGAGATTGAAACTGTTATTAATTCTAGGAAGGGTTGGGAATTCTGTCCTTCAGTTTCGTACGTAAATTTTATGTAAATTTCTGCCCTGACTGTTAGTACATTTCGCCATTCCTGGCAGATCTTTTAATATCACAGTGTGGAATAACTACTTACAATAGTGATGGAATGAAAACGAAAATTACTGTAAATGAATTCGGCCGACAAAAGAAATTCTAAAATTCCCAGCACCCCTCTGCTGTGAGTATGTGTAGTCCTAGCAATAAAAATAAATGAGTATACATAAAAATTACAGCACGACTCCTTAAATGACGTCACCTGGAGTGACTTGAAACTGGTTCCAGTAAACTCGAGAAGAGAGGAATTAAAACAAATTCTAAAATTCTCAGCACTCCTCTGCTGTGAGTATGTGTAGTCCTAGCAATAAAAATAAATGAGTATAGATAAAAATTACTGCATGGCTGTTTAAATGACGTCACCTGGAGTGACTTGAAATTGGTTCCAGTAAACGTGAGAAGAGAGGAATTAAAACAAATTCTAAAATTCTCAGCACTCCTCTGCCGTGAATATGTATAGTCCTAGCAATAAAAATAAATCAGTATAGATAAAAATTATAGCACGACTGTTTAAATGACGTCACCAGGAGTGACTTGAAATTGGTTCCAGTAAACTCGAGAAGAGAGGAATTAAAACAAATTCTAAAATTCCCAGCCCCACTCTGCCGTGATTATGCGTAGTCCTAGCAATGAAAATAAATAAGTATACAGAAAAAGTACAGCACGACTGTTTAAATGACGTCACCTGGAGTGACTTGAAATTGGTTCCAGTAAACGTGAGAAGAGAGGAATCAAAACAAACAAAATTGCGTAAACATAGTAAAACACAATTTTTTAAAATGAATGTAGCAACATTCGAAAGTAACTGGGGAAAAACAAATATTTAGTCAATTTAAAACATGCATTTCTTATATTTATTTCTTATATTGCAGTAGTTTCTTGTAAAATTAATAGCGGCCATCTTTCGTAATAGATCAGCAGAAGTCACTGATATCGAACTGCAAAAATGTCTATTCTTCTTTCGTATTTATATTACTGACCCATTCAATAGCTTCGGCTGTATTTTGCCGCTGGTTGATACCTAAAGCTCTTTTCCGTACTGATAATACCGAAGTATGGGTTGAGTAGTCGGTATTGAGGATTATTTAGGAACTTCTCATTTTGGTCTGACGAAAGCCCGTTGTTTGTAAAGTTTACGGATTCTATCGTCTGTTTTAAGTTCAGTCGCTAGACTTTACATTTCACCTGAGTAAGTTTATGTACAAACCATGCACTAAGGATTTATACAACCTCAGGTACGCTGACAGAAGATCTAACCACCATGAAAGGATACTTGTCAAATTTGTACAAATCGGTACAATATAGATTATCGGCCAACTCCAGTAACAAAGAAATATTTGACGATAATAAAGCCAGATATTACAAAGCGTTAGAACGCAGCAGCCATAAAGGGAAATTCTAGTATGTTGTAACAAAGATAAAAATACGCTAAAACAACGCAAACGTAACATGATCTGGTTCAACCCGCCATACCACGGTAATGTCAAAACCAATGTAGGTAGAATTTTCCTTAATTTAATTCACAAACACTTTGGTCATTCTCCAACACTGAAAAAGATTTTCAACAAAAATAACATTAAGGTAAGCTATAGCTGTGCAAAAAACAGATAATTATATATCACAACATAATAATGTATTAAGCAAGTTCCCAAATAAAACACTAAAAAATAATCCTACTAAAAGTCACTTCAACTGCCGTAAAAACGTAACCTGCCCATTAAATGGCCAATGCATGACTGAAGACATAATGTACAGAGCTTGGATCAATTCAGATGATGATGTTAAATATTACTTTGGATCCACCGAGAACACCATAAAATGACACTGTGCAATATTAAATACAAAAACTTCACAACACTTTCAAAGTATGCTTGGCGATTAAAAATAACCATAAGAACCCAAACATTAGCTGGGAGATAATCTCGAAGCTAAGCCATGCAAAGGAAAGGGAGACAGATGTAATTTGTGTTTGTTGGAGAAGCTTATTATATTAAAACACTTAATTAATAGACAGGTTTTAACACATAATTTTGGATCATCACCACTAGAACGCGAACTCGGTTAGAATATATTTGCACCTGGAGATTGCAGAAACTGCATGAAACTCCGAGTCGTGCTATCGACGTTGGATATTATGCATATTCACTAATATATACTTATAGCTCTGTTTCATAAAAATGAGCACTGTATTATAACACGTGAAGAAGAAAAATATTTGTACGTACGTGCAAGTACATATATGAGTATTCATGCTTTTTATGACACACACACACACACACACACGCATATATATATATATATATATATATATATATATATATATATATATATATATATATATATATGGCTGCGCAAATTTTAAAAGACGCGAGGCTGCACAGCTGTATCAGATTGCGTTTTCAGACCGAAGGCAGCCGAATCATCCAACCTTGCTGAGACAGGATCCGTGACATCACAAACTATGGATCGAGGAAGACGACGAACAACACATTTAACAGGCTCACAAAGACGATCCAGGTATCAACACACTTTAAGTGGCCCAAGCATGTCGTACATATAATAGTAGCGCATGTAGAGTACCTCAAGAACAGCACCTGTATCCGTGTCATTTGTAATGTATACAGAGTCTTTCGATCATTTACTACGAGAGAACTTTGGCCGATCGGTTATTGCATAAACTGTCAATCCGTTGTTTGTCACTGCAGTCTTGTTTACGGATGAGGCAATTTACATAACCAACATTTGTGGTCGGATCGGAATCCCCATGGTACAATACAGGCTAGACACCAGCATCTGTTTACGATTAATATGTAGGCTGGAATTGTAGGTGACTGTCTGGTAGGTTCATATGTTCTTCCGGCTCTTCTTACGGGAGCTATCTACGAGAAATTTATTTCAAACATACTTACTGACCTGCTAGAGGATGTACCCCTGCTAATACGAAGATGCATGTCGTTCATACATGATGGGGCTCCATCAAACACCATCAAATATAATCATAAATAGATTCAAAATTTTAAAAATTAATCAGTTTGTCTGAAAGGGCGTGAAACCCAGGGTCACAAACTCACATCAATCTAACTGAATATGTTATCTCTATCACTGATATCGAGCATTTTTCAATAAGTACCGCTCATGTATTATATATAAATAATATATATAAAAATTACATAAATATATGCAGACACACACACACACACACACACACACACATATATATATATATTGATGCATGTTTCATTAAATAATATAGACAAGTTTTGTCTATTTATTTTAAGTAAGTTCCTTTCATATTGTCTGATAAGCTTAATAACATTATCATTGAAAGACGAAAAGAAATCACCATATTGATACATGTTTGAATCCTATCTAAGCTTTCGGCTTACATAAGCCATTATCAAAGATGACAATTACATTTCAATATATCAAACAACACACGAACGAAACAATAATGATAGTCTGTTTTGTTGCATGAAAAATTTCAAAGCAACGACAAACTCGTGTATACGAGACGCGGAAGCTAAAATCGCATCGCACCTCGTGACGTCACACATGGCCACGCGAGAGTGAAAACGAGAAGTATTAAGTATGGGAAGCCGTTGGTATAAACCAATGGCTTCTGTTATCAATTATAGGCATTTAAGAATATTTGTGAAGATTTCGTAGTCTTTTTGTTCGGTAGTTATTTTGTGTGTATATATATATGTCTCTCTCTCTCTCTCTCTCTCTCTCTCTCTCTCTCTCTCTCTCTCTATATATATATATATATATATATATATATATATATATATATATATATATATATATATATCATGCCTGTTTTGGACAGAAAAAGGTGGGTTCACTTTTAACGAAAAAATTGTGCGATGTTTGTTAGAAATCATTTCTTCAATGTTTGCTTGTGACAATTTTATCGTTGCGTAATAATTGTCAGTTGACCTCGGGGCTTAAGTTATTGACTATCGGACTAGATATCTATTACGAATGTATTAAGTCCTGTTGGAAGAAGAAGAAGAAGAAAGAAAGAAAGAAAGAAAGAAAGAAAGAACGAAGTAAAAGAAAAAGAAGAAAAAGAAGTAGAAATAAAATGAGTAGAAGAAGGAAAGAAGAAGGAAAGAATAAGGAACGAAGAAGGAAAGAGGACGAAGAAGAAGGAAAGAAGAAGGAAAGAAGAAAGAAAAAAGTAGAAGAAGAAAAAGGAAAGAAGAAGAACAGCAACAACAAGAACAAAAGAAGAAGAAGTAGGAAATAAGAAGTAGAAGAAGAAAAAAAAGAAGTAAAGAAGAACAACAACAAACAAGGAAAGAAGAAGTATAAGAAGAAAAGAAAAAGAAGGAAAGAAGAAAAAGAAATAATAATAATAATAATAATAATAATAATAATAAGAAGAAGAAGAAGAAGAAGAAGAAGAAGTAGAAGGAAAGAGGAAGAGGGGAATTATACATTCGTAAAAATACGCTACATTGAATAATTTGGATTTCTCAAAGTATTTTGCGTGATATATTAATCATTTGAAATTGAAAATAAAATCTAATGCTACTCTGCACAGAAGCGCGATATTAGAACATTATTAAACTTTAATTATTAAACTTTAAAAGTGAACAAGTACTTTATAGGCATCCTGTAAAATATTATATAGATAGAGAAAATATTGAACCTCTAAATTCAACAAAGATTTTTACAGATAGTCCTACCTAACACACACACACACACACACACACACACACACACACACACACACACACACATATATTACTGAAGGTAGTTGTCAATGGCCAGTACTTCGGAGCCCTAGCAATCAATGAAGACGTCCTCCAGTGGCCGTTTCTCGGACCAAACCTCTTTTTACTTTACATCATTTTTTAAGCATTTCACCCCAAGCCAGGCGGGGTGCTACTAGAACGCAAGGGATACAGATAGTGGGAGCGAGAGTAAAGATGCATGATAGAGGAAAGGATGAAGAGAAGGATAGGGAATAGATTAAGGCATCTGTAGATGTCGATTGACATTGCATTTGAATAGTTGGAGATTATAGCTATCAAGGAAACAAATAATAGGAAGGGAATTCCATAGACGGGAGGTGCGAGACATGAAGCTATTGGACTAGAAGAGACGGCTACATTTAACTGTTTCGACGGCGAAAGAATGAGACCGAGATGCCAGCCTAGTAGCACGTTTGAATTCATGCAGTCTGGGAACTAGCGAAAGTAGCTTGTCGGAGCAGTCTATTTGTAGAAAAGACAGAGGAAGGCGACGGCACGTCTGTGAGAGATCGACAGAAGACGAGATGCCAGATCAGGGCCAATCATATTGCATATCCGTCTCTGGATTTTGTCGAGGACCTTAAGACGAACAGCGGGGGCACCAGACCATATATAGCAGTAGTATTCCATGCAAGGGCGAATGGTTGATTTATAGATTTGAAAGATGGACTCGGGCGAGAAAAAACTTTCTGGCGCGATACAGGGAACCAACATTTCTTGCGGTGGATGAAGCTACTGATTCAATGTATTTGTTCCATCTCAGGTCAGCGGACCAAGCAGTCGCAAAGAGTTGAGCGTCAGACTTTCTGATGGGGGGCAGGGATGGTTCCCTGTGGCAAGTAATAGAGAGCAGTTTAGTTTTTGAGGCGTTAAAGTTAACCAGCCAATTCCTGCCCCAGTCTACGACCCATTGGAGGTCCTTTTCGAGACTAACGGCCAGGTTAGTTATATCAGTGATATCAGATTTGCCTTTGTGAATATCTGTGCTAATGATATATATATATATATATATATATATATATATATATATATATGGGTGTCACGCCAAAACTCGTGATGACCAGAAATTAGTAACTGATCTCTCCTCTGATTTAGCTCTAACAGATCAGTGGGGAAAAATAGCATTTAATGCCTCGAAAGCCGAACTACTTACAGGCCATCATCGCCGATCGGACCCTGAACTATCACCAGTCATTGTATTAGTTGAACATCGAGTTAAAAAAAAAAACAGCGCAACTTTGCAACTACGCAGAGGTTTGAAGAAAGTTTTATTTCCATCAATGTTACAACAATCTAAAATATTTTCTCTAATTTCTAAAAAAAAGATTTTATCTTTATTAATATTGCCTGGAATGTTAACAGGACTCGTTTATTCCTCTCCGATAAGCGCGCAGAAAATTCCAAATGAAAGATCCCTCCCCCATGTTCTTTTGTTTATTATAGTTACGTGCATTCGTTTCATGTCTTTTCTCTACTATCGAAACATCTTTTAATTTCGAAAATTCTGATTCGCCTACCTCTGCAGCACAAGGTCTCGTCTACTGAGCATATATATATATATATATATATTTAAAGAAATGATTGGTGGTACAAAATTTTATGACCGCCATGAAAAGACAAAATTTATATTTATTACTACTCATGATAACAATAGATATAAGAGAAAACTGAAAAACGAGCTAGCTAACCGGTTTCGAATGTCGCTCAACAGAGCTAAATCGAGGTTAATAAATACAGAATTATCACTAAAAAGAGAATATTGTGAAAAAAAATATTATTGCTTAGATGGAAATTAATTGAAGGCCCGGTACAAAATCCTTCTGTCTGCGGAGAGAAGGTTTAAAAGACAAAATAAAAAATGGCCTCCAACACTTTCAAGTGGTAATTCGAGTGTGAATTGCTAAGAATAGTAAATGCGTCCACACTGAAATTAGCAGGACAATTTGTATTTAACCCCCCCCCCCGTGTCTGGTTGTGACACAAGGTCGGTTTAATGTGGGGAGCCCGAGCACGTGCACCCGGGCAAGGAACAATAATTCCGTCGGTTGCGCTGGCCACGGTGTGTGCACCGATCCTTCTCTCTAGTGCAATGAGAAGGCGCGGCCTCGGGCAGCTGTTCCCCAGGGTGGGGCACCTCTCAGTATAGTTTTCCTCGGTTGCGACTCTGTCCTTTGACGGAGTCGCCCATGAGTGCACTCTGCCCAAATACAGAGACGCAACTGAGCGATGATAAGTAGACGTGAAATTACTCAAAAAGAGTAATTAGCGGGACAATTATGGCTATTAGGTGATCTGCGATAGAAGACCCGTATATATTGGTCAAAGAAGTCTGAAGAAGTATATGTGAGATCTTGGTTGGGACGTGTTGCTATATTCTGATATCTAGCCTTTGAGTCGTTCTCCCTATGTTGTGTGAACCACAACTACATTTAAATGAATAAATCAAGGAACTATTATGATGTGAAGGGATGAATGGAAGGACAGGTTTGGCAGAAAAGACTACACGAGTGTTAGCAGCAAAGTAACAATGTCGAACTGCCAAGGAAACCCGCTTAGCATATCTAGCATTGATATTATCCAACCAAGGAGGGCGCAGGTACACAGGACATCTTTGTACTGTAGCCGGTTTAAGTTTATTGAATTAGTAATTTTGTTTTTAATTATTGATTGAACGATTCCCAAAGGATAGGCATTGTTACAGTGAGTGGTTGTAATAAACTTGAGTTCATCATCCAACTTAGTTTTAGAGAAGATCATTAAAGCCCTATGAGTAAGCGTTTTAATTAAATTAATTTTGCGTTTTACGGAACAAAAAGATCATCAACGGGTATACAAACCGGTAAATGTCGATTTACGATAAACAGATGTAAGAAAACCCGACGAAGATCTGCTAACCAAAACATCAAGAAAGGGAAGAGAAGAATGAATTTCCTTTTCTTGTGTAAATTTTAAAGCTGGATGCATATTCTTCAGGGACGAAAGAAAATGGTCCTCTTCAATCTCGTTATAAAAGAGACAAAAAGTGCCGTCAACGTAACAGAAATAAACATCAGTTTTATTGGATTTAGATAACACACTCTCTTCATGGAATACAACAAAGATGTTTGCTAAGATGGGTCCCAAAGTGAAACCCATTGAAACACCATCAGTTTGCCTATACATGGCACTGTCGAAACTAAATTCAACAGAGATCGTGACAAATTTTATCAGTTCGACAAAAACATCCTCAAGAATAACAGGAGGGGACAACTGACTACAATACAAGGCATCAGCATATATATCAATAGTCTCAGCAAGAGGGACGTAGGTAAATAGACTGGAAATATCGTAGGAACACATAAATTTATCCGTCGACGAATAACGCTGCATAAAGTAGGAAAGTTCAAATGAACCTTTAATACAGGAAGAATTATACTGTTCCAAAACTGGCTGTAATATGCTGATAATTTATTTAGTCACGCCATGTTGGAAAGACCATACGATAGAAAGAATAGGTCTCAATGGAATCCTAACTTTTATTTTTTGGGATAGACCATAGAGACGGGGACGAATTGGAAATGTCAGTGGGCAATTTCCCACTTTTAACCCACTTGACTAGACGTTTTTGGAACTTACCCTCAGTAGATAATGTAGAATCAAATTTATTTATTGGGCCTAACTGGATAAATTTAGAAGAATCCACAAGAATGATCATCTTGTTAACATAATCTTGATAATCAAGAATGACAACACCAGAGCCATTATCAGGTTTCGTAATTACCAAAGACTTATTACGACGAAGTGATTTAATTAACTTAAATTTTGTCTTTTCATGGCGGTCACACACACACACACACACACACACACACACACACACACACACACACACACACACATCTTGAATAATAAAAAAATGTTAAAAAATTAAAATTTCAGACACACTGGGTTGTATATTAATATTTTTGTTTTCTTATTTATATTGGGTTCCTCGACTAGTTTCAGCCAGTATAGCCATCGTCAGGAGAAAATTCCAGCTTGTTAGTAGCAGTAAACTTTAGGGGTGAATGTCTCTGAAGAAAGTGAACTTTGCCTGTAGTTTTTATTTGTTTTTTTATCGTTAATTTTTGGTTAATCCTTGTATTGGTCAAAAGGCGTCTTTCAAGTTCTTTTTAAGGAGAAGTTGGGAGATTGTTTACCTTTTTAGTAATGTTGACTGCTTTATTGGTTGCTAGGAAGGGGATTTGTGTGTTATCTTTTAGTCTTGTGCGGGCATGTGTGATGTATGTATGTGTATATATTTGTGTGAGTGTGTATGTATGCGGGAGGCCTCAACATCTCCGCGAGCATGTCTGTCTAGTGTGATTGAGAAATATGAGGGATTGATCTCTGGGATAATATAGTAATTCTATTTGTGCTGTTTAGTCTGTTGTTAAGTCCGGACAAAATGCTTTGAGGCGCAAAATCCATTTGGCTTCATGTTCTTCTAGTATTTTCCTTGGTGTCTATTTCTATTTTTCAATAATAGTGAATTTTGCATATCTATTAAAATTACGTTTTTCTATGAGAAAATGTTCTTCTACAGGTAATAATCTTTCATGGGGGTGCCAACTTAATCCGATTCCGATAATTATTAATTCTGTAGTGAAATGGCCATTCAGATCTTCCCACATATTGTTTCTAGCATAGTGTGCATTCTATTAAGTAAATTATGTTCTGACTTCTGCAGTTAGAGTTGTGGTAGATTTTGAAAGTAGTGTTAGTGACTCAGCTAGTGAACGCATATATATATATATATATATATATATATATATATATATATATATATATATATATATATATATATATAACGTAAATCATTCAAACGAAAAACAAATACTGAAGCTAGTTATATGGCGAGAATCACTCTCACAAACAATATTTAATAATAAATTACAACCAACTTCGAATCTGTTAATGAATGGTGTGATCCTTGTTCATAAATTCCGGGTTTATCTGGTCTTATTTTTTTGTACGAGCCGGCTTTCAGTCGTTTCGAACGACCATCCTCAGGTAGACATATTAGTGTGTTTTTGTTAAACTCCGAATAGTAATGAGACATCGAAAGATATTGTGGTCCGAAAGAGTGCTTTTTTAGTAATGAGATATTGTTAAATGTAAGAATAATTTTGGAGCGCTGCAGACACAACGCTGAGGTTGAATTTTTTTAAATTTGAAAAATGTGCGTTCTTGTACTGGAGAAAAGTGGCATGAACTGCAGCGCTCCAAAATTATTCTTACATTTAACAATATCTCATTACTAAAAAAGCACTCTTTCGGACCACAATATCTTTCGATGTCGCATTACTATTCGGAGTTTAACAAAAACACACTAATATGTCTACCTGAGGATGGTCGTTCGAAACGACTGAAAGCCGGCTCGTACAAAAAAATAAGACCAGATAAACCCGGAATTTATGAACAAGGATCACACCATTCATTAACAGATTCGAAGTTGGTTGTAATTTATTATTAAATATTGTTTGTGAGAGTGATTCTCGCCATATAACTAGATTCAGTATTTGTTTTTCGTTTGAATGATTTACGTTACATAAATTGAATACGCACTACAAAACCGATATATATATATATATATATATATATATATATATATATATATATATATATATATATATAATCTCATTAAAAGGAAACTTCTGAAAATGAAACTTCTTTCTTTTCATCGTCTGAGTGAGGGAACTATTTATGCATGGCTGATGATAATCTATAGAAGAGTGAATCCTTGCACTTTCTTGGATAAATGTTTTCCGCTGGTATAAAGTGGAAAGATTATATTGAATCAATTGCTACGTTTACCGCTAGGAAAGTTCACTGTGCCGTGCCAAAAGATCTTACCCATTTAAATATCTAGCATTCATGCATGCATTGAAATTGCTGTCACATCTGGTTTGGTGCTTCTGCTATGTATTTAGAGATTCTAGATAAAATGCAAATAAGAATTTGCAATGTTATTGGTGGCATTTCGACTTCAGCCACATTCCCACTGCCATAACTTTGCTTTCCGGTGCCTTTTCTCTAAATGTTTTCATGATAATTGTTCTGAGGAACTTTCCTCTTTAATTATGACTTTAAGTGCAGTACTAGTTTGGCAGCAAGGTCTCATCATTTTACAACTGAAATGGCTAGGCGCAACCGTAACTTTTCTCTTGTCGAATTATCTTCCGGCTTCTTGCTTTTCTGTCAACTTTGATCTTTTATGTTCTGACTCCTTAATAAATTTTTCTTTCCTCTTATTATTACACCCTCCGTAACTCCTCGCGTATTACTAGCTCTATAGCTTTGTTTGAGGGTTAAATGATATATATATATATATATATATATATATATATATATATATATATATATTAGTTTGAGTCATTAATTATTTTTGTTTTTACTTATATAACAATTTTATTTGTTGTCGCTTATCAGGTAGCCATTGGATACATTTTGAAGAAAATCCCATAAGCTTTGAAATGAAAGACTTAAATCATAAAAGGTTAAAAGTTACTTAGAACAACAAAATAGTGGAAGTTATGGAGAGTCAAGTTCGCTAATAACCTGAAAGGACATGTCGCATGAAAGGAATGGCAGAATAGGGACAAAGAGGAATGGTAAAGGGTTAAAGGTTACTTAGAGCAACAAAAGGGAGGAAGTTGTGTAGAGCCATAATCACATATAACCTGAACATGTTACATGAAATAAGCATAAGAATGGTAGAATTGGAACAATGTGGAATGGCATAGAGTTAAAATTTACTTAGAATAACAAAAGAGGAAGTTGTGGATAGCCATCATCGCCTATAACCTGAAAGGTGATGTCACATGAAAGAGGCATAGGAATGGCAGAAGAGGAACAAAGAGGAATGGTAAAAGGTTAAAAGTTACTTAGAGAAAGCAAAAGAGAGGAAATTGTGGAGAGCCATGATTGCCAATAACATGAAAGAACATGTCGCATGAAAGGAACATAAGAATAGCAGAATAGAGACAAGGAAGAATATTAATAGGTTAAAAGTTACTTAGAGAAACAAAAGAGAGGAAGTTGTGGAGAGCCGTGATTGCCAACAACCTGAAAGGTTAGATGAAATGGCAGGATATGGAATGGCAGAATATGGACATAGAGGAATGGTAAATGGTTCAAAAATTACGTAGAGCAACAAAAGAGAGGAAGTTGTGGAGAGCCATAATCACGTATAAACTGAAAGGACATGTCATATAAAATAAGCATAAGAATAGCAAAATAGGGACAAAGTAGAATGGTAAGGGTTAAAATTTAACTAAAGCAACAAATGAGAGGAAGTTGTGGATAGCCATGATCGCCTATAACCTGAAAGGACATATCACATGAAAGGGACATAAGAATTGCAGAATAGGGACAAAGAGGAATGTTAATGCCTTAAAAGTTACTTAGAGCAATAAAAGAGAGGAAGTTGTGGAGAGCCATGATTGCCAATAACCTGAAAGGACATGTCGCATGAAAGGAACATATGAATGGTAGAACAGCGAAGAAGAGGAGTGGTAAGGGATTAAAGGTTATTTAGAGCAACAAAAGAGAGGAAGTCGTGGAGAACCATAATCACCTATAATCTGAAAGGACCTTGTCACATGAAATAGGCCTAAGAATAGCAGAATAGGGATAACGTGGAATGGTAAAGTATTAAAATTTACTTAGAGCAACGAAAGAAAGGAAGTTGTTGGGAGCCGTGATCGCCTATAACCTGAAAGGACATATCGCATAAAAGGAACACAGGAATTGCAGAACAGCGAGAAAGAGGAATGGTAAAGTGTCAACATTTATTAAGTGCACCAAAAGAGAGAAAATTATGAAGAACCATATTTGCTGATATAAACTGCATTGTCATGGAGGAGAGCAAAATTTTTCATTTAATTCGTTGTGTACGTTGCCACTGCAGAGTTATTCTTAACTGCCAGGTGTGATTAGGAGTTAGGATGGTACATTCGTCATTACAGTTGGCTACCAAAAATGAAAATTACTAATAAATGGTATATCCAACTACACGAGTATAATACAGGAAAATACTTGTTGATAAGACCAATATACGACAACATGAAATTAATAATCAAAAACTTCAAATTCTGGAGGTCCTATATATCAAAAGCAAGCAACCAACACGAACAATATTTATTACGAGAGTAGTAGCAATGTTTTCAAATGCATTTAACCAACATTTAATGCCATGTTGCATTTTTATCATCTCTGGTTTGCTCCCTTATAATGTGGACGCTTGTTTACAAAAACACCATAGCTATAACGGATAAATTTAAAATTTTAAAATAATTATAACAAAGTGCGTTGACGTGTGTTTACAAAAATCACCATCAAAACGAGCACAGTTACATTAAGTTTGTTTTCGCAATGCACCCCTGAGGATTATCTCGGAGAAATACATGGGTTAACAAAAACTACGGGCGTCTTCCTTGATGAATTTCAACTTAACATCAAGAAGCTATTTAGAAAACTACAAAGAATTACGATAAAATAAATAGACATAATATATTTATAAAATTCAATGAAACATGATGGAATGAAGATATGCTGCCTAAACACACACACACACACACACACACACACACACACACACACACACACACACATTTGGGCAGTAATCTCTCTTTCAAACATCTTTCATTAAATATGGCGGACAAGGAAAATTTTATTAATTTTTTGTTTAGTTTTTCCATTGGAATTCCAGCCGTGCCCCAAACCCGAAGGCTCGTAATAAACGTTCCTACTCGTATGCAAAACCGCACAAGTAATACACCTCAAACAGCCAAAAACATGAAAAGAAACTAACAACTCCCCTAAGGAAGTGGAAGAAAGAGCTGGACAGTTTTTGTTCTCCCTCACTCTCACCAAACGGGAAAATGTAAGAACGCTGGAAAGACTAATAAAAAATTAATTAAATTTTCCTTTTCCATCATATTTAACGATATATATATATATATATATATATATATATATATATATATATATATATATATATATATATATATATATATATATATATATATATATATATATATATATATATATATATATTAACGAAGTGTGTATATATATATATATATTAACGAAGTGTATATATAAATATATTTTAAACGGTGTGTATTACGTCAATAAACCAACATATTCGAGATATCTTTAAAAAAAAAGAAGCTGTTCGACAGGAATCGAACCTGCGGTACCCATTTGTAGGAGAAACCACCAGTTGATTCGGTGTGCTTTACCGCACACCAACGAAGGGCATCATAATTTAGTAAAACATTATATTTCCTCACTGCCGTGTGTGTGTGTGTGTGTGTGTGTGTGTGTGTGTGTGTGCGTGTGCGTGCGTGTGTGTGCGCGTGCGTGTGTGCGCGCGTGCGTGCGTGCGTGTGTGTAACTACATTACGTTTATTGCCTAGGCTTCGTCATAGCAAAAACGAAAGAAAGAATTATTTGTGTTTGTGTATGCTTAAATAACACTGTGTAACGAAATTTTGACTTTTTTAATTTTTGGTCAGTAAGTGTTATTTTTTAGAGATCAAAGGAAATGACTATAATTCCTTTCAAACAAACCCTTTATTTGATCTACGTAAATGATCTGCCTAAGAATATACTCAATCATTTGTGAACATCTATGCCGATGATACGACTATATACGGGCGACTGATCTCTCTCCCGATGTTGCACAAACTACCCAATGGGGTAAAAACTGGCTGGTTACTTTCAATGCCTCGAAGACAAAGCTAGTTACATTCCATTATCGCCAATTTGATCCCGAACTACCACTAATCAGGGTGAACGGGGGGTTCTCTCGGGGGAGCACCGTGCTTTGACTGACTGTTGGGCCTCAAACTCACACTGGACCTCAAGTGAAACTCGTACATATGATACGTTGCTAAGGATGCAGGTAAAATGGTCGGCTCTCTGTACCGCTCCAGTAAGTATCTGACCCCCTCCTGCAATTCCCCTACCTTTAGAAGAGCCAGATCAGGCCGGTAATGGCGAACTGTTGTTATATTTTGGCGGGAGCCGCCCAGACCTCACTCACCAGCCTTCGAGCCCTTGTGGGTGACGAATTATTCTCCACCCGTCAACCTCTACCACAGGCGGGATGTGGCAAGCCTCACACTGTTTTGCTGCTTTATTCCCAGAAAGTACTCGGACGAGCTATATTCCCTGATCCTGCCAAGACAAACCCTCACGGCAAGAACACGCCATGCCACTTACATAGTAGCAAAACACGCACATTCCCTCCATATTCCATCGATGAGTAGATTCTTCCCGCGAACCACTGCCCCGTGGAACCGACTTCCAATAGGATGTTTCCCGGATAACGATAACCGTAACCTGTCCAAGGCTAAGGTTAACCGTTATCGTCCACAGGATTCCCAATGGGAAATTTCAGGTAAATTTCAGAAATATTATTATTCTGGTCACAAAAGCAAAGTTTGAAGGAAATATTGGGAATTTTTCATACTTTCTAGGCGTAACTAAATAAGAAAAACAGTTGCTACCCAAGGAAACAAATCGTGTTACACAGTGTAAGAAATCGTTAATTCTATTTACGCTACGCTGGCGTTTCTCGGGATGAGAATATATATATATATATATATATATATATATATATATATATATATATATATATATATATATATATATATATATATATATATATGTGTGTAATTTGGCAGCAACTTTTCTTTCAAACATGTAGTGTTGAATGTTAAAGACAACATAGTCTTACATATTTTCTTTTGAATTTTCTCATATTCTCTAATGAGACTTTTTATTTGAAAATAGTTCCGAAATATGTATTTTCCATACGATGACCTAGCGCTTTCGAACATCATTGTTCATCTTCAGGGTCAATATTTTAGTCAAAATTTTTTTTTTTTTTTTTTTAAACAAACATTTGCCAATTATCTTGTAGCGTAATCATGTTGCTACTTTTTTACAAACTAAAAACGTTAAATTCCTTTTAAATTCAAAAGACGCGATGATGTTATATCACGTGCATGGCGTAGATTTTTATCATGTGACAGCGTGAAAAAGATTTCCAATACACAAGCCAAAAGATCGAAGAATACGCTACAAAATTTAGGCTTGTTGCAAAAAGGTTAATTCATCAAAATTTTTAGCAAGTATAAGGATATCATCAACATAACGGAGGTATATGCTAGGTGTTTCAATAATACCAAAAATTTTATCTTCAAGCTGTGACATATAAAAATTGCTAAATGTTGGACCAAGGACAGATCCCATAGAGACGCCGTCCACCTGTAAATAAATATTATTAAGGTGGTCATAGAAAGGAACCTGTGTGGTGCAGATTAAAAGGATTTTTTTTAGTATATTCGGATTAATTTTAAGAGGTTGCATAAGAGGGTTGTTATAGATGTAATTAGTTATTATATCAATAGTTTCAATGACGGGGACGTTAGTAAATAGACTTTCCACGTCAAGGGAAGCTAGTATTCCGTTATTCAGTTTATGAGAACGTAAGGTTTTTATTAACTCATGAGTAGAGTTAATATTATATTTATTAGGTAGATATGGTGTTATTAATTTATTAATAATTTTTGTCAATTGGTAAATAGGAGTGGTTACTTGAGAAATAATGGGACGAAGAGGGTAGTTAGATTTATGAATTTTAACCGTACCATATAGGTAGCCAGGCTTATAGTCTCCTATAATTTTAGGAAGTTTTAGGCTATCACATTGAGCATTATTAGCTGTTATAAGTTTGTTAATTTTTGCTTTTAGTTCATTAATAGGGTTCTTATTTAGTTTTTTAAATTTAGTATGGTCATTAAGGATATTTTGTAATTTGTTATAATAATCAATTTTGTCAATTACTACAAACATGTTAAAAAATTACTACAAACATGTTTGAAAAAAATATATATATATATATATATAGGGTGTTGCAGCAAAATCCGACACTTCACAAAATGAAAACGAAATAGGCAATAAAAACAAAAGTTGAATATACAGATACAACTAACTAACGTTTTTCTCTCGACCCTTTTCCAGGATGGAATATGAGCGCAGAGCAGCGGTAGTAGCTTCTTTTCGCGTCGGGAAGAAGCATGTGGAAGTGATGGCCTGGTTTGGGTTCAAGGGGACCATGGTTATGGACATTTGGAGGAAGTGGAAGGCGTGTGAGAACAAGGACGAGTTTACTGCCAAATGAAAGGCCCACAACGTTCGTTCTTCGTCGTCGCTGTTAAGGAGACAGTCGACAATGATGGAAGCGGAGCTACGCCAAGATCGCCGCTGACATGGGCTGTCACAAGTCGACGATCTGCCGAACGATCAAGAAGAACATTGGTTACTCCTCCTACCGCAAGTCTCACCGCATGCTCTTCACGAATGCCTCTAAGGAGTCAAGGAATGTCAAGGTGGCGACTTTACTGAACGAACTCAAGCACGGGTCCGCCGGGATGCTGAGGTTCTTCTCTGATGAAAAGAATTTCATTCAGGACCAGACGAGCAATAGGTAGAACGGCAGGTGGATCTGCAAAGACATCGAGGAAGTTCCCGTCGTGAAGCATACGAAGTTTCCCTCCTCCGTCATTGTCCTTGGTGTCATCTCCAGCGATGGGGTCGTCTTGCATCCGTTCTTCTTTCAAAAGGGCTTGAGAGTGACCGCTGAGATCTACCAGGAGGTTACTGAGGAGCGTGGTGAAGCCCTGGATGGACGAGATCACCGCCGGACGCCCCTACGTCTTCCAGCAAGACTCCGCTCCTGCACACAAGGCCAACACAAGCCAAGCGTGGCTGCTCAACAATGTTCCTCACCACCGGTCGCCGGATTGTGGCAGCCCTCCTCACCTGACTGCAACTCCCTTGACTATTTCTTCTGGGGCGTGATTGAGGCCAAGACCAACAAGCACGCCCACAAAACGTGGGGGCGTTCGCCGCTATGGACAAGATCATCGTCGCCAAAGTGTTTGACTCATTTCGCGCCCGTCTTGAGATGGTTGTCGCTGTCGCTGGCGGTTATATTGAAAAATAATGTAGTATGTAACTAACTGTTGCTAAATAAACTGTCGGGTCTCTTCATATACAACTTTTGTTTTTATTGCCTATTTCGGTTTCTTTTTGTCAAGTGTCGGATTTTGCTGCAACACCATATATATATATATATATATATATATATATATATATATATATATATAGGTAAAAAATTTCGTGGGTAATCTAAGTAGATCGCATTAAGATAAAAATATTAAAACTGATCAGCAAAATAAAAAAGGAAAGCCAACACCCAAAGACATTAACTATGAATACGGCCACAACGTGCTGACCATGTTTGGAAAATAAAGTATTCCTATAAATTCAGATACATAGATAACAACCCCACACATTCAATTTAAAAAAAAGAAGTCGTTATTGATAATGTCTAAAAGAATAGCCGAAAGCGCTCGGATATGCAGAAATTTTGGACAGTTTTTACACACTTTGTATCAGGAAAAGAAAACACTTGCACGAACACAAGAAAAAATTAAATAAAATGAACGAAACTTGTATAAAAGATTCACAACACACACACACACACACACACACACACACACACACATATATATATATATATATATATATATGTATGTATGTATGTATTTGTATATATATAATAAATGCGAATGTCAATGTGTCACTGTGTCACACTTTTTCAACTTTACTCCTAGCCCAACGTATCATAGCATTTTGGAATCAGGCTGACTCTGTGAGCAAATTAAAAACATTCCGAGTTGGATCCGGTCCCGCAATCCCCAAAATTTGTGTTTGCAAGTTTTCATTACTGCAAATGATTTCGGCGATTTTTTACCTGATTTTTTGCGACGAATTTTTTTGTACGATAACAATGTTTATAATTGAAAATAAATTTGGGAATAATTGAAATTAATTGCGAAATCCAGCGTAGGTAAGTCATGAAATAAAAATTATTGTTTGTACGGAAAGTAGGGACCTAAATACATCAAATTGTCTTTAAATTAAGTGGCGGCAGAAGAATTATCGTTGAAGTTTTAAAAGGTAAGATTAAATATTATGCAATATTTAAATGCAGCGATCAATTTTCTGTAGTTTATTGTTGCCTATTTAATCTATTCCTCCCTACCTCTTGTGATGAAAGCCCAATCAAGAACCCTCTGAAGGAGCTAACTTTTAAGCTAGTATTTCTCTCTCTCTCTCTCTCTTCATATATATGTATATATATATATATGTGCGCGTTAAAATAAGAATTGAGAACAAAGGCACCTAATATTTATAATTATATTTATCTATAATATATGAATTTTTACAGTGAAAAATTTAAATTAATACTTTGTTACTTACAATACAATTATTGGTTTGAAATTGTTCACGAGAAAACATGTGAAAAAAATGCAACGACCACTTTGCGGGGTATGCGACTACCTATTAGAGGGCCACAATTTTCAGTTCAAAGATGGACCAAAATTAAAAATTAAAAATGATTTCTCGTTCGACTCAGAGAATTTAATATACATAATTACAAGCAAAGGTTGCCACGAGCATTACTTTGGCCTAAACGGCCAGTTTACTCCGGCAAAGGATGACAGCTCATCGCCAACAAATTAGGGGCCTTCACACCAAAAAAATACCCCTTCATCTAGAGGAAGCGTATGACAAAATCTGTTAAATTTTAGTGTCTTCCCATTCTACCAGTGCGACTACAGAATCACTGAACAAAGGCGGATTAATGAAGAAGCATTTCTCAACAACAAACCAATACTTAATTCATTGCATAGATAGATTCTACCAACTTTTCCTTATCATAAGCGATATATATAGCCAGTTACGACCCTTGATTTTTCATTTTTATCATTTGTTCAGAACATAAGCATCAACACGTGGAGATACAAACAGTTAAAAAATTTTCAAAAGCTAAACGAAACCGGTTAAAGTAATATAGTAAAAGTAAAACAATTTTCTAAGAAGAAAACACTGAAAATCCAATTGTAAGTAACAAATTTTTAATTCTAATTTTTCTCTATAAAAATACGATATAAATAAAAATTATTGTAAATATTAGGTGCCCTTTTTCCCAATTCTTATTTTAGTTTATACAGTGTAACCCGGATATAAGAGAACCGGATATAAGAGAAACCCTGGTATAAGAGCGATTTTCTTTGGTCCCAAATTAGAGCCTGTGTTAATAAAACAAAATAGACCAAACCCGGATATAAAAGAAATCCGGATATAAGAGACTTCTTCTCCGGTCCCGACAACTCTCTTATATCCGGGTTACACTGCACAACAATCTTTCTAACAATTTCAATTTTTTTACATATATATATATATATATATATATATATATGTGTGTGTGTGTGTGTGTGTGTGTGTGTGTGTGTGTGTGTGTAGATTACTAAAACGTCATTTTTTAGTGTACACTCACATTTAAGGAGATGCTCCCTCCCATCTGTGTTTAAAGGTACTATTCAGTTATACTTGGTCATCGACGCGCTCTTTAGCCGAGAGGTCAAAGTACGCCAGATTAATGACGCTTTGCCCTAGGGGAAACAGGTTGTAATAGTAAATTTTCTCTAATAAGATTTCTCGAATATTTAGACGAAAATAAATAAGTACACTGTTTAATTTAATTATTATTATTATTATCGATAAAAACCTTCAAAAAGAGAAAGTCCCCCTGGCATGAAGTAGGCTAATAAATTAGTCTGGAAAAGGGCACGCAACCTTCATTTCTTAGACGATTCTTTGAAATCCAGGGGTAACCCGAAATTTTAGGGCGTGTGAAATCTCTATCTATCTATCTATCTATCTATCTATCTATCTATCTATCTATCTATCTATCTGCATTGTATATTTGGCCTCCACACTTTCTCTCATGCATATGGATAGTTTTCTTTTTCTAGTTTCTTTTTGTTTACGTTTTTATTATTTTTGTTATTAAGTATCCCATATACTGATAGAAGATCTGCCACAGATAGATGTAAAGATGTAGATATATATGTTTGTGTTTGTGTGCGTGCCTATTTGAAAGGTATATTTTATTGCAAATCTTTTATGTTAGGCTGTTAAGGCTATTCAAGCCAGCCTTTCTTATCTATCGATGCATTGCAGCAAAAATGGAACACATTTTTAACACATATTCTGGAGAGAATAAAGTGTTCTAAAACAATTTAATTTTTAAATTTAATGGACCATTTATAAAAGAAAAGTATTCATGAAGATTTATTTATGCGTAAAAAATATTTATGTGCCAGTGGGGGTCATCAACTGAACTGTAACGAAAGAAGAAAAAGAAAAAGAAAAAAGACAGAATAAATAAGAATGAAAAGAGAAAGAAAGATGCAAGATGAAGGAGAAAATGGTATAAAAGAGAAATGAAAGAAAGGAAAGGAAAGCATGAAAGAACGAACGAACAAAAAAGAGGGCATGAAAGAACGAAAGCGAGAAAAAGAGTATGAAACAAAAGAAGGACGTCTGAAAGAAAGAAAGAAAAAAGAAAAAGACAAAATAAATAAGAATGAAAAAAGAAGGAAAGGTGTAAATGGAAAGAGAAAAAGGTATGAAAGAGAAATTTAAAAAATGAAAGAAAAGAAAAAGGTCGAAAGAAATAAAGGGACAAGATAAAAAAGCATGAATGAATGAGCGAAAGAAAGAAAAAATGGAAGAAAACACGAAGTAATCATAAAAGAAAAAAGGAAAGGAAAAAAGAAAGCATGAAAAAGAAAGAAAGAAAATAAATATAAGACAGAATAAGTATGCGAAAATGAAAGAAAAGGCATGAAAGAGAAATGAAAAAATGAAGGAAAAGAAAAGGAAAATGAAAGAAAATAAAGGTAAAATCAACGCAAGCATGAAAGAATGAAGGAAAGAAAGAAAGAAAGCGAGAGAGTTGAAGTAGAGAAAAAAAAACACGAAAAACGGAATATATAAAAAATAAGAGAGGAGGAAAAAGAAAATTAGAGAGGAAGAAAAAAGAAGGACGAAAGAAAGAAAGGAAATTGACAAAGAAAAAGTCAAGAGATGAAAGAATAGAAAAATACCGGAAAAGAAGAAAAAAGAGAGATGGCAGAAAAAAGAAACAACAAAGAAGCAAAGAATGAAAAAATAAAGGAAAAAGCACTAGAGATGAAAGAAAGAAAGAAAGAAAGAAAGAAATATAAGAAAGAAAGAAAGATAAGAAAGAAAGAAAGATAAGAAAGAAAAAAAGAAAGATGGAAGGAAGGAAGGAAGGAAGGAAAAAAGAAAGAAACGAAGATAACAAAAACTAACAAAAAGGAAAAACAAGAGACAGACAAATGAAAGGAGAAAAGGAAAAAGTGAAAGAGAGGCAAAAGAAATGCAAGAAAGAAAAAGCGATATATATAAACAGAAAGAGAGAGAGAAAGGGGATGAGGGAAGGGGAGAGATAGGTGAAAAGAAAGAGATATATACTGAGAGAGAGAGAGAAAGAGAGAGAGAGAGGGAGGGGGAGCTGAAAAAGAACTGAAAACAAAGAGATATATACAGAGAGAGAGAAAGAAAGAAGAGGAAAAGTGGAGAGGGGGGGGAGAACTGAAAAGCTAGAGAAATAGAAAAGAAAAAGAAAGGAGAAAAGAAAAGCAAGTAGCAAAGGGGAAGTTGAAAGAAACCGTATTTTTAAGAATTTTTATAATTGAATGACAATTTAAAGTAAATTTAAGACGCAAAGAATGAAAAGAGTAAAGAAAAAGCAATACAAAAGAAAGAAAGAAAGAAAGAAAGAAAAGGAAATGAGAAATTAAAGAAAGAATTTAAAGGAAGAGGGGAAAAGCAAAAGTCAGAAAAAAAAAGAAAGACGGAAGGAAGAAAGGAAGGATGGAAAGAAAGAAAGAAAGTGGGAAACAGACAAATGAAAGATGAAAGGAGAAAAGAAGAAAGTGAAAGAGCTGAAAGAAAAGCAAGAAAGAAAAAAGCGGTATATATATATATATATATATATATACATATATACAGAGAGAGAGAGAGAGAGAGAGAGAGAGAGAGAGAGAGAAAGAGAGGGAAAAATGAAAAGAAACAAAGATATCAATGAAAAAAAAGAAAGAAAATATGCTAGAAAAGGACGAAATTGAAAGAAAACGTTTTAAAAGATTTAATTTAAAAAATGACAATTTTAGGTCAATTTTTTTATCCCAATATTATTTACTGATATGTTTTTATTTTAAAAGATTCATTGGCGTACGAAGCATTTTTCTCCAATTGTTTAAAAATTAACTTTAAAATCAATTCGTAAGGTAAACGCTTTTAATTCACACGTATTTGTCATACATTCTTACAAATAAAAGAAAAAAAAACGAGTTTTTTTAAATTTTCCTTAAAAGGTTAATCTTAATGAGATCAATAAACTTTAAACATTGTTTTTAGACAAGAGTTTAGAAATCACAGTTTCCACCCGTCTCATGTTAAATGATCAAGACTAAATTTAAATATGATATTTAAACAATTTCCATAGATTCTTACTATTAAAAGAATTTTTTTTAAAAATTTTCTTTAAGTTTTATTTTAACGTGATCTTTTAAGGAAGGTCCCATGATAGCCCATTGTTGAGGATAGATCAGTGACTGCTGAGATATTATGGGAGACATGTTATACTCGGCGGCGTTTCTGTGAACGAGCGAATGCCATGGATCCTAAATAAAACATGGCTGTATCGTGTCCTCTGAGGGATATTAAAAATAAAACCTTTCATTTTATTAATCCCTTCATATACAACGCGTTTTTATATGCGTTTTCAATCTCTCTGTGTCAGCAAAAATGTTATGAACACACACACACACACACACACGCGCACACACACGTACACACACACACACACACACACACACACACACATATATATATATATATATATATATATATATATATATATATATATACGCCACTTATCTGATGAAAGTGCCGTGAAAAGGTATTTAACCACCCACAATTTACAAGAACCCTTAAGGAAAATTCTGGTCGAAAGCACTGGCATTTTATATAAACCGAAAACGTCTCGTTATGAGAGAGGCCCTGTAAATAAAACACCCCGTTCCCAGTAAAATCTCAGCTTATTCAACAACGGAAATGGTGTGTTGAAGGTTTTACAAAAATAGAAAAACGCTCACTTGAATTTCAGCCATGCTCAATTAGCGAAGCTCGGAATAAACGACCCTACTATTCAAAACCACACAAAAATACATCTTAAACAGTCAAACAAGAAGAGAAATTGATAACACCGCAAAACAAACGCCCTTGAAATTGGCTAAGATAGTTGAAAGCGCTTTGGACAATTGAAAATACGGACAATTTTTGCACTTCCTGACAAACAGAAAAATATAAGAACCCTGGAAAAACTAAATCTTAGAATAATCAAATTTTCTTTGTAAGATTCAGCGAAAGATGTTGAAAAGAAAGGTTGCTGCCCAAATATATATATATATATATATATATATATATATATATATATATATATATGATACAATAAAGAACAAGTAGGAAAACAGATTTTAGTCTAACAACTTTAAAGAGAAAATATGAAAATATATTTATAGCAATATTACCAACTATGAATACACGTCTAAAAAACTACATTACATCACCGTTTTTGAAAAGATCCATTATTTATGAATGTAACTTATCTCTTCTGAATACATAAAAATCAATATATGTACAAAATACGAACGAGATACACTTTAATGAAAAATCTAACATAACTTTTCAAAACATCCTGCAGCGTCTCACTAACTTTTACACAGTTTAGCATCCAGAATGTTTTTCTTACACTTATTTAAATATTATCTGTAACTTCATTACACGTGACACGTACCCAATCAAAACATCCTACTGCATCTAACTGTTACACACTTTAGCGTCGAAAATGTTTGCCACACATATTTGAATATTATCTGTTATTTTAATACACGTGACACGCATTCAACCAATAAGAAATAACCAAACAAAATATACCATTAATCTGCGTCTCTTTGCTTTTTATCAATTTTATCATTTCTGTCTTGATCTATGACGAAGCTTAATAAAGTGAAACATTATGTGTGTGTGTGTGTGTGTGTGTGTGTGTGTTTTATAAATTTGGGTAAATGATTCCGACAGAGATATACATTAATGACAGTTGGAAAAAACGTTTATGAAAATATATGTTTCGAAAAAATATCTGATAATAATAAATTCAAATGGGCAAAATGCATTATCGGATATTTTTTCGAACCCTTATAATTTTCATGAAAGTTTTCTTCCATTTGTCATTAACACACACACACACACACACACACACACACACACACACACATATATATATATATATATATATATATATATATATATATATATATATATATATATATGGTTATCCACATACAAGCCTGTTTCGTGTATCCCAGCTCTTCAGTGTGGCTAGATATCCGTTTACTTGAAGACGGGATCGAAACCCTAACAATTTATCATCAGTCGGGGATCCTACCCCTAATCTATCGGCACACGGCAGAGAAAAAGGGAAATTCTAACGTATTGTGTACGGATGTAAACAAACGTCAATAGATACAGTGCTCAATTCGTTAATGAAGAGCGGTGCGTTAATAGCGGTGACGGCCGCTGATTTGGAATTACCTTTTTCTCAGTAGTGCCCTATCGAAAGAACGAGAGCGTAATATGGTATATATATATATATATATATATATATATATATATATATATATATATATATATATATATATTAAAAAGAGACAGTATGAAAATTGTGTGTAGTTTTAGCCGACGCGTTTCGTCCAATGTGTAATTTTTCAAGGCAATAAATAGAAATGAATTTATTGAAACAAAGTATCTATAAGCAAAAAAAAAAAAAATGTCGTTAGTAACTAGAATAATTTAGAAACGCTATTATATATTCATTGGATCAACAGAAAAATTACGTCATTTACTTTTTATGTTTGAAGGGAATTTTTTCACATATAGAAATATTGTTCGTATTATTGTGTTGACGGATTCAACCGTTTCCTTTTGATTTCTTCATATATTTGCCGTGTATGTTGACTTGGGAGAGTGGTGATTCAGTTAGAAAAGGTGAGTTTGGGAAAAAACCTGGGTGTATATTAATATTTGGATAATATTCAATGTAGGCACTCTCGAGGATTTTCCTTCTGAGTGAATTATTTTCTTTTTTTATGAATGAAGCATTTTTAAAATCAAAATTGTGCTTGAATGTATTTTTAAGTATCACCAGCGCATTTGTCAAATAGTTATTTATGTGATCTCTATTGTGCTCATACATGCTGTTTTAAAAATTTCTGCATGTTTCTTCAAAATCTATTGTGCGGAAAAGTTTTGGCAATTATTTTATATATGCCTGCTTCAGAAATATTATTTTATGTGTGTTTGTAAATCTATTGTATCCATAATGGTTTTGGAAGTGTTTGTGATTATTTAGATGTTGTTTAGATGGAATCGATTCTTCTGGATAGTGAACAGTAGTATTATATATATGTTCTTGTATAATTTATTATTATGGATGAGGTTGTCATTTTTGTTGCGGTTGTATATTTTGTATTCCTTTCTTCTTGCGTTGTGGATGAAATGATATGATTTTTGTAGGTTTTTGAATGTGTTTTCTATGTATATTTCTTTTTTGGGTAAATATTGTGCGCTGAAAATTCTTAATGCTCTTAAATAGAAACCTATAATTACTCCAGATTTAATTTTAGAGGAGTGGTTTGAGTAGAAACTGGTCAGGTCGTTTTTGTTGGTAGCTATTCTATAAACGTCAAGATTAAGTTAGTCATTGTTTTTGCGTAACATGATATATAAAAGTGAAGAGTGTTGTTGGTTTCAGTTTCAAAAGTGAAATCTATTGTAGGTTTAATGTTGTTAAGTTGGTTGACAGGATCTGTTAAATTAGTATTTTGTAGATATATTAGTAGTGAGTCGTCTATGTATTTGAAATAGGAAGAGTCTGGAGGTAGAATGTTTTTGAATGGGTCACTTTCTAGAAATTGTAATCATCAACAGAAAATGATGGTCTGCATTAACAATGACGACATTTATGAAAAAGTAAAGTCCGATGAAATCCTAACGTTTCATCCGTTATATATATATATATATATATATATATATATATATGTACCTCCACTTAGTCGCGTAAAAACAGCATAGCATGATGAAAAAAAGGTCCCAAACTCAATAAAATCAAAGTTTTGACATCAAAATGTTTGTTATTGTTAAGAGGAAAGACCAAAGTATTATTATTATTATTTTTTGACATTTTTTTACTCCTTTGTAGCACGTCGTAAACTTTGCTTAAAAATTTTTTTTTTTTTACGTCAGCGGCGAACCAAATATAAAAGTTGTTTGTTTTTTTTGTATTTGTTTCCAGTGAAAAACACACTGATTTGGAAATTCTTGGAAAATTCAAATAATTGTCGGATTTTAATGAAACTTTCTGGATATATTCAGAAATAAATGAAATTATTTTTGAAATTTTTCTTATGAGAAAATCTTGGTAAAAAATATTTTTTTACTTATGTTACCACCTATTTACTTAATTTCATGATTTCGAGAAATTAAATTTTTAAGTGGGGAGATTTTTTTTATTAGTTAAAAACAGGACTCTTTGGAGAAAGTAAATCATCAATTTTTTTTCTAAAACAGTTACCTGTTTTATCGAAAATCTGCTTTGAATTGTAAAATAAAAAATGAAATAAAACTGACATTATTTAATTAGAAAAGCTTTTAATTGCTTTTATAAATAAGTTATATTGAGGACACTATTATCTGAAGAAATAGAATTTTCCGATGAATAATGAAGTTTTACAAGAATTTTTCATTTTAAAAATAAAATTAACTATCATAATATAATAGTTTAAAAATCGTTTAAAATTCTTCATTGCATTCAAGACATCGGCTTGGTGATATCGTTAAGTGAAAAGTACATTTAAGAATCAAAATTTGAAAAGCTCATAACAGTCGTTTGTACCCAAATATTTACAAAAAAATTTAAATAATTTTTAGTGAAAAAAACGTTCCTAATTTCTATCTATGGGAATCTATACATGACATAATCTTTAAAAAGGTCACGTGATTTAAGTGTCGTTTGACGCACTGCAATTATTTTACTTTTAATTCAGTTCTGTTTCATAATTAACGACTTTGCAAATCATCCCTTCAAAATATTAAAAAAAAGTTTTACTTTTCTTAATTGGTATTTCACTAAATATTTTTATTTTATGTATTTATTTTAGTTTGGGTCATACTTCAGTTAATTAATTTTTTTATTTAAGGTAATAAACTTAAATAAAAATAAAGGTAATAAACTTAAATAAAAAATAAACTTAAATAAAAATAAATAAGAACCTAGAGACGAAATGTAAATTTCATAAAGTTTCTAAAAGTCAATAAAATATTAAATAATTGCTTTAATTTGTAAAAATTACTAGGTAGTTAAAAACTAAAAAAAAAAATGCGTTTACTTAGATTTCGTAAATATGTCATTTCTGGTCATCCATAAGAGATGTCATCACCTTAAGAGCTTCCTGATAAATCAATAAAGATTAAAGAAAGAGGGGACCCATCGTTAAGAAGTACTTGTATATTGATTTTTTATGCTATAAGCAATATTTATTTTAAATCAGATTAATTTAACATTAAATTTTCTAATTTTACTCAAATAACGTGTCACAAATCTATAATTTAATTTTGAAAGATTTTTAAAACCGATAAATTTGGTTGTTTACAAATTTGTTAAAATTAAGAAAATGGTCGCTTTTAAAAAAGTAAAAAAAAATCAAGCAATTATTTGACATTCCAATCTATATAATTTCTATCCTTAGGTTATCGAAAATTCAGTGGAGGTGCTTATATATATATATATATATATATATATATATATATATATATATATATATATATATATATATTTAGTTTACGAAAAACTAGGTAATCCGTATGGGTAGACCCAAGGGGGATAAAATCCAGAGAGCTCAATGTAAGTCAGAGCTAATAATTTAAATAAAAACAGACCACTTTAAGGTTCCATATAATAAATTATTTCACCACAGCCCTTTTAAAGACCGCGAATCATCAGATTTTATTTCCAAAGGTTGA
>OZ038514.1:18253742-18311242 GCA_964036315.1 Acanthosepion esculentum
TGATTTCCAAAAAAACCATACGTTCACCCCTTTAATTCCCCGTTCCCCTTCGATCAGAGTGGATGCTACTTAGAAGACCAGATTTCAAAAAGAAACATCTGCTGGTTATAAACAAAAACACTTGAAATCAGGATAAAATCCTTATCCACTCATTTATTTCTCCGTTCCCCTTCTGTTTAAAAGAACAGACTAACGAAAGAACCATCTGTGGGCTATAAAACAGAAGTGAAATCGAGATAAAAACCACCGTTTTTACGTCGGTGTCCAGAGTATCACTCCGACCACCTACTCTTTTATTCCTATTATTAACTTTATTTAGGATTAACCTTTTAACAGCAACCTTCTACCTTGAGTCGATCTTGATTTTGTATTAGATGAATTAGTTCTTCCATTTATCAACTTTTTTCACATCTACACATCTCAGCATCTGGCTGGCAATACGAATGGTGTAGCATCATAACCATGTGATGGACAAATCCGTCTCCTTCAAGGGTGGACTAGAACTAACTCTTCGATCACTAGCATGACTATTAATATAGATCAGCACACGGAAATAATGAATATTTGGTTTGTTGTCGCTAGGTTTCCAAAAAACCCTCATCCATTCCTTTATTTCCCCGTTCCCCTTCGGTCAAAGTGGATACCACTTAGAATACCAGACTTCAAACACAGAAACATTTGAGATTGAGATAAAAAAAAACTTACTTTTCTACATGGTTGTCCACTGTATCACGGTATGACAATTTTGTATATTCTAGTGTCGCATAGAAAATATTTTCAAATACACCTCATTTTGGGGATTAGTTTATTTTAGTCATTCTAGTGCTACCTTTCATCGTGTTAATGCGTCAGTATATCACTGATGTACTAATGCCCAATCATCACTTGAGGACTACCAGCAGCAGCAACAAATAAAATGAATAGCACATGTAAATCGACAAGAAAATAATGAGATAATCAAGATGTTAACATTCCACACGACTTCAAGCAAAAGGTTAAAAAGGACACTCCCATCAGTACGGGAAAGAGCGATAACAGCTACTGGACTTGAGAAACGTGTTTACCAGGAAAAAATTGTTTTAAGAGAAAAATTTTATATATTTCTACGGAAAGTAGGACTGGCAGCTCGGTCAATGAATGCCAAATGTTTCCTTGTGGACTTTTTTCATTGAACGAAACGCGTCGACTAAAATTACAATTTGTCTTTTTCTACAGGTTAAATTTTTTAGACACACACACACACACACACACACACACACACACACACACACCCACATATATATATATATATATATATATATACACACGCTCCCTTTCGTAGGTTGAGCACATTTAGAAGAAAGGGAATGTGTTGGCTGCTGCTGCTGGTTAATACTAAGCTCTTCGTTATTAACTGAGATATCTGGTAGCCGGTAATGCATATATCTTGTATATAATGTGTTAAAAATTCCCTTCCTTCCTAGAGTGCGCTGATGGCCTAGGGGTGAGAGTCCCTGACTGGTGTCAAATCGGTCGGGTTTCATGTCTAGCCATACTGATGAGCTGTGATACAGTGAAAGTCTATATATATATATATATATATATATATATATATGAGTGTGTATGCGTGTGCGTTTTTAATGCATATTTAGTATTGTAAACATAACAAGCTTCCCACCGAATTGCCAGTGATCTACCCAGCGTCGTATTTCGATCTCGTCGATATTTCTTGTCTCTTTGCAAGTATCGGCGCGATGTTTTGCAAGTCAAGTGTTGAAATTTCTAGGGTACATCATAAGGAAAGTGGGCTTGGTAAACCTGATACTCACAGGAAAGGAGGCCAGAGGGACAGACGAAAACAACGCAATGAGATTGAGTAAATGGATGGTGGAACAAGTTTTAGGCGAAATAACTAAAAGACCATCATTATTAAGAGCTACAAAGGACAGGAAATTGTGGATAGCTATGATAGCCTACGCCCTGAGAGGATACAGCGCATAAAGAAGAAGACGGGTGGAAATATTATTGCCCTTGAAGTGAACTCTCGAACATTTGAGGGACGCGAGGCGGCTTGTCAATATGACTGAAGCTATATTTAGAACTGACGATTGTATCTCACAGACAAGCTCGTTAAAATTTATTCTAATCTAATAAGTATTGTTTATTATAAGTATATGTTAATGGTAATGACATATTGTGTGTAGGCCTCCGTCGGTCAGGGTTGACCATGGGTAGCATCTTAGTTGTCTGCTTGGCTGGAGCATCAACGTATTGTTGGTCATTTTTATTGTTAGTCATTTTACTATAAAATGTATTGTTGGTCATTTCAGTATAAAATGTATTGTTGGTCATTTTACTGTAAAATGTATTGTTAGTCATTTTACTATAAAATGTATTGTTGGTCATTTTAGTATAAAATGTATTGTTAGTTATTTTACTATAAAATGTATTGTTGGTCATTTTAGTATAAAATGTATTGTTAGTCATTTTACTATAAAATGTATTGTTAGTCATTTTACTATAAAATGTATTGTTGGTCATTTTAGTATAAAATGTATTGTTAGTCATTTTAGTATAAAATATATTGTTGGTCTTTTTACTATAAAATGTATGGTTAGTCATTTTACTATAAAATGTATTGTTGGTCATTTTAGTATAAAATGTATTGTTAGTTATTTTACTATAAAATGTATTGTTGGTCATTTTAGTATAAAATGTATTGTTGGTAATTTTACTGTAAAATGTATTGTTAGTCATTTTAATATAAAATGTATTGTTGGTCATTTTAGTATAAAATGTATTGTTAGTCATTTTAGTATAAAATATATTGTTGATCTTTTACTATAAAATGTATGGTTAGTCACTTTACTATAAAATGTATTGTTGGTCTTTTTACTATAAAATGTATTGTTGGTCATTTTAGTATAAAATGTATTGTTAGTTATTTTACTATAAAATGTATTGTTGGTCATTTTACTATAAAATGTATTGTTGGTCATTTTAGTATAAAATGTATTGTTAGTCATTTTACTATAAAATGTATTGTTAGTCATTTTACTATAAAATGTATTGTTGGTCATTTTAGTATAAAATGTATTGTTGGTGATTTTACTATAAAATGTGTTGTTGGTCATTTTACTATAAAATGTATTGTTGGTCATTTTACTATAAAATGTGTTGGTCATTTTACTATAAAATGTATTGTTGGTCATTTTACTATAAAATGTATTGTTGGTCATTTTAGTATAAAATATATTGTTGGTCATTTTACTATAAATATGTATTGTTGGTTGGTTGATTTTGTTTAGTGTCATATCAACCGCTATGGCTTATTTAAGACCGAAATCTAAATATATATTTTCAGTGTAAAGTTATTTTATATATATATTGTTTGTAGATCATAAATGTATTATTGGTAATTTTACTATAAAAATGTATTTTTATATTTTTTAGTGTTGCATTGATTGTCTTTCTTCTATAAAAATGTATTGTTGATCATTTTCGTATAGAAATGTACTGCTGATTTCTGTTGTGGGGGAGGCACTCTTTGTCCATAGCTGGGATCCCAACAGGTGCTAACACTCCGGGTCAGGGGGAGCCTAGGAACAACAGCAATTAAGAGGTGGTTCCACGCTCCTGAAAACCTCTAATCTCCCGATTAAAGACCTTGCAGCTGGATGTAATTTATCGCTATACCCATGACGACCATTGATCTGAGAAAGTGGTGATATATATATATATATGTGACAGTTTAGATATTTGTGAATGAATTTGGCGACATGCATGACATCCATATAAAAATCTCCCTCTGGCGAGGCTATTTAAGAATATTACTACATATTTCAGGTTAATGCTTTGGTTTTGTAGAGATTTGCGGTGTTAGGCGAAATTATTTAAGAACATGGCTCAAGTTTTTGGTTAATGTTTGAGTTTTGTACCGCTCCAGTAAGTACTTGACTCCTCCTGCTATATCGTTACAAGAGCCAGATCAAACCGAAAATGGAGTACTGCTGCCATATTTGGGCTGGAAGCTGCCCAGTCTTCATTTTTCAGCCTTGATAGAGCCCAAGAGCATCTCCGCTATCTTCTGCCTTTTCACCGATTGCTGCTTTTAATAGGTAAAATTAGGAAAAAGGATTCACTTAATATACAATATCATGTGTAGTGGCAGAGTCCGGTTTAGCATTACCAATTTCTCCCGTGTTTTAGAGAAACATGATGTCTAGCGTTGACCTGATGGACAACGGCAGCCTTCAGATTCGCCAATTGAGAATGGTTTTTACGATTGATGCTTCTAAAAGGTCCACTTAGGAACAATAATTCTCATATTAAAAAAAAACTACCATGTGTTGTAGGACAGCCCAGTTAAGCATTACCAATTTTACCGAGTCTGCAAGAGACTTGAGGTCTAGCGTTGTCCTGATAGAAGACAGCACGTTTCCGATTGCCCAATTCCGAACGTTTTTCAACGATTGCTGCATTTAATGGGTCCAATTAGAAACAATGATTCTCGTAATAAACAATACCCTTCCCATCTACTAGATATAAAGCATCATCTTCTTCAGGTGTAGACCGGCTTTTGGAGTGTTTAACGGTGGATTATTCCCTTTTACCTCACAACCTTTTTCGCACCAGTTTGTTATATATAATATATATAGACATTGAGGTTAACACTGTCTGTTTCATGCTTAAACAATCTTCAGGCTTGTCACCGTTGGGTGTTGGCCTCAATGTCCATTTATATTTATATATGCTGTATCCCTGATATTGAGCACTTTAACCCATAAATATAGCATCATGCCTTAAAACTATATTTTTATCATATATATAGTGTACTCTCCTATCGATTATAATACTGAAAGCTTGTGAAGAACAAACCAAACTTTTCGAAAGAACTGATAATAGAGAAATGGTACATTGTGTGTCAGGAAGTCTCCAAGCAGCTCTCCTTAGGTTTGAATTCACAGTTTTCCGTCTCCTAGACTGGTTGTTAACCAATACTATTTAATTCACACCCAGGGAGAGAAACTTTCTTTTTCTTCTCTTACTTCCTTTCCTTTCGGCTTCTTTCTTTACTTCGTCGTCGTTGGCGTTAAGTTTCCCTCGAATCTGTTCGCGGTCATTCCCCGGTGAAAGCCGAAATTATTATCATTAGTGTACACCGTATGCTGGATAGAAGTATTCGGAAGGTCCTTCTGTAAGGAGAACTGGTCTCCGGCAAGAGGACACGCGAGCGATCTCATCTTCGCTTCAAGGACGCCTATAAAAGGTACATGCGGTCGACAGACATGAAAATCGAGAGGTGGGAAGACATTGCCGACGATCACTCACGCTGGAGACACGATTTACACCGAGGGTTGAAGCGAGGAGAGAAAAAACGGAGGTTTGCCGCCCGAGAGAAAAATGCACGACGCAAAGAAAACAACACGGCGACATCGCTTCGTCTTCGCATGCATCCCTTGCAATCGAGACTGTCACGCACGTGTGGGCCCGTGCAGCCATAACTGATGCTGGGCCACCATCAGCAGTTGAGGCATAATTCTTTGAGCGTAGATTCATGGTCTCTTGAGACCGGCGGCTGCCACATATTATTATTATTATTATTATTATTATTATTATTATTATTATTCATTCATTCATTCATTCATTCATTCATTCGACTTCCATCAACCAGTCGATGACCTTATGAAAGCCAAATCACTTCTGAGTGTCAGATAAATCTGGTTAATCGCCTCCGATTTAAATCAGAAATTTGATATTATGGAGTCGTGAAGATTGGTTAAAAAAAATCACAAAATGTATCTTTTTAAAACTACTTCTATTTGCAAACTTTATTTAGGCACGTTTTGAGACTTGAGTCTCTCTTTCTTTTTACAAATTTTAAAACAAAATTTTATACATGTAACTTTTGAATAAAGACAATAGGAAAATTTATCCGACGCGTTTCGTCCCCTGAGGGACTATATCAAGGGAAATGCGAGGATTTTATTTTGTAGCAAATATATATACAAGAGCAATATGTTATGGGTTTTTCAAAAAATTTAGGTATGGGAACGCTCATAAATATTCATGAAGTTAATTGAAAAGACAAACAAGTTATGAAGGACACGTGTTTTTTTTTGTTTATAAACAGCCAGGATTCATTTTGGCGGTTCTTTTACAATATTAATTTGAGCCTCATGTATAAAAAATTTTACACGTCAAATTTTATGGAAGCCATTTTTTATTAGCTGTCAGGCTTCATGTTAGCATTTTTGTAAGAATTCGTGTTAGTAAATTTATTTTAGTGAGTTTTTTGAAACACTCCCCTCAAAAGAAACCGTAATAAACAAACCTAGTCTATTGCATTATTTTTTATTTACTTATTTTTATATACTTTTACATTTGTTATATACATTTTTACCGTCTGCTCTACGCAAACCTGGGAGACGAGGCAAATTCATATTTTTACGCCAAGGTGAATGTAATGAAATGCAGTGGAATTCGAATTCGGCGCGCAAATTTTTCGTTCCGAGGCGTTAACAATTGTATATCCACGGCTTTTGCGTGAAGAGATGAGTAAATATAAAAACTTACACACCTCTTTGGTACAAAGCATTTTTTGTCGTCTCCACCCACAATTACTGCAATAAAACGCAACGCTTATTTATTGTTCGTTATAATAACGTCTGTTTGGGTGTGCAAAAACAAAAAACAAAAAACAAAAAAACCCAGAAAAAACAAATAAAAACAAAACAAAAACAACACTAAACAAAAATAAAAAAAGAAACAAAAAAAAAAAAAAGGAAAAAAAGAGCTTGTTTTGTTATCTTGCTATACAATGTAGTTTTGATTAAATAAAAAGTGAGAGTTCTTTTCGTATTTAGCCCGCGGACAGTCTTCATTTGGGCCGACCCATGAAGAAGAAGACAAAAAAAGAAAAAAAAATTCTCTCTTTATTTATCTCGGACGTTCAAATCTTTATTTTTTCCTACAGGAAATGTTGACAATCATATGCCCACTATAAAAAAAAGAGATATTAATTTGACCTAGTTAATATTATTTTACATGAAATTTGGAAGAGAAAACATTCGTTAGTTACATTCGTACTAATATCCTCATCTTTGTTTTTATTATCACAACGTTTCGGTCGTTGTACTCACTGGCCTTCGTCAGGTGACTGTCGATCCTTCAGGGAAATTTCGAACTGCACCCTTTATTTAATCTACGGGGTTAAATTGTTCTCGTTCCGCTGACCACTTCTCGCGATATCTCGTCTTGTTCTCAGTTGTTACTCGCCTTTGTTACCACTGAATTTAAATATGTACAACTCAGCACAGAGATTGAATTCACAATTACAGTGTAAACCGGATATAAGAGAGTTGTCGCTTATATCCGGGTTTCTCTTATATCCGGGTTTGGTCTATTTTGTTTAGGTAAGTATGGCTCTAATTTGTGACCAGAGAAAATATCTCTTATATCCGAGTTTCTCTTATACCAGGGTATCTTATATCCGGGTTTCTCTTATATCCGGGTTTTGTTTAGGTAAGTATGGCTCTAATTTGGGACCAGAGAAAATCTCTCTTATATCAGGGTCTCTTATATCCGGGTTTGGTCCATTTTGTTTAGGTAAGTGACTAATTTGGGACCAGAGAAAATATATCTTATATCCGGGTTTCTCTTATATCAGGGTCTCTTATATCCGGGTTACACTGTACTATGTCTCCAATTCACGAATCAGCCTATTAACTCACGAATTGTTCCGTAGAAATGGTATTAATTTTTTTTTTTTCTCAAAAAAAAAATAAAAAGTCTATAATTTTTATATTCGATCATCTTATTTTAAAAAAAGAAATCATTTTCTCATTTTTGAAAAAAAATGTTTTTTCCTATTTTGTTGGAACACACATACACACATCTATCTATCCATATATATATATATATATATATATATATATATATATATATATATATATATATATATATATATATATATATATATGAGAGAGTGAGAGAGATACTTGGTTGTTTGTTTTTATTTAGCGATATATCAGCATCTATGTGTTATTTAATGCCGAAATGTTTTGTACGCATTTTTATCTTATTTTACTTTATTTGTGGGTAGGGATAATAATGGTTTTAGTAATACAAGTCTTACTAATTAACCCTTTCCCAGCAGTATTTGCACTTAAGTGAATATAACGAACCCACCTGGAAATAGAATTCGGCTCTCCGACTAACAATTCCGAACTTTTATCCATTACACCACTTGCACATCCAAGTTTACAACACCTGGAATTTCTAGGCGGTCATCTATCTACGTACTGACCAGGCTCGACGTTGCTTAACTTCGGTGATCGTGCGGAAAGCGGTGTTTCAACGTGATGTGGTCGTAAGCCCTCAATCTCTATAGAGATGGATGGATAGATAAATAGATATGAATAGACTTAGATAGATAGATAGATAGATAGATAGATAATGAACAGACTGAGGTAGGTAGATCAATCATGAACAGACTGACATAGATGGACAGATAATAAACATACTGAGATAGATAATGAACAGACAGGTAGATAGATAAATAAAAGACTTTGATAGATAATGAACAGACTGAGATAGATGGATAGATAATGAACAGACTGAGATAGATAGATAGATAGATAGAGAGAGAGATAGAGAGAGAGAGAGAGAGAAATAATGAACAGACTGAGGTAGATAATGAACAGACTGAGATAGATAGATAGATAGATAGATAGAGAGAGAGAGAGAGAGAGAGAGAGAGAGAGAAATAATGAACAGACTGAGGTAGATAATGAAAAGACTGAGATAGATAATGAACAGACTGAGATAGATAGATAGATAATGAACAGACTGAGGTAAATGGATAGATAATGAACAGAGATAGATGGATAGATAATGAACATAGATAGATAGATAGATAGATAGATAGATAGATAGATAGGAACTGCTTCTTCCATTGCACCGGAAGCCGTAGAAGAAGAGTCAATCCCCGAGGCGTTCCAAGGGAAAGTGCTGAGAGAATTTTCATCATCTGCCCCGTGTACACATGGAGTCCCAATTTAAACAAGGCGTTGTGTCATCTCCCGCCTCTGTTGAAACATGAGTAAATGCCAAGAAAAATATGGACGTCCAATCTACACACGTATCACACATAATACATAAGCAATTACGTTTAAGAAGATTTGATTACATATAAATACATAGCTAGATAGATATGAAGAGACTGAGATAGATAGATAGATAGATAGATAGATGAAAAAAACTGACGTAGAAAAATTAGAATATGTTAGATATCAAATGAAAGAGAGAGAGAGAGAGAGAGAGAGAGAGAGAGAGAGAAAGAGGGGGGACAAAGATAGAGGCAGATAGACAGAGTGACAGGTAGATAGATAAACAACCATCAACTGACAGAGAGAGAGAAAGAGAGAGAGGGGAGAGACAGACAGATAGATATGAACAGAAAGACATAGATAAACAGAATAAGATAGATATCAACTGAGAGAGAGACAGAGAGAGACAGAGAGAGGGATAGATAGATAAATAAACAAGCATCAACTGTCAGAGAGAGAGAGAGAGAGAGAGAGAGAGAGGGAGAGTGGGTGAGAAACAGACAGACCTACAGATAGATAGATAGATAGATAGATAGATAGATAGCAACAGTCTAAGCAAACCGAAACACACATAAATTATATATATATATATATATATATAGTCGTAGATAAAAAGATAAATAAGCAAATTATTAGGCATATTGACATACGACGCGTCACAAACGAAAGCACTTCAGGGAGAGAAAGTGATGAACGTGATAAGTAAGTAAATGCGGGCCATGTGCCGATTTTGAAGGGCTACTTAAAAACGGACACTTCGTCAAACAAGAAGGAGAAGAAAGCAAAGGAAAGACGAATTACCTTCGACGATACAGCAAGGAACAAAAATGGTATTTTATGGAGAAAGGCTTACGGTTTTTCTCCCACTGCATTTGTCATATATCCGACAAAAAAGCCATTGTTATTATTTGTAACTTGTTTTCCTGCGAGATCAACAATTGCTGACAAGTCGATGTATGAACTTTTAAAACACGTGACAAGCAATTTTATTTTCTCGCGTGAATTATAAAACAAGTATTTTTTTAGCTACCTAATTTGAGAAAAAAAAAATTGGGAAATTCTCTGTTAATTCTTAAAAACATTATATTGATACGCATACACAGATACGCGCGGGTATACGTGTTTTTTTTTTATAATTATATATCTAAAAAAAATGAGGTATCGCAGAATTTAAATAAAAGGAAGTATTTACTTACCTTAAATATTCTGATTTACATGTCAGGATTTAAAAAAAAAATAACCCCAAAACGACCGGAAAGTGGTTGATGGGAATATTGTCATAATTGATGTTAATGAGGACACAGAATAAAAAAAAATATCCGTAAATGTATCACGATATTTTTTATATATTCTTTAAGTGCATTAAAATGTGTCCCTGAGATGTTTCAAAAGAAGATCCAACTCGGTCGTAAAATGACCGATTTTCAAAAGGTTGTGCATACAGTTTTGTCTTAAATAAAACAATCGAAAATGTAAAGTCACAATAAAAAAAGAGAAAAAAGTGTGATTATTGATAGGACAATACTAATTTTGTTTTCGACCACATAATACCTTAATCCCGACATTACATTTCGGTCAATAGTAAAAAAATAAAAAAAATAAAAATTAATAAATAGATAATAAAATAAAAACGAAAATGCTAACACATCCAGTCTTAATATAAAAAAAAAAAATTCTATTTCTTACGGTCGGTAGTCCGGAAGACGCGGAGGCGTCCTCGCATGGTAGGCGGCTGGCGGGGTAGAAGTCGTCATTTCTTGGAGAAGATATTACAAGCATTATGAGCGATCGATCTTGGAGGGACTTTTTTGAGAGTCGAACTTTCTACGAATATGAAATCTTCTCGCAAAAGGTAAGAAATCAATTTGATTAAATTTCATAATTTACTGTATTTTAAATGTTATATTGTCAGCAAATTCATTTTTTTTTTTTTTTTTTTGTATACAGACCACTGGAAATATTTCTTTTTAGAAGTTTTTTTTCTTTTTTTTTCTTGCAATTTTTTGTTGTTGATGATTCCAGATCGTATTATTATTATATTATTAATATTATTTCTCGAAATTTACCGAAAACAATTTAACTCTCGTGAAATTGGCCAAGTGGTTGGAAGTACCTAGAGAAGTAATATCGGGAAAATTTTTGTTGTTGATGATTCCAGATCGTATTATTATTATATTATTAATATTATTTCTCGAAATTTACCGAAAACAATTTAACTCTCGTGAAATTGGCCAAGTGGTTGGAAGTACCTAGAGAAGTAATATCGGGAAAACACTTAAAAGAAAACAACAAAAATTATTTTAAAAATCTATCAAAAATATTTCTATGGTCTTCAATCAAATATATACATGAGTAATGACCAAGATATTCTTTGTATATTCTTCATGTTTTTTTATTTAGTTGACATATGGGAGCTACAGTAGACAAGTAATTAAAAATATTACTCTGCTCCCACATGCCAACTAAATAAAAAAAAATATATATACAAAGATTAATCGTTTCGTTTTTTACGGCTTATCAACTCATTGCAGGTTATTTAAAACCAGAAAATATTTTTAGATTGAAAGAATTTTTTTTTTGGGGGGGGGGACAGAAATGGTTTAATGATACGTCTTACTAATTAGCCCGTAGCTGGGGAGTAGAGCAGAGGGAGATTCATACCTTTCTCGAGGGTATTTATACGTAAGTGAATATAACGAACCCAACTGGAATTGGAACTCAGCTGTCCGTATAACAATTCCGAGCCATTATTCATTGAACCACCCGCGCATTCAAACTTACAACAGTTGGTATACTCGAGCGCTCACTCATCTAGGTACTGAACAGGCTCGACGTTGCTTAACTTCGGTAATCGTATGGGAACCAATGTTTTAATGTGATGTGGTCGTTAGTAGTAATAAAGGATATCTTGGTCATTACTTTACACACACGCGCGCGCGCGCACATACTCACACATGTATATATGTGTGTGTGCGTGTGCATGTGTGTATGTGTATGTAAAATTTCGGTTATTACTAGAATATATCTGTAAAAGGACAATATGAATAAAGATAAAAGGAAAACTTATACGTGTCGGCTAAGATACATTTTCCTTTTGTCTATTCACACACACACACACACACACACACAAACATATATATATATATATATATATATATATATATATAACGGCTAACTGAATATCCGAAAGCGCTCGAAAATATAAAGCATTTAAACAGTTTTTACGTTTTATGTCCAGAAAAGAATACACTTACATGAAACACTTAAGAAAAATTGAATATAAAGTTTAATTGCAGTACTTTGTTTTTAACGAAACATGTATAAAAGAGAGAATACTACCTAAGTATATATATATATATATATATATATATATATATATATATATATATATATATATATATATACTTGGGTAGTAATCTCTCTTTTATACGTGTTTCGTTAAAAACAAAGTACATCTCCCTGATATATATATATATATATATACTTAGGTAGTAATCTCTCTTTTATACATGTTTCGTTAAAAACAAAGTACTGCAATGTATAAAAGAGAGATTACTACCCAAGTATATATATATATATGTATTATATATTTATTATAAGAAATTATAATAAAAACATTTTGAAATCTCACCACAAAAATGTTCATGTTTCAATACTACGATTGTACTTCTTCAGGTGATGGTAAGTAACTGGTGATTAAATGATTTTTAAGGAAATTTAAAAACAAATTTTCTGAAAGTTAAAAGGGGTGTATTTCCTTAAAAAATCATTTAATCACCAGTTACTTACCATCACCCGAAGAAGTACAATTATAGTATTGAAACGTTTCAAAACGTTTTTATTATAATCTCTTATAATAAAAATATAATAATAATATATTGAGCACTTTTTAAAAAAGTAAATGCTACAAACAGTGGATTTTTATTCCAACTGTTCTTTTTCACATTATATATATATATATATATATATATATATATATATATATATATATATATATATATATATATATATATACAGAAGTGGACATTGAGGACAACACCCAGCGGCGATAGTCTGTTCTATGTTTAAACTCGATCTTCAGGCCTGAAGATTGCATTTAAGCGTGATTGAAACTATCGCCGCTGGGTGTTGACTTCAATGTCCACTTTTATATCTACATGTGGTCTCTCCCTGATATTGACCACTTTAACCCCTAAATATAGCATGCCTTAAAACTATATTTTTATCACACACACACACACACACACACACACACACACACACATATATATATATATATATATATATATATATATATATATATATATATATATATATATATATATATATATATATATATGTATATATAAATAAAAAGGAAAGAACAGTAAGATATAAAATCCGGTGTTCTTATAGATATTTTTATTTTTACACAATAGTGCTCAATGTAAATTTAAATTTACAGAGCATTAATATTATAAATTAATAGATTTAAAATATGGTTTTACCGCTACACAGTGATAACCATGTTTCAGAAATGGAAGCTAAAGCCCCTGAATTTAATTTTGTTATTAAACCAAAGACATTAGTTCCATTTCCTCATCAAGCGAATTTTGGAGACTCCAAAATTCGCTTGATGAGGAAATGGAACTAATGTCTTTGGTTTAATAACAAAATTAAATTCAGGGGCTTTAGCTTCCATTTCTGAAACAGGGTTATCACTGTGTAGCGGTAAAACCATATTTTAAATCTATTAATTTATTATATATATATATATATATATATATATATATATATATATATATATATATATATATATATATATATATATATATAAACCTCTTAGAGGTTAAGAGAATGGGAAATTGTTAGAATTTAATGATGCGTTTCGTTCCGAAAAGGAACTTCTTCAGTCAACGATTTTATTGATGGAATCTATATTATATATAAGAAAGAAGAAAAATGTGTGTGTGCGTGCGTGTGTGGTGAGAAATATAAAACAAGCCGGTTACAGTTTACATCGTAACGTCAAACTTAAATTTTAACATCTGTTGTCGCTTGGTGTTAACTCATTTAGCTTTGCATTATTTTTTTTATCGTCATAGTTTTTCTTTTTAATTCCAAAACATTGTATTAACAGCAGTTTTATAAGGAAAGGAGATACGGTCTATGATCCTGGACATAAATGTCCCGAAAAAAGATTCCGAAATGAGTACACTTTCAATAAATGTTATCCTTCATAAATTACTTTCACTTTTAATAAAAATTGCATTCTTCAAGTCAAAATTATAGCCAGATTTATTATGGTTAATGAGTGTATTGTTTTGTAATTTTGCTTTGAGTTTATATCAAATCAACTGCTACGTTTGCTGCTAGACAATTTTTCTCCTGTCAGATTCTATCTTACACATTTATAAGTTTACCATTGAATATTGCTGCCACATCTAGCCTGCTGCTTCTGCTAGGTATTTAGAGCCTCTAGGTAAAATACAAAAAAGAATATGTAATGTTATTGGTCCTGACCTGGCATCTCGGTTTCAGTCACTTTCCCACCGGCGTAAGGGAGCTTCATTGTGCCTTTTCTATAAATACATTCACGGTAATTGTTCTGACGAGATTTTCTCTTTGGTACCTAGACTTTATGAATTTCAGCGCAGTACTAGATTGGCGGCAAGGTCTCATCATTTTACAATTTGAATGGCTAGATGTAACCATTGTGCCTTTTCTATAAATACATTCACGGTAATTGTTCTGACGAGCTTTTCTCTTTGGTACCTAGACTTTATGAATTTCAGCGCAGTACTAGATTGGCGGCAAGGTCTCATCATTTTACAATTTGAATGGCTAGATGTAACCATAAGTTTTACGTTAAAAGTTTCTTCTCCCGCACTTCTTGCTCGTGGCTTCTTACTTTCTGGACAACTTTGATCTTCAAAATTTAAATCCAATGTCAATCGTTAACCTCTGTTTTCTTAATTCATGTTCTTTTATTTGTCTCTCTCTTTAATAATGCTTTATTCTTCTCATATTCTCTCACACTCACGTAACTCCTTGCGTCTAAGTGGCTTTATTGCCTTCTTTGGAGTGAAATGATAAAAAAGGGTTTTATATTTTTGCATTGAGTGTGATTTTTGTAAAATACAGAGCAACCTCGTTTCTCATATGTCGAGCAAATCGGTTTTTAAACGGAAAATTCGAGATGAAAATACGTCAGTTATCGAACAACATTTCGGTTCTCGGACAACATTGCCGACTGAGCCGAACCGAGCCGAACCGAGCCGAACCGAGCCGAATCAAGCCGAGCCGAACCGAGTTAACCCGAACGGAATCATTTCTGAGTCGACCGCCAAGTTGTATAGATTCGTGTGTTGTGCTGTGCTTTTCATTTCCAATTTTATTGTACTGTGACTTTTTCTCTACATCGATTCCTATTGGACAAATAGTTTCGGTTTACGAACATTTCAGGTTACGAACGGCCTTGAGGAACGAATTAAATTTATGAACCGAGGTTCCACTGTATCTCTTTTATATTTATATAACATTTTCTATGACATTCCTAGATGTCTCACGTATGTATTTCAGGAGACATTTTTGTAGCCTATTTTTAAAATTCCTGCTTTAAGTCTAACGATGTTGTTATTTTGTTTTGTGTTGATTAATTCTTCTTGTTTCTGAAGTAGTTGTGACAAATTTATCTTAAAATTGAATAGATTCTTATCAGCTGTAGTGATTATGAGAGTTAGTAGGTCTATTTTTATAAGGCGATTTTCATCAGGGTGGTGTTACTTTAATACATTTTCACTTTAATAAATTATTTCTGTTTACACTAGTTACATTGTTCTTTGTTGTCATATTCACGACGTTTCGGCCATTGTACGCTCCGGCCTTCTTCAGGTGATTGGAATTTCGAACCGAACCCTTTATTTCGTCCACCGGAATAGATTGTTCTAGTTCCACGTACCATGCCCCTTTCAGATATCTCAGTTTCAGTTATTTCCCTTTAGTAACTCAACTCTTCAAGATTTCGTTCACCCCCTGCTCTGGCCAGGTATTGAACTCACAACTCTTTGGGTCAAGTCACTGGATTTCTTCAACCAACGCTTTTATCCACTGGGCCATGTGTCCTCCTGGTGGACAAAATAAAGGGTTCCGTTCGAAATTCGAATTACCTGAAGAAGGCCGGAGCGTACAACGGCCGAAAAGGTCGTGAATATGACAATAAAGATGAGGACAGCAGTTCGAACAATGTAAATAGTGTAAATAGTTACAATATTTCATCTCGGAAATATAGACAGATATTCTATGTAGAGTTTGTCCAGACGAAGTGGGAGGGTAATGCATTAAGCCCGTATCTTACGGTGGAGTAATGGATAGCGGCTCGGATTGAGGAATCGGAGAGCCGAGTTCGAATTCCAGTCAGATCCATTACATTCACTTACGTGCTAATACCCTTGGGAAAGGTATGAATCATCTTCTTCTCCCCACCCCCCAGCTATGGGTAAATAGTAGGACAGACCGAGTTCTATAGCCTTAAATGGCAATTGATCTACCGCAGAAAGAAATGGCAACCTACTGCGAGACTTCCTGGGTACGATGTTAAACTGCATCCAACAGCAAAGCCTCTGATCAGGAGGTTTTGAGGAAGCGTGGAACCACCTCTTAATTGCTGGTGTTCCCAGGTCCACCCTGACCCGGGGTGGTAGCACCTGTTGGGGTCCCAGCTATGGGCAAATAGTGAACTTCCAGGTCTTTTCCAAACTTCCAGGTCTTTTCCAGCACATTTCTTTTTGAAAAAAAATATTATTACCAGCTATACGTTTTTGAAAAAATATTATTACCAGCTATACGTTTTTGAAACAATGATGTTGCCAGCTATACGTTTTTGAAACAAGGATGTTGCCAGCTATACGTTTTTGAAACAAGGATGTTGCCAGCTATACGTTTTTGAAACAATGATGTTGCCAGCTATACGTTTTTGAAACAATGATGTTGCTAACGTTATCCTTAAATTACATTTGCAAAGTATATATATTTAGTAAATATGTGGAAACTGGATCTGGCATTAAATAACCTATAGTGGTTGATATGCCATAAAACCCCAAACCACCAACCAAACCTACTGCGGGAAAAAATCTGCCTCGTCATTCATGTATCGAAAGATAAATGATCGCCTAGGCGTTTATCACTCATGACACATCTTATTTTGAACTCAGTCAAATTGTATGTGTATATGTATGTGTGCATATACTTGTGTGTACATTAAATAGCACACGCTCACGTAACTCACTCACACACAACACAGACATACACATATACATTATATATGCAAGTTCACATGCAGACAATGTTTGAAGTATAATGGAGCAGCTTTTTTTTTTAGGAAAGAGATAGATTTTAATTATTGTATTAAAAGTAATTTTGTGTGGAATGAAAATAGTTGCTTGATCTTGGATATAAATTTACAGAAAGTTTCCGAACTTAGCGCGCTTTCAATACATTTTCTCCTTAATAAATTACTTTTTCTTTTAATCAGAATTAAGCTAAGTCGAAATTATGCCTTCTTTATACAATGATGTTCACTCTGTACAGGGCTTGAGAGTCACTCGAGGTAGAGAGTAAGAGGTACAGTTTTTGCGGATATGTGGAAAGATAACGGTTAACTCTAGACTTGAACAGGTTAGGATTGTAGTGACCGGGGACTCGTTTCCACAAAGCAGCGGTTCGCGGGAAGAAGTTACTCGAGTGGAACTTACATCTCACTGATGGAATACGAAATGAATGAGGGTGGTTCGCTACAATGGGCGTGGCATGGCGAGTCGTAGCCGTAAAGGTGAGACACAATTATTCTAGTAAATGACTAATGCAACGAATGTGTTTTTTTTTTATTTTAAAGTCACCCTTTATCCCGTGATAGTTTTAAATTCCAAGGTGTCTCATCCATGTATTTCAGGGGACATTTTCGTGGCCTGTTTTGTAAATCCTTGTTCAGCATTAATGATGTTATTATTTTAGGGGCTTACGGTCATATCACGTTGAAACACCGGTTCCCGTACGATCACTGAAGTTAAGCAACGCCGAGCCTGGTTAGTACCAAGATGAGTAACCGCTTGGGAATACCAGGTACCGTAAGCTTGTATGTGCGGGTGGAGTAATTGGATAACGGCTCGGAATTGGGAATCGGATTCAAGTAAGTTTCGTTATATTCATACGCGAAAATACTTTGGGAAAGGGTATGAATCCATGTCTTCTCTCCCCCAGATAAAGGGTTAATTAATATGACTTGTATCAGTAAAATCCTTAACATATCTAAAATATTCTTAGAATCTCAAATATTTGCTGTCTTTAAATAATCTTTAAAAGGTTGATAAGCCCTAAAAACAAATCAAAGAATCATTGTTTTGTGCCAATTAAAACATTAAAGCATTTTGGCCATATTGCTCAGTGGTATATACACAGGGGGGCAGGGCCAACTGGATGAATAATGAGTTCGATCCTCATTGGGTGCTTTCGGCCATGTGCCATATCCTAGCCGTGCTTAGAAAATCACTATACACAAAAAGGCGGTGCTCTATCCATTGAACGACGAAGGGCGAAACCGGTGATTCTCAACCTTTTTGTCCATGCTCCACCTAAGTATCGCTAAAGTTTTGTATGACCTCGACTTGTGACATATAATTCTTATGATTCAAAAAGTGAATTCCTATTCACGCGGAGGAAGCCTAAAAGACCATTAACTTCGTCTGAACAAGCTTCACCAAAACATGGCATCCACAAAAGAGAAAAATATAAGAACGAATGGATAGCTGTAGTTGTAATACTGAGGAAGAAATCACTAAGAAATTGTTAATATATATATATATATATATATATATATATATATATATATATATATATATATATATTAATAAATATACATATTATCCCTCACCGATAGCATGACTCGGAGTGTATTAACACCATCACTATATGTGCGATATATATATATATATATATATATATATATATATATATATATATATATATAATTATTTATTTGAATATTACAACATAAATATGTTATAAAATCACGACAAAAGTAGCCATTTTGTTTCAACACTTCTTGTGTCTTGTCAAGTGATAATATAGAATATAGAATAAAATAGGTTTTATTCTATATTCTATAATATCACTTGACAAGACACAAGAAGTGTTGAAACAAAATGGCTACTTTTGTCGTGATTTTATAACATATTTATGTTGTAATATTCAAATAAATAATTATATCTGCTCTACTCTGTATTGAGCACTCTTTAAAGAATATTAATTGTTGGTTATTGGATCTCACTCCGTATATACCAATCCTAAACTTGGATATATATATATATATATATATATATATATATATATATATATATATATATATATATATATATCCTAATGAACCAGGTACTACCTACCATGGGATCATCACCCTGATGATCCCATGTGGTGAAACCTGGGTAGGTGGTACCTGGCTCATTAGGATTTATTTATTTTACTTTGCTCTACTTAGCGTATTGAGCATTCTCCGTTTTAAGTTATTACTCGCTGTTTTTTTTCTCTTTATACCAGAGATGTAAGGTCCTGGACGATTTTTTTTGCCCTGTTCGGGGGTTTCTGTTTCTTTCTTTTTTTCCATTTTTCCTCGGATGCCAATTTATTTGAAAATTGTGCTATCCTGGTTTTTTTACCCACCGACTTTAAATAGATTTATATATATATATATATATATATATATATATGTGTGTGTGTGTGTGTGTGTGTGTGTGTGTGTGTGTGTGTGCAGGTATGCCGAAAAATAGGAAAGAACACGTTAGGTAAATAATCCGGAGTTCTTTAGTATTTTTGTTTTAATTTTCAAAAGGACAGTGCTCCAGACAGAAGTAGAGCTTACATTAATTTGAAAAATTATGTGATTGTAGAAACCCTAAAGACTGCCTGTTAGAAAATAAATGCCTCACAAAATCCGTCGTATACCAATGCACTATCTCATCCATTTAGAGTATTAACACTGATAGGATATACATTGGGTCAACGAAGAATAAATTTAAAATCAGATGGAGACAACACAAGAGCTCCTTCAACAATATTCAAAATAGAAATCAGACATCTCTATCCCAATATTTCTGGCATTTAAAAGAAACGAATAAAACACCAAAAGTAAAATTGAAAATAATAAATAGAACAAGAACTTGTAAAACCTGGGATGACCCATGCCCTTTATACCTACATGAAAAACTACACACCATTAAGTTTCTAAATAATGAAAAGTTATTAAACGTTAGGCAGGAGTTAACAGTTTTTTGCCGACATCAACAAATTTTCGCATTAAATAATTAACATAAAAAATAGATAAACAAATAAATTCCATAGTTTAATAAAAGTCTTAAAAGTTTAGCCCAATCATTAAATAGAAAAACCCTTTGTGAAGTCGTAAAAAAAAACAAATTGTAGTCCAGTCCACCGTGTTTGTATAAGAAATAGCCATTTGAATAAACAAATAAATAAAGAGATTAATAGATAAATAATAATAAAACAGAATCCTCTCGACACTTGACCTGTCGGAGCGCCATAAAATATATTTCGCTTTAAACTAACTAGACGGTACCGCCACCATCAGATTTGAAATAGAAACCCCACCATAACCTGACATAAACTTTCCGAAGGTGACTCGTCTGTAGATAAGAAATTAACTCTTCGACCACCTAACCAATATGGCCGCCCCCAGCCGTTTCCATAGTAATTAATGTTGCAAGAGACCATACTTATAAACACGCGAAAACCACAAGATAACTTATTCCTAAATTTTCGCTTGAGGATTAAACGGGACTCGATAACTTAATTCAACTTAATTTCAATAATTATATTGAGGGTTTCGGCTCTCGTTTTTGAAACATGAGAACTCTTATGTAGCGAAGGAATTATATTTTTTAAAAAATATTATAATATATATATATATATATATATATATATATATATATATATATATATTAGGACCTTGAATAAGTTCTTGCTGTTTTTCAACAGATGGCGTTCCCAGAACTGTGTGGGTGTAGTTTCAGATGGTAGCGCATCTATAAGGAAGTACTATAACAAGCTTGAAATTCATTGTAAGTCATTTCGCCGAAAAAAAAATTGTTTTTGATCGCGTTAAACATGTCGGATTTCGTGCCAAAGAAAGTGTATTTGCGGGGAATTTTACTGCACTATTTTATTCAAAAGAAATCTGCAGCTGAAGCACACAGAATTCTTGTCGAGACTTACGGCGACCATGCTCTGTCGGAAACAAGATGCAGAGATTAGTTTAGACGCTTCAAAAATAATGATTTTTTTGTTTAAGATAAAGAACGCTCTGGCGCACCGAAAAAAATTGAAGACGCAGAATTGGAGGCATTACTTCATGAAAACTCATGTCAGGCGCAAGCTCAACTTGCAGAATCATTAGGAGTTGAAAGCCTTAGGAATGATTCAAAAGCAAGGACATTGGGTGCCGTATGAGTTGACCTTGAACGGCGTCTTGTCACGTGTGAAGAGCTGCTTCAACGACAGAAAAGTAAAGTTTTTTTTGCATCGTATCGTGACCGGCGATGAAAAATGGATACACTACGATGACATTAATCGTAAAGATCGTTAGGTAAGCCCGGCCACGCATCAACATCGGCGTTAAAGCCGAATATCCATGGTTTGAAGCTTCTGCTCTGCATTTGGTGGGATCAGATGAGTGTAGTTTATTATGAGCTGCTCAAACCGACCGAAACCATCACGGGAGATCGCTGTCGACTACAAGCATTGAAGAAAAAACGGCCGCTATACTAGCAGATACACGACAAAGTGATTCTGCAACATGATAACGCTAGGTCACATGTTGCAAAACGGGTGAAAACCTACTAGGAAACGCTTAAATGGGAAGCCCTAACCCACCCGCCGTTTTCACCAGACATTGCCACGTCCAATAATCACTTGTTTCGATCGATTCCTTTCTTATGAAGATGCTAAAAAATGGGTCGACTCGTGGTTAGTCACAAAAGACGTGTCGTTTTTCCGACGTGGAATTCAAATGCTGCCAGAAAGATGGGGGAAAAGTAGTGGCTAGCGATGGACAATACTTTCAGTGACATGTTTCTTAATAAAATATTATGTTTGTAAATAAAATATTATTTTTCATGAAAAATCAAGGTCCTAATATATATATATATATATATATATATTACATACAGCACATATGTAATTACACATGTACATGCATACACACCAATGTTTTTATGTATGTATACTGTATATGCACTGTATGTATTAACTCGGGGACACACACACACACACACACACACACACACACACACACACACACACACACACACACACACACACACACATATTCACACAGACTCATTAGAAAAAAATCACTGTTAAAAACTTATTCCTGAATTACACCCGATAAAAATCAAATTGCCTCCCCTCACCGTGTTACGTTCGACATACGTTGGGAACCCCGGGTCAAGGCGGATTCTGCGAGCTATACTTAACATATCTTAGAGACATCATGTAACTTAATTACAGCTCTATGGAACTATCCCTGATATTTCTACAATCTTATGTGAACGCAGAATGCGATTTGCATGACAATGTTGGCGAGCGATCTACTGCTCTGGACATGGCGCAAGACGGGTTGGTCACCCAGTAACCACCTACACTGAGCACCTACATTGACCAGCTATGTTATGACACAGAATGTTAACCTAATGACCTTCTGACCTTGATGCAGGACAGAGATGGTTGGCGTAATAGACTCATGAATGTCCGAGATAGCTCGACCGAATAATAATAATAATAATAATAATAATAATAATAATAATAATAATAATAATGATGATGATGATGATGATGATGATGATGATGATGATAATAATAATAATAATAATATACACAGAATAGACTCTGCCTTAGGCAATGAAACATAAAATAATTTGAGATTTTTAAGATTCAAACAAACCCTCTCCTCTCAGTCATAAGCCAGTAACTGTTTTATAGAATTCCAAAATATTAATTTCTCCGAAGCTTTGAAATTCAAACGGAGCACCCTATCCAATTCCGAGTTTAGATTTCGTCAGTGTCAACATAGAAAAGAAGATATGTCAATCGATGTCGCAGACAACAAATCAAAATTAAAAGAGAAAAAAAATATTGAGATTTTGCAATAGAACGGAAAAAAAGAAGTGTGGAATGAAGGTGACAGTTGTATCCATAATTATGTGAGCATTTGGAAAATACCCTTTTTCGAAATGGCTTGAAGAGGAATCTAGACGCGATCATTACTAAAATCAAATGCAACACTGAGAATACTTCCTGTCACTTGGTCTCTGGCGATATGGGTTTATAATAATAATAAAAATAATAAAACTACTTTTTTTAATGTCTACATATATATATATATATATATATATATATATATATATATATATATATATATATATATATATATATATGTCATTCACATACAGTACTGTTTCGCTGTATCACAGCTCCTTAGTGCGACTAGACATCCGAATGCCTCAAGCCAGGATTGAAACACAACTAATTTGGTGTCAGCCAGAGCTATCTTCACTCAGTAGAGTTACACAACTAAATCAAGCATATTGTTTTTACAAATGTAAACAAATGCCAATCAGCCAAAGTGCTCCTTTCATTTTACTGAAGAGCTTTGCATTAGTGCAGGTGGCTGTTGTTTATAGAATTAGCTTATCACTCAACAGTGCTCAATTGAAATGTATTTTCAAGAGCTAATATTATATATATATATATATATATATATATATATATATATATATATATATATATATATATATATATATATTAGGACCTTGAATAAGTTCTTGCTGTTTTTCAACAGATGACATTAAGCTTGCTGTCACTTGATTTCCACTAAAATCCACCATTCACCACTAGTGTGAAAATGCATTGAATAGGCAATACCGAGGAGGGTGCTGGAATATTGAGGAGACTTGCTTTCAATTAATCTCTAGTGAAAGCCACTACAATAGTGTGAAAACGCAATGAGTACCAATAATAATGAATTAGAGATATTTTCGAAAAATTCATGTTTGTCATGTTTTAATATTCGGATGAATCTTAATTTTTCAGTTAATGATTGATAATAAACTCACGGTGAGTTCTACGACAATAAAATAACATTAACAGGAGATAACTGATCACTGACATCCATGAGACATGGCACGTGGAACTAGAACAGTCTACCTCAGCGAGCGAAATAAAAGGGTTCATTTCGACATTCCAACCACCTGAGGAAGGCCGGAGCGTACAACGGCCGAAATATTATGATAAATATAGCAACAAAGATGAAGATCATAGTCCGAACAATGTAAATAGTGTGAATAAAATATCCGTAGAAATTCCACTATCGCAATTCCACTAACAACTTTAACAAAATATTGCAATCAGAATCATAAATGAAAATGCTGATGTTATTTTAAGAAGTAAGGGGGTACAAATTAAAAGATTTGAAATTGATAACTTTTCCCATTTCATTGAAGCAGACATTAAACACTTTCTTTTTCGGGCAAGCTTTTATCTCAAGAACAATTACAAGTGAAAAGTGAGTTCGATCCTCACTGGGTGCCACATACTTTCGACCTTGTGCCACATCTAAGCTACGCTTAGAAAATCACAGTTAAACACTTCTTTCTTTCTTTCATTTTCTCACTGAAACCAAGTATCGTCACTGATATGCATTTTGTCTTTCCTCGCGATCAGAACGGCGTAGTCCATTATTTACGAGGTATTATCAGGACGTAACGGTGGTACTAACCAAGTGGAGTGACAAGCAGAATTATAATAAGATATTGCAGGAGTAATCATGAAAGAATCCAGGAAAAGCTATAATTGATCAAAAGCCATATAGGTTAAACAATAAAAGCTGTGGTATATTCATTAGTGTTTGTACAAAGCTAATAGGTAAATTGTAGTTGGGGATTATCTAAGCGTAGCTTCGATGCGACTCAGGGCCGAAAGTATGGGGCACCCAGTGAGGATCGAACTCACTGTTCAGTCGTAATTGATCTAGGAAGACAAGCTTGCTAACCATTACACCACCTCGAAGTTTCCAGGGCAAATTGTAGACTGTATTTTCTTGCCGCTCCACGCTGGCAGGATGTGACACAAGGTCAGTTTAATGTGGGAAGCCCGAGCGCGCGCATCCGGGGCAGGTCCAAAAATAGCCCAGCCCCACGCAACTGTCGGCTGTTCTGCCATCTGTATTACTATCGACTTCCATTTTTTAAAGCAATGAGGGTGGTACTGCCGAGACCGGGGGTACCTCTCAATAATATTTTTAGTTGCGCTCTGTCCACAGACAGTGACACAATCGAAACACAAAACAGGAACAAAATTGAAAGATAAAGTGTAGTTTATATGCACAATTGTAGATATATTATTTCTAAAATCCCTTCCTCGGTATGACAATAAACGACTTTCGACAGCATAGCATCAGATTGGGAGCATTTAAGTAGTGCGTAACCACGTCTGGATTCAGCCTGATCCAGAGTGGTAGCACCTGTTAGGGTTCCAGCTTTGGGCAAATAGTGAACTCCCAAACTGGGGGCCAAGAAACTGAAAGTATAAAAATATATTTTCATAGTAAAAAAAAATTACCAGCAATTTAGACACAATTGATGAGTTTGGTTTGCTTTCTTTTGTTTTACGGCATATCAACCTCAATGGGTTATTTAATTTCGCAAGATTTTTATTTGCAGGTAATATTTTTTTTCAAAAATGAATAGCTGGTAATAGTTTTCCTTTTTCAAAAATGTATTTCTAGTAATAATATATTGCATGTAATCATTTTTCTTAAAAAATTGATAGCGTGTAATAATTTCTTTACAAAGAATTTCTGGTATTAAAACCTATTTTTAAACTTTCATAGAGTTTTGACCCCAGTTTGGGGGTTAACTATTTACCCATATCAGGGACCCTAACAGGTGCTACCACCCCGGTTCAGGGCGGACCTGGGAACAACAGCAATTAAGAGGTGGTTCCACGCTCCTCAAAACCCTCTGATCAGAGGCTTTGTGTCGGATGTAGTTTATCGTCACACTCAGTACGAGGATGTAGTTTATCGTCATACCCAGGACGGGAAACACAATTGAGAGATAAATCATTAATTATAATTATCGGTACAACTGTAGATTTATTACTTCTAAAATGTCGTCCTAGGTATGGCTGTAAACTACATCCGGCAGCAAGATGTCTGATCGAGAGGATTTGAGTAGTGTGGAACCAACTCTTAATTGCTAACGTTCCCAGGTACATCCTGACCCGGAGTGGTAGCACCTGTTAGGTTTCCAGCTATGGGCAAATAGTACCCCCCAACATAAATCAATAGTAGATTGTCATAGTAAAATTACCAACAATACATTTTATGATGTACAAAATATGTATCTAAAAAAACTAACTTTACCCTGAAAATATACAATTGCGCTCAAAATATTTAGATCTCGGTCTTAAATAAGCCATAGAGGTTGATATGACACTAAGCGAAATCAACCAACCAACAATACATATTTATAGTAAAATGACCAACAATACATTTTATAGCAAAATGACCAACAATACATTTTATAGTAAAATGACCAACAATACATTTTATAGTAAAATGACCAACACATTTTATAGTAAAATGACCAACAATACATTTTATAGTAAAATGACCAACAATACATTTTATAGTAAAATGACCAACAACACATTTTATAGTAAAATGACCAACAATACATTTTATAGTAAAATGACCAACAATACATTTTATAGTAAAATGACCAACACATTTTATAGTAAAATGACCAACAATACATTTTATAGTAAAATGACCAACAATACATATTTATTCTAAAATGGCCAACAATACATTTTATCAGTAGTTGAAGACATACAATTACGTTCTAAATATATTAATTTGAAGTCATAAAATTGTGTTAAAAATATTTAGGATTCGGGATTAATTAACCCATAGAGGTGTTGATATGTCATTGAACAAAATTAACCAACCAACCAACCAACCAGCCAATCAAATCAAGGGTTAAAAATGAAGCCTGTAGCATCTTAGCGAGGACCTACCTTCATCGAACCACAGAGACTAACAATACAGAATCACAAAGAACTGTACCAAATAAAAGAAACCCAATCACTTGAGGACATTCAACAGCAGCATTAACTAAAATGGGTTGCAGATGCAGTTCGAAGAAAAAACTGAGCATTTCCATATTAAAAAAATACCAGTAATATATTTAAAACATAATAAATGTTTTTTCACCCATGAAATAATTTTAGCCAATAGGTTTCCTTAATTTGCATTAAAAACGATAACTAAAGAAATAACAGTGTTTACATATTGTTCGTTTGTCTACTTTCGTCCAGAACTAAAAACACACCCAATATTTATATTGTGATTACAATATTGCTCGCTTTAAACCATTGGATTCAACGTGGGCCTTGTGTCATTGCAGGGGGAGACAGGACAATTTTACCAACATAATATTCACAAATTCCAGCTATCTACTTTTATTTTATGGCCATAAAGTTCCGGGGATTTTTCCCCATCTTTCATATTCTTTCCTTCTGAAATATTATGTTTTATTATTATGCCTGTATAATGTTCAGTTTGTAGAAATCCGCAGTCGCACGATTGCCAAGCCTTTTGTTTCGATTGAGTGTGAGTTCAATTCTTGCTGGGTTGAGTGCACAACAAATGTGGCTTCAGACATAATAAATAACTCATTCTTAAATAAACATCTTTCGGTCTACAACACATTAATTTCGTCTTCGAGTTTTGATTTTAAAGGAAAAATTACAGCCTGACGATGAGGACATGGAGTTCTTGAAAGTACTTGCTGGTTTAAAAAATACACTAGATCTATTTGACAACAATTTTATACATAAGGATCGCATCATTCAGTGGATTGTTAGGTTAATGCTTATATTAAGTCTATTAGCGAAGAGATTTCGCCATTAATTTCATTAATATTGCTAACTGATTCAATGTATGATTATCTCTTTATAATATAACATATATGCTGACTAATATATATATATATATATATATATATATATATATATATATATATATATATAAATGGACATTGACGTTAACACTCAGCGGTGACAGTCTTTTTCATGCTTATATGCAATTGTTAGGCCATATGCGTTGTGTTTTTGCTAGACTGTTTATATATACATGTCATTGATGCATTGTGGGTAGTCTGTTATATTGTTCTAGCAGTTATTTTGGTGGGTGGTAACGGTTATGTTTCGGATTATTCTAGGGGCTATTGGGTGGAAATAATTGTAAACACAGATGCAATTATTTTTTGGGCTAGTATAATGTTGTTTGTTTACTTTTTAAAAATTTATTATTGATTATTTTATTGTTGGTTGTTATTATTACATTTACTTGTGTTTATGTGTGCGTTCGTGGTTTGTTAATTTGTTTATTACTTACTTAATTTATATATATATATATATATATATATATATATATATATATATGTTTGCATATATATCAGTTTGATCATATCTATTATCATTACCTATCTTTCTATCTCTCAGTCTGTTTTTATCTCTCTCTCTCTCTCTCTCTCTCTCTCTCTCTCTCTCTCTCTATATATATATATATATATATATATGTATATATATATAATTTAAAAACTGAAACTGACAATTAGGCGAGCGTAAGAGTTGGTTTTCCTGTAAAATTCTGTGTGATATATATTAACTGTACGCATGCGATAATTTCGTTATCTATCTCAATCTATTCATATCTATTTCAAATAGTTCATTATCTATCTATCAAAGTCTGTTTCTATCTATCTATCTATCTATCTATCTATCTATCTGTCTATCTATCTATCACAGACTATTCATATTCACATTCTCAGATTTTTTATTATTTATCTTCCTATCGGTCTGTTTATTACGATCTATCTATCTATCTATCTATCTATCTATCTATCTATCTATCTATCTATCTATCTATCTATCTACATAAGGAAAACAACTAAATTATTGAATGCATAAAATTTTCAAAGTACCCTAGCAACAACTCGCGGTACTGTAGAGTCCCGGTGTGAAAATAACGCTTCTAGATCATCTTTATTATTATTGTCTGATTAATTAAAATCTTATGTCATCTTCATTTAGAAGGAGCCCAACTTTCTTGTTTGCCAGTTCTCCAATCTGACACTTTGTCGGTTTAAACTGAATAACTATTTCGAAAATTCAAGACTATATTTGTGGTGCTACGGTTAGTTTCAAAGCTTTGTAAATTAAAAATAAGAAGTTACACCCATGATACGTATAAAATATATGAATATATTTATACCTTTTATATATATATATATATATATATATATATATATATATATATATATATATATATATATATATATATATATATGATTTTGAAAAGGGACGAATAAGATACTTCATAGATAAGATAGACTAAAGGCTTATGTTCCACCCAAATTCCTGACGAAGAAGATAAATTGGAACGAGACATACGTAAAGATTTTCGGATTTCGTCGTAAACTTATTAACTATTCTTAGGTTAGTCTTACGTAAAACGACAAGCATAGGCAACCCAGTGAAGGTACCTAGTGAGGACATCCAATGAGCGTCGAAATCTGTACTCATTTCTAATTATTTGGGAGACCTATTTTACCTAGAATCTTTTAACTTTAAGCCTAGTACTAGATTGTCGTCGAGATCTCATCAATTTACAGATGAGCTGGCTAGATGTAACCGTAAAATCTATGCTAACAGTTTCTTTTCTCGCACTTCTCGCTTGTGGAATTCCCTTCCGGCTCCAAATTTTCCAGCCAACTTCAATCTGCAAAAATGTAAATGCAATGTCAATCGCTATCTACTGTCCTCCTGATTGCAATTTTTCTCTTGCCTAATTCTTCCACACCTTGTAACCCTTTATGTCTTAGTGGCTTTACTACCTTGCATGGGGGTGATATCGATTTAAAAAAAATCTACTGATTGACCATTACTTCACAGCTCAACGTCCATAAATATTTACTATTCTTAGATTATTTGATAAATTTATTTTTTACGGTTTATCAACTCATTACAGGTTATTTAAAGCCAGAAAAGATTAATTTTGGATATAATAGTTTAGTGATACAAGTATTACTAATTAACCCATAGCTGGGGGAAGAAGAGGTGAATTTATTCCTAATCAGAATTTGATAATATGGATATAAAGTGGGGGATCAATTCTATATTAAATTTATATATAAACTGATCCCTCACTTTGTGACTACGGTAGTTTCTATACATTTATATTTCAGGGGATATATATTCAGATTAACTCCCTTTACCATCTCTAGGTAGTGTGATTGATTGATTCGCGTTCTACGGCTTTTTAGGATTTAATAATTCTTTTTAGATAATAATGTTTTAGTGATACAAGTCTTACTAATTAACCCATAGCTGGGGGGGAGAAGAGGTGGATGCATTCTTTTTCCAAAGGTATTTGCGCATAAGTGAATATAACAACCCCCCAACTGGAATTTGAACACGGCTTTCCGAGCCATTATATATTACACCACCCGCACATCCAAGCTTACAACACCTGGTATTCCTAAGCGGTCACCCATCTAGATACTGACCAGGCTGGGCGTTGCTTAACTTCGAGGATGTGGTCGTAAGCTTTATTCTTAGCTTTGTCTGTCACAATGCCACAAGCACTGGGTACCAAATGAGAATCTAAGTCACTTGTCATTGCTAATTATCTGGGCGACATATCCCAGACTAAACTAAGAAAAGTTGCTCATAAGCCAACTTTTCTTAGTTTAGTCTGGGATAACGTCACAAGCATTGGTACCCAATGAGGGTTGATGTCACTACCCAATACTAATCATTTATATCATAAATATTTATTATTCTTAACTTAGCCTAACACAACACCAAAAAATAGTGTCCCCAATGAGGATCTAAATAATAAATTATGAAGATTTGCTTGTTGACTATTACCTTACGGCGAGACGTACATAAATATTTACCGTTTTTAGCTTAGTCCTATACAATCCGCAAACATGAATACCCAATGAGGATCGAAGTCACTACAAGCTACTAATTATTTTCAAAACATTCTCGTTGAAAATTACATCAGGGCGAATTAACATAAACATTTATTATTCTTAACTTAGTCTAAAACAACACCAAAATAATGGTGTCCCCAATGAGGATCTAAGTTACTATTCCTTATTAATTATTTGCGAACCAATTGCTAATCAATACTCCACAGTCAGTCATCCATAAGCATTATTATCAATATTAGAAAGTCATATTTTTAACAAATCGACCATGGCGAAACTCGAACCTTTGTCTCATGATTGGAAAGCTAACGTCACTCATTTACGAGCTGCATAAATAATTGCTTGCTTGTTTGTTGGTTTTCATTTGAATGACATTAATTTTCTTAAAATAAGAAGTATAATATGCTGAAAATATTGTTTATTTTTGCTATCATCAAAACGTTTCAGAAAAATGCATTATAATATGACATTTGGTACAATACAATCAATTGTGATTTAAAATATAAACTAACTAAACGCTCCTAATGCCATTTGATGATAAAAGCCGAACGAACCTTTTAACCGCTCCTATAATTTAGTTTGCTCGTTGAATTTTAGAAATAGGCGTGGTAATATTTGGCTCAGATAATTGTCAATGCTATCAGAAGCAAGGGGAGTAATAATTTTATGTTACTAAAAACAGCTTCAAATATCAAGCAAATATGTTGAAGCACTGCTTAATGGTAATTTGAACAAATTGTTAACAAAAATTGGCGATTTTATTGACAAGTAAATACAGTATTTATATTTTATTACTAGTTTGACTCCATCTTATTGTTGTCGTAATTTATCCCAAACAATCTGGGTCGAGACATTCTTCATTATTACTATTATTTTATAAACAGTTTGACTCTATCTTATTGTTGGATTTTATCTCAACACTCTGGCGAGACACGCTCTTAACTATTACTACCGTTTTATTGCTAGTTTTTCTCCATCTTATTAACGCTGCTTTTTATACCAACAATCTGGTCACATACAATCTTCATTATTACTATTATTTTACTACAAGTTTGACGCCATCTTATTACTGTTGATTTTTCTCTCCGTAATCTATCATACATATCTATGTCTACCATTCGTCCACGTTTAGAATATTGCTGCCACATACGGCCTTGCTATTTAATTTGAGCTCCTTGATAAGATCCAAAGAATCATCAATATTATCGGTCCTAATCTGGCAGCTCGGCTCCAATCACTTTCCCACCGCCGTAACGTTCCCTCCCTGTGCCTTTTCTATAAATATTTTAATGGTAATTGTTCAGATGAGCTCTTCGCTATGGTACCTAGACTTTTCAAATTTAAGCGCAGTACTAGACTGGCGTCGAAATCTCATCTATTTACAGATGAACTGGCTAGATATAACTGTAAAATCCATGCCTTCTTTTGTAGGAATCTCCAATACAAATATTTCAGTGTGTTTGGGTGTCAATCTGAGGAAAGTGCAGATGATTCAGAAAGAGATGGATGAGTCTGACAGCGATTACGAAAGTACGGCTGCTAGGAAAACCGACTCTGATCGTTCTGGTAAGAAAAGAACTCCCGAATTTGTTGGTGAGGACCTCAAACTCAATACGGAAGTCTACATCAAATGCCTTGAGGAGGTAGTATCCTGGGTGAAGAGGGTGCTGCTGGAAGACCCTATGTCTGGCAATAAGACTCTGCACCATGCCAAACAAAGCAGGAAAAACCAGTCATGGCTGTTAGACAATTTCTGTGGCTACATCACCCTTTACATCTGGCTACCTAACACCCCAGACTGCAATCCCCTTGATTATTATGTGTGGGGCACAGTCAAGCGAGAGACCAACAAAACTCCTTGTAACACCAAAGATGAGCCGAAGGCAAGGATTTTGGCAGCATTCACCAATTTAAACAAGGAGACCGACCAGAAGAGATGCAGGAGATTCCGAGGTCTTCTTGAGGCCGTGGTTGAAGCCAATTGTGATTTTATTGAATAAATTTACTCTTTAGCATCTCAAGATATTTTTGTGCAATTTTGGTAAATATACAATGTTACAATGCGATGTCAGTGTTATTTTCATTTTTGTGTAATTTAGACGACAATTTATCCATCGCGCCCTGTATATATGATAGATTCTGGAGAGCAAAATTGTCTAGCATAATATAGTGAACCTACTTTCTAAGCAAGTTGACCTAGCAATGGATTCAATGTAGGCGTTTCACTTATTTCTGTTAATATATTACTATTTTCTTTTTTATCTATCTCAGTATTATTTTTTGTGTATCCACATTCTGGCCAGAGAAGATTTCATGATTAGAAATTTTTTATTACATCTTTATTGTTCCTTTTAATCTCTACTCTCTGGTCAGATATACGCTTTATTATTACTATTTTGTACACTATACTCTTTTACTATTGTTTTATTGCTAGTTTTAATCCATATTTTTATTGCTTTTTTTATCAGCACACTCTAACTCAATTTGCTGTCGTTAACAAATGTTAAAAGTCGAGCAGATGTTTTCAGGCGATGTTTGTATTAATGTTAGCAAACTGCCGACAATCGTCGCCGATTTTAATTAGGCTTTTATTTTATTCATAGTTTCACATACAGTCAGAAACTAACGACAGTTTTCTTTATCTGTTCGCATCTCTACAATCTTAGCGAGATTTCTTCGGCATTTCATACTGTCCGTCTTAGTTCATTTAAAAGGTCTCTCAACTTGTCTTTTGTATTCTAATTACTTCGTTTCAATTTGTATGACACCAGTGAGTAAGTACAATCAGAATAACACGGCTTTACGGAAAAAAATACAAACTGAGTGATGCCTAGTTGCGGAGATTCCAACCCTGCAGCAGCACCTCCCTCATTGGAACAAAATGAGGAGAATTAGCGGATATCAACGTCAGCATGACAGTCATGGCCGGATCTGGGCAATATTTTTTTTTATATACGCATATGGGCACCGGATATTAAAGAGACCTCATGTTATATTCACCGTCGGGCGATAATTATCGGCTCAAAGTGTAATAACTTGATCTACGCGTCTCTGTTGCGTTTTTGTCTTCAGGCAGTTTTTTTTTAATCATTTCACACCCAAACCAGGCAGAACTGTCACTAGTACGCAGGGGGGGGGGTACAGGGGGTGAAAAAGAAAGAGAAGACTGAGAATAGGGAAGATTGACGAAGAAGAAAATAGGAACAGGGTTCAAGAAGATAGAAAATGGCGATTGACGTTGTATTTTAATTTTTGATGATTATAGCTATCGGGGAAGCAAGAACACGGAAAGGAGTTCCAAAGTTTTTGTAGAAACTTGGTGTTCTTGTTAGAAGAAGTTTGTTTTCGACTGACTGTACAGAATCAAAATGTTTTGTTATTTAAATTATTTAAATTTTGTTGAACGTATGAAAATCCGAAGGAGCCAAGTCAGGAGAATACGATGGATGCCAGGGGACCTACGGACTATTGTCCTCATCTTTGTCGCCATATTTGTCACAACGTTTCGGCCGTTGTACGCTCCGGCCTTCTTCAGCTGGTTGGAATTTCGAACGGAACCCTTTATTTCGATCACTGGGGTAGACTGTGCTAGTTCCACGAGCCATGTTTGATGGATGTCAGTTATCAGTTATCTCCAGCTAATTTTCCCTCTGAAAGTTCTCCACTGCCTGAACCGGGTATTGAACTCACACTCTTTGGGTCCGTCACTGGATCTAACCAACGCCTTTATCCACTGTGCCATGTGTCCTTGAGGATACATGGCACAGTGGAAATTCCAACCAGCTGAAGAAGGCCAGAGCGTACAACGGCCGAAACGTTGTGACAAATATGGCGACAAAGATGAGGACAATAGTCCGACTAATGCAAATACTGTACATAATACCTCATCTCAGAAATATAGACAGACTATGCAGCCTTGCGTTATCATGGTGGAAAAATGATAACTTTTTGATTTGCTAAAATCGGTCGGTCTTCTTTGATCCAGTTCTCTTCAAATGGCGAAAGACAATTGAGATATCGATTTTCAAACTCTTAGCGATCTCTTCCCCCGAAATGTTCGGTTTATTCTTCACGATGGCAAGCAGAGCATCTTCATCGACATCGGAAGATCGGACAGTGGTTGATAGTTTAGGTTAAAATCACCTTGGCAAAATTTACCAAACCACTTTTTGACCGTACAAAGAGAACGATCCAAATTAACCGCCTGAAGGTTGTTTTTTTCTGCTGCAGTTCCTCCACTTACTCCTTTCCAAAATTCATTGGGAATAATATGGTGGCGAAAGTGCAACTTTCCATCCTCCATCTTTAAGCCATTCATTTTTGGACAAAACGTTAACATTCAATAGAGTCTGAGGCGCAACTGAACGATATAAGGTTTCAGCGTATAACACACCAGAATTTAGTACCAAAACAAATGCCAGTGTCAATTTGCGGTCATTTTAAATCAATGAGAATCGGTCACTAACTTTTGCAATGATCTGGTAATTTCTACTTAAGATCTTAAGAGAAACCTAGTCCCTGTGGCAGCATCTGTCTCATTGCATCAAATAGGGAAGCTCGGTGGATACCGACGTCAGCGTGACGGTGGTCATTTTAGTTCGTGGCCAGTATGTACGGCATACTACACTAAACCCACCTCGTGTCAAATCCTATCACCATGGGGTGATGGCTAAATACAGGATCAAAGTATAGTATGTTTTCGCCTCTTTGTCGTAGTTCTGACTTCGGTCAATTCGGTTTCGTAATGAGGTATGCTTGGCCCCGGAAATCACAAGCCTGTGGTAGCAACTCTCTCATTGCATTAAACAGGGTGAGTTGGTGGATAGTGGTCGTAGGGAGTTGACGATTTGTGTCCTTGGCCCATATGTACGCGGACGGGCAGCCCATGTTAAAACGACAATGTGTCACATCCTGCCACTGTGGGTAGGTGGGGAAAATAAATAGATTTAACACTGGAATGACCGACCTTCGTGTTGGTATTAAAGTGTAGTATCTGATCTAATCTTCTGCTGTATTTCTACTTATAGAGAGATAGATATGAACAAAAAAGACTGACAGATATGAACAGACTGGGATAGAACAACCAGACAGAGAGTTAGATATGAACAGACTGATATATATATATATATATATATATATATATATATATATATATATATATATATATATATATATATATATATATATATATATATATATATATATATATATATATATATATATATATATATATATATATATTTTTTTAGAATTGGACATAGCCCGACAATTTATTTAAAGACATTTATATTATGTTTAACGTTTTTTTTTGTGGCCGAAAGGTTAAGGCACATCACGCGAAATGATGGTTGCGTATAGGATACAGGTTCGATTCCTGTCGGAGAGCGAAAATTTTCTATGAAAATTTCTCGGACATTCAGGCCGGTAAATGTTATTTAATACTGTTTATTATAAAACAGAGCATTTGCTTAAATACATGTATCTATAAAAAGAACGTTAAACATAATATAAATGTCTTTAAATATATATATATATATGGCATCAGTTGGTCTCGAGAGTCCATGGACCTGCGACTAAAAAGTTATGCCTAACCCCGGCCAAAAAGTTATGCACGCTTCACCACGGCGGAAAACCTTTTTCTTCTCTACTCGGTCAAGTCCTCGGTGTAAATCGCGTCTCCAGCGTGAGCGATCACTGGCGTCGTCTTCCCACCTCTCGGTATACATGTCCATTGCCCTCATGTCACTTTTGCAGACGTCCGAAGATGAGGTCGGTCGCTCTCGTGCCCTCTTGCCGGTGCCCAGTTCCCCGTACAGAAAGACCTTCGGAATCCTCCTGTCTGTCAACTTTTGCTTCCCGTAGTTTTCCATCGCGGTGAGGAGAAGCGCTAGAGTGTCCTCTCCGGGGCACCAGCCTAGGCACAGTTTTATGAGAGATCTCATATATATATATATATATATATATATATATATATATATATATATATATATATATATATATATGACAATCTGGAAAAAAGTTTTCATATCATGCGTTTCGTTCTTTAGGACTTCATTTCATCATAAAGAAGATAAACACATAAAAATATCAAACTTTAAATTTAAAATTCCCAACGTCTTTCGTTCGGGCGCATGTATAGTCGCACCATGAACTTAGTCCAATGAAGTCCTAAGGAACGAAATGCGTTACACGAAATCTTTTTCAACTTTGTTATACATTTTTACCCCCGAAATTGTTCTGGATATATAAAATTTATATATCCTTATCCTTTATATAATATAAATATAAGAACGGACTAAGATAGATAGATATGAATAGATTGAATTAGATAGATGGTTAGATTTTAACAAACATAAAGATAGATAGATAGATAGATAGATAGATAGATAGATAGATAAAGAACAGATTGAAATATATAGAAAAAAAGATAGATAAAGAGATAAGAACAGACTTAGATAGACAGATAGATAGATAGATTGATAGATAGATATGAACACGCATAAAGATAGATAGATCGATAAAGAACAGATTGAATATATAGAAAGAAAGAAAGAAAGATAAAGACATAAGAACAGACTGAAATAGATAAGAACAGACTGAAATAGATAAATAGATAGATAGATAAAGAAGAGATAGAAATGTATAAATAGAAGGATAGATAAATAGATAAGAACGGACTGAAATAGATAGATAGATAGATAGATAGATAGATAGATAGATAGATAGATAAAGACAGACTGAAATATATTGATAGAAATATGTAGCGGACCGTGTGGTTGAAGATGTGAAGAGATATCAGAAGGTTAAACTTTCCTGCTGGCTGGTCCAGCTACATGAGAATGTCTAACATTATATTAAGTCCAAAGAAGACAAAAAAACAAACAAGAAGACCGATATACATGGGTAAACAAATATATTAATACACGAAGACATGAAAAGTTACATAGTGTTTGTATGGAGAAGTTATGTGTGTGTGTTGTGTTGAGTGTCCGTACGTATGTGTGTGTGTTGTGTTGAGTGTCCGTACGTACGTGTATTGTCCTTAGCGTGTTCTCAGAATATGGGAAACGCTGTATCTGTGAGATGTCACATATTGGCCTAAGTGAAAAAGAGAAAGTTTTACCTCGCCTCAGCGCGAGGTTGCGGCCCAAGGCCTGGTCGGAAAAAGACAGAGAGAGAGAGAAGGGTCAGCCAGTATTTATAGTCAGGGGATAGAGACCCCTGTTGAAGGATTAAGGAAATGAGGCGGAGGTAACTCCGACAAATATATATAAATAGATGAGAACAGACTGAAATAGATATATAAATGAAGAACATATTGAAATATATATAGAGAAAGATATATAAATATATAAGAACTGACTGAGATAGATAGATAGATAGATAGATAGATAGATAAATAAATAAATAAATAAAAGACAGATTGAAATATATTGATAGAAATATAGATAAATATAGATAGCATGATAGATAGATGCATGCCTCAAAAGCCCGATTATCTTAGCCATTAAGTCGGATCTGTTTTTTTATAGACGTTGCAATATTATTTATAGACTTATTTATAGACGTTGTAAATAGGTTTTTGTTTCCTATAATATATATATATATATATATATATATATATATATATATATATATAAATAAACCAAAAGAGCCAGGCAAACCTACCTAGGTTTCACCTAAACGGATCGTCAGCGTAGTTGCTTTTACTCGTTTTGGAGTTGATTTTTGCTTTGGACTCTGAGTTTGAACTCTGAACGATTGTTTACGCCTCAATTTCATGTTCTTAGTCGTTTTATTTTTTTTATTCCTCATTTTTTTTGGGGTACTGGTTTGTTCTACTACAAACCGAAGCGAGTACCACTATTTATACAATATATATATATATATATATATATATATATATATATATATATATATATATATATTTATATATTTATATATATATATATATATATATATATATATATGAAGAAATATAGTCTTAAAGTGTGCTATATTTATGGGATAAAGTGCTCAATATAAGAGATAGAGCGTGTGTAAATATAAAAGTGAACATAGAAGTCAACACTTAGAGGTGACAGTCTGTTTCATGCTACATGCAATCGTTGGGTCACGATTGCATCAAGCATGAAACAGACTGTCACCTCTAAGTTTTGACTTCTATTTATATATATATATATATATATATATATATATATATATATATATATATATATATATAAATGTTATATATATATATATAAATGTATATAAATATATATATAAATTATATATATAAATGTTATATATATATATATAAATGTTATATATATATATATATATATATATATATATATATATATATATATATATAACATTTTTATATGTTATATGTTTATAATATCTGTTTATAGTATTTTTATGTTATAAACGGTGTTCCAATAACAGACTGATTTTAAATGTGAATTAAGTTTAAGCGTCTAATGATTTTTTTTGTTTTTATTTCAGATTTAACAACTTAAGTCATTGGCAATTGCAACCATTCAAAGATTAACAATGAAACAACGTGTTAAAGTTATCGATGCCTATTGCGAAAATGGACGTTCAAACAGAAATGCATTTTGCGCACTTCGCGATTTTTTGGTCAACATAATCGACCAACCGGGAGTGCTATTGGAAACGAAGTAACGTTGTGGAGAGGTTCAATTCCTGCGCGCGATGATGAATAGAGGGGTCTGGATTTTTGGACACATTCTCGTGCACTGCAGCAAATGTTTTCAGCTGAACGGCGTAAACGAGCACACAATGGTGTTTTCACATCTACCACCGACCCAGTTTGTCTGAATTTACGAACAATTTTTCCAATTGGACTCTTGAAACTTTAACACGTTGTTTGATTGTTAATCTTTCCATGGTTGAAATTGCCAAAGACTTAAGTTGTTAAATCTGAAAGAAAAAGAAAAAATCATTAGACGCTTAAACTTAATTCATATTTAAAATCTGTCCAATTTATTGGAACACCCTTTATTTGTTTATATATTTTTATGCGGAAAATTTTTTATGAAAAACAACTATATATATACATATATTTTTATATGTTATTTTTATATGTTATATATGTTTACAATATGTTTATATGTTTATAAAAATGGGAATATTTTGTTTATATATATCTATATATATGTTTTCGTTTTTCGTAACTATAGAGATATAGACGTTGCGATTTTATGTATAGTATTTATAGACTTTATAGTAACTGTTTGTTTATAGAGGTTGCGACACCCTGAATTATCAATCAGTTCGTTATGCTTACATCTTACGAAATGTTTGTGTTGACGTGTGTCACGTTATGAGGATAGAAAAATAACCACGGGTGGGCTACTACATATAACGTCTTTTTCTTTTTCTTTTTTCAATCTTTTTATTCGGTATCTGCGAAATATCTTCCCCTTTTCCGGCTGTATTTAGAAAACCGTGGGTAGGTAGTCGCGTGGTTAAAAAGGTCACTTTATGACCATGAGACCCCGGGTTCCAATCTCACCTGGGTCGATTTGTAAGGAAGTTGATACTATCGGACTCTAGAGCGTGTGGCACCTTCTGAAAATGCTTGAAATACCATACCACAGGCTGACCCAAGCTTTGTAAGGGGAATTGGGTAGACGTAACTTTTTGGGAGCCGTCGATAGTTATGTTAGCACGAAGTCACAAGTCATCGTGACCGAGAGTTTGAGAATACTGGCGTCATTCATGCCCGATAATGCGCTCTCTCCCTGAATCTGTAGGCATAAACAACAGCATAAACCACAGGTGGGCTCTGTAGGTGTTGATGTGCCTGGTCAGGCGTCTACAACAGGGACTGATTAGCCAGACATAGATATAGACACATACGCAATGGCAATAAATAAATAAATAGAAATAAAGATAAAAAATAAATTAACCGAAGCCTTTTCTAGCTTCTGGGAGTAAACTCGTTTATTGTTGACTGCTCCTTAATATGGCCTTGAACCAGACTTGTCTATTGAAAAGTAGAACAATTTTCAATTCTGGTACGCTAGTTAACGTGTTATATTCCAAGGTTACTGATAGCGAGTACGGTCCTCATCGAGTGCCCTTTTACAAGTATACATAACGATGGGAAATAAGCAATCCATTGTTCGTGATTCCAATCCTCACTAGGCGCTTAGGAAATTTGTGTTTTATCATTTCACCTCAAACAAGGAAAAAGCCCTGATAAACCAGTTTAAACCGTTTATTTTAAACGGTGTTGCATTCGTCTACCTGCCTACACATTCGGGAAAACGTATTAAAAATGTGCCATCAGGTTGAAGTAATAAAAATCTGTCGGATTAAAAAATAAAATCCATTAATTCTTTAGAAACTACTTTGTTTACGTTTCGGATACAAAATTGAGCAGATATGCATTTCAGGAAAATCTGAACGAGTAAGTGTGTTTTAAAGGCAAAATTGAATCTTGCTTGATTGTGGCACTCTTCATTGCCGAACGGTAAAATCACACCGGATTAGACGGTGGTTCCTCCTTCAAAGAGAGACAAAGGTTCGAATCCTGCCAGAGGGCACATTCTCTTTAATATGTTCTCTTGTGTGTGCAGGCAGGTACTTGAAATAAATGTCTAAAATAAACGGAACGTCTACTCAAATAGAGGTATCTACTAAAAATAACTTTTGAAATAATTAAAATAATCTCTTTCTTTAAAAAATCATATCACCCTATGAAAGGTAGTAAAGCCACTAAGACACAAGAGGTTACTAAGTTTGGAAGAACATGACAAAAAAAGAAAAAAATTCGGGAGTGAGAAGAATGGAATAGTAACTAAGACAGTAGATAGCATCTGACAAGGCATTTAATTTTTTGAAGATCAAAGTTGGCCGGTGTTGTAGCATAGCTACGGACGATAATCGGTATGTCCCCAGTCTCATAAATACAGTAGTAAATACTGTATGTTCGTCTGCAGTTGGAGATTCGTCTCCAGCTGTGCTGGTCAAACTCTCTGTCTCCGGGCAGAGAGGATCTCCAGACGAGGCTATGTCGAAGGGCAGAGTCTCGCCTCAGGAAACAGTTACCCGACACCGTTTTATACGGGGTCTACAGCGAATTTTGGCTTAGCCTGCGGCCTCGGATTTACTACATTAAATTCGGCCTTGTGCCACATCTGACCGCGTGGGGCGGTTGGTAGATATCCTGCAGTTAGAGATTCATTGTGGAATTCACTTGATTCACTTCTAGCAGTTGACTACTTCTACGCGCTGCTGGCAAATCTTATATGTGTTGTGCTTGCCCTAAGTATTGTCGTTCATTACCAACCTTCGTGTGATTATTCTATTCAGTAACCTTACCTAGGTTGCAACAGCCGGAAAGCATGGAGCCAGAATAGGGTTCTTCAAACGAGAAGTGCGAGAAATTAAACTGTTAGCATAGAACATATCGTTACATCGAGCCAATTCAGCTGTAAACTGATGAGACCTAGATGCCAATCTAGTACCGCGCTTAAATACATAAAGACGAGGTACCATAGCGAAGTGTTCATCCAAAGGATTACCAAGAAAGTATTTATAGAAAAGACAGAGGGAAGCTACATTACGACGGTGGGAAAGGGATTGAAGCTGAGACGTCAGGTCAAGACCAATAATATTGCTGATTCTTCTTTGTAAATTTTATAAAGAATAAATCTATAGCAAAAGCACCAGACTAGATGTGACAGCAATATTCAATGGATAGACGAATGGTAGACTTATAAATATGAAAGATAGATTCTGGAGAGAAAAATGGTCTAGCACGACACAATGAACCATCTTTCTTAGCAGTAGACCTAGCAAATGATTCAATATAATCTTTCCACTTCATGTCAGCCAAGAATGTTAGACCGAGAAGGCACAATAAGTCATTCTCCTGGAGGTTAGCATCAGTCATTCTGATAGTAGGCAGGGCAGAATCTTTCAGGTGATTGATTGAGATGAGTTTCGTTTTGGAGGCGTTGCAGTTAATAAGTCACTTCTTGCCCCAGTTAACAATATAATGTAAGTCATTTTTGAGATCAGCTGCCAAATTGATCTTTTCGGACTGGTCAGATTAACAATCGAGACAGGAGTAAATGGTTGTGCCATCTGCATAGATATGAAGTAGAGAACTGATGTCATCTGATTAAAAAACAAAACCCATTAACTGTTGAGAAAACACAACCCACACATACACCGATATATGCATATATACATATATGTAATATAATACTCAAAGTCTGTGATTTCGTGCGTGCGTGATTGCGTGGTGCGTCCGTCCGGTGCATAATGATTTACGTATTATTTATTTATACAGTAAGCATTTTTACTTTAACTTTCTTCAAACAGACATATTTTAATTAAAATATTTTAAAGTTAAAGACAGACACAAAGAGATCCCGCTTTTCTGTTTCGCCCAGTTGTTTGTAGAGTAATTATTTACATTTGAGATTTCTTTAAACAAACAATATTTTAAATATTTAAAAAAAAATGTTAATCTGATTTAAAAAATAATTTAAGTGAATAAGATTTAGAAATACGAGTTGTTTATACAGTAAGTATTTTTATTTTAACTGCCTTCAAATAGACAATTTTTTTAATTAAAATAATTTTCAGTTAAAGACAGATGCAAAAAGAGATACCGCTTTGCTGCTTCCTCCAGTTGTTTGTAGAGTAATTATTTCTATTTCAGCTTACATAAAACAAACAATATTTTAAATATTTAAAAGATATTTTTTGGCATATTAAAAAATATTTAAGTTCCTCTGATTTAAAGTTCAAGTTTATCCTAGAATGTCTATTCCTCTTGTAGACCAGACCAATGATGACACGAGCAAGTCATCCGAACTTTGTTACTGTTTCTCGTCGCGTTACCGAGACAGTATCCGTAGCACTATACACTATGGATCGAGGAAGACCGAAATCCGCTCTACGCCTGACGAAGAACGACACATTCTACAGGCTGTCGGGCTCCTGCACATTTCAGTCACATTGTTCATCATGCACTCGCTGACATTTACCATGAAAGATGGATAGATAGGGGCTGTAAATAATCAGTAAACATTAAACATGAACTTGTAGACCAGACCAATGATGACACGAGCAAGTCATCCGAACTTTGTGACTGTTTCTCGTCGCGTTACCGAGACAGTATCCGTAGCACTATACACTATGGATCGAGGAAGACCGAAATCCGCTCTACGCCTGACGAAGAACGACACATTCTACAGGCTGTCGGGCTCCTGCACATTTCAGTCACATTGTTCATCATGCACTCGCTGACATTTACCATGAAAGATGGATAGATAGGGGCTGTAAATAATCAGTAAACATTAAACATGAACTTGTAGACCAGACCAATGATGACACGAGCAAGTCATCCGAACTTTGTGACTGTTTCTCGTCGCGTTACCGAGACAGTATCCGTAGCACTATACACTATGGATCGAGGAAGACCGAAATCCGCTCTACGCCTGACGAAGAACGACACATTCTACAGGCTGTCGGGCTCCTGCACATTTCAGTCACATTGTTCATCATGCACTCGCTGACATTTACCATGAAAGATGGATAGATAGGGGCTGTAAATAATCAGTAAACATTAAACATGAACTTGTAGACCAGACCAATGATGACACGAGCAAGTCATCCGAACTTTGTTACTGTTTCTCGTCGCGTTACCGAGACAGTATCCGTAGCACTATACACTATGGATCGAGGAAGACCGAAATCCGCTCTACGCCTGACGAAGAACGACACATTCTACAGGCTGTCGGGCTCCTGCACATTTCAGTCACATTGTTCATCATGCACTCGCTGACATTTACCATGAAAGATGGATAGATAGGGGCTATAAATAATCAGTAAACATTAAACATGAACTTGTAGACCAGACCAATGATGACACGAGCAAGTCATCCGAACTTTGTTACTGTTTCTCGTCGCGTTACCGAGACAGTATCCGTAGCACTATACACTATGGATCGAGGAAGACCGAAATCCGCTCTACGCCTGACGAAGAACGACACATTCTACAGGCTGTCGGGCTCCTGCACATTTCAGTCACATTGTTCATCATGCACTCGCTGACATTTACCATGAAAGATGGATAGATAGGGGCTGTAAATAATCAGTAAACATTAAACATGAACTTGTAGACCAGACCAATGATGACACGAGCAAGTCATCCGAACTTTGTGACTGTTTCTCGTCGCGTTACCGAGACAGTATCCGTAGCACTATACACTATGGATCGAGGAAGACCGAAATCCGCTCTACGCCTGACGAAGAACGACACATTCTACAGGCTGTCGGGCTCCTGCACATTTCAGTCACATTGTTCATCATGCACTCGCTGACATTTACCATGAAAGATGGATAAATAGCGGCGGACCAGTCTTCATGGCCTACACATTCTCCCGAGCTCAATCCTTTGTATTCTTATCTGTGTGGCCACCTAAAACAATTAGTTTATGCAGTAGACATTAATAATGCAGTGACGCTTTGTCAATGTGTTATGGAAGTGCGGGAGTATTTGAAAGTGTCCACCAGTCAATGATCCGACGGGTGTATGCGTGTGTAGAAGCAAACAGAGGACATTTTTAGTTATAATTTTAGTTATGAGTTGCTGTGTTGAAATACAACGATGACCTTTTGCTCATATGTTTATATGGACATTCTACCTTGGTTTGGTACCAGGAACGCGCTCCAAAGTTTGTAAAAGTATATTTGGATTGTACATTTAACAGCGTCTACCGTTAACTTTAAACTTAATGACTCAAAAACGAAGGATTTGCGGACATATGGTTATATAGGCATTTTTCCTTGTTTTGGAGTGAGGAACCCGTCCCCAACGCTTGTACAAGTATTTTTGATACACCCATATATATATATATATATATATATATATATATATATATATATATATATATATATATATATATATATATATATGCTTAACAGCGTTCAAGTCGCCTGAAGATCACGTGAGCGTGGAATTCGAATTACGACTACGGATACGAATTAACGTTTTTGGCCCTGTCTAGGCAATCTAGGCTTCGAGCACTTTACTGAGTAAGTAGATTTCCCATTAGACCTTTATCTTTTTCTTTTTTTCAGTATTGTCGTTTTTGTTCAAGACTTATCTGGATAAGAGTTTTAGGTTTTTGGCAAGTTCTCTTTTGGTTCCATCAACGGTTTTATTTTTCTTATACACACACACACACACACACACACACACACACACACACACACATATACACACACATATATATATATATATATATATATATATATATATATATATTAAGTACCAGAATTACTGGTTCTTTTTCCGAGTGGAAACGCCTTTTGGGCAGGCAGTTTTTTTTTCATAAAGTGCTCGATATCAAAAGTTAGGATAGATCGTTAACAGCATTAATTTGTAGAGGTTTATCACTGAGCGGTGTTAGTTCAGTCATGCCTACTACGTAGTTTCTTGAGCACATCAAGATAACATATTCACTCTTCAGAGAAAACAACAAGCCCTGAAGAGTGAAGATGTTATATTGACGTGCTCACGAAACTACGAAGTAGGCATGGCTAAACCAACAGCACTCAGCTAAATGATAAACCTCTACAAATTACACACACACACACACACACACACACACACACACACACACACACACATATATATATATATATATATATATATATATATATATATATATATATATATATGGTCACATTATCGGGTGAAAATTATTGCTTTGCTGAATTTTGTTTTTCAGATATTATTTTCTAGATTTGTCAGAAAATGTCCACAACAGAAACTGTGACCTGGAATCGGAACGAGAGTAACAATGGTTCTTACACATATCCATCATAAGAATTCAGAATATGAAATTGATAATTCTAAACATTTTAAATGCATCAGATTTCGTACCAGTTCTAACAAATTTAGTATAGAAGATAAGGAAATTAAACGCAATATAGTTTGCATTTTTGTCCAACATCGTAAGAAACTACAAAACTAATATATTAACTTGAAAATGCGAGTTGTGTTTTTAAATAACCTCGTCATGTAATGTGTCCAACTCGTTCAGAAATGTCAAATTGTAATCTGCATACGCCCATTTTCTCAGAAATTAATCACTGAAAATAGTTTCAAATGAATAAAAATCGTGCAACCCTTCAGCTGACACTACAAACTGGCGTTTCTCAGCCGATGCGCCAGGGCGCATTAACGCGCCCTTAGAGGTAGCCAGGTGCGCCCCAAATTAACAGAAGAAGAATTTTTTAATCATTTTTTAGTCTTATAACAATTAGAAGCCGATAAAACGGTATGATCTCGTAAAGTCAGTGACTGAAACTCATTCATAAAACCTGAACTTAGAAACTTGGGAGAAACTTATATAATCTTGTTTAAGTAATAAAAATATTTTCGGTGACTGAAATATATAATGTTTTTTTAAATAAATAATAACTGCAGTATTCCCTTGTAGCATACCTACGGTCGATAATAGGTATGTCCCCATTCACATAAATGCAGTAGTAAATACTGTATGTTGGTCTGCAATCGGAGATTCATCTCCAGTTGTGATGCTCGAACTCTCTGCCCGAAGGCAGAGAGGATCCCCAGACAAAGCTATGTCGATGGAAAACAGCTACCCGACCCCGTTTTATACGGGGTCAACGGAGAATTTTTGGCCGAGCCTACGAGCTCGATTAACCTACATTAAATTCGGCCTTGTGCCACATCTGACTGTGTCTGGCAGTTGGTAGATAACCTGCAGTTGGAAATTAGTTTCCAGCTGTGCTGGTCAAACTCTCTGTCTCCAGGCAGAGAGGATCCCCAGATGAGGCTATGTTGAAGGGCAGAGTCTCGCCTCGGGAAGCAGCTACCCGATTCCGATTTATACTGGGTCTACTGGGATTATTTGGCCAAGCCTACGGGCTCGGATACTCCACATTAAATTCGGCCTTGTGCCATATCTAACGGCGTGGGGCGGTTGGTAGATATCCTGCAGTTAGAGATTCATTGTGGAATTCACTTCTAGCAGTTGATTACTTCTTCTACGCGCCGTTGGCGAATCTTATATGTGTTGTTCTTGTCCTAAGTATTATCGTTCATTACCACCCTTCGTTTGATTATTCTATTCAGTAACCTTCCCTAGGTTACAACACGTAGTTTCGTCACTAATTTGCAAAATGATTAATATATAACAATATTTACAATATTCTATAATATTTGAAACGGCAATTTCAAGAACATAGAGAAGAGTACACGTATACACATACAAATAATTAGTTATTTATTCCACATGAAATACATTAAAATTTAAATGTGTGTTCCGGGGTTTTAATTATTCTACAAGTGTACCCTGAAGTAAAAAAAAAGAAGAAACGCCGAGGTAGTATTTTATGGGATAATTAAGAACAAAATACGACCAAGGACAGAACCCGGGGGGTGGAGACACACCTGCATTAGTACAAAAGGATCTAGAAGAATGGTCGTCCAGGATGACATTTATTTCACGATTTGATAAAGACTGAATCAATTAAAAAATTTCGTCCGGAGATATCATAACCTTACAACTTATGAAGAAGGCTGGTATGCCAAACCCTGTCAAAAGCTTTCGAGATGTGTCGAAAACAACAGCCCAAGCTTCCCCGTTCTTATCTAAATCTTGATAGATCCTTTCCGCAAAAATCGTTAATACATCAGTAGTTGAGCTAGAGAGGTAAAAGCCATATTGCTCGTCTGAAAGAAGGTCTTGCGATATGTGATGCTTAACCAATTTAGAGTTGATTCCGATAAAAGACACCGTGTTAGAATCTTATGGGATTTACAATTACTGGGACCGTGTCCGAGCAAATGGAAAAAGTTAAGCTGCTTATTTAAGAGGAAAATAATAAACTGTCACCTTATCTTTTTTAAACCACATCAACGTTGGCTAGAAAGCATGAAGCCGGAAGAGAGTTCCACAAGAGGGACGTTCAAAAAAAGAATATTTATATATTATTAATTTCACCCAAAGTAAGGCAATAAAGCCACTACGATGCAAAGGATTACCGAGTGTTAGAGAATATGAGAAAAAACACGATGAGAGAGAGAGAGAGAGAGAGAGAGAGAGAGAGAGAGAGAGAGAGAGAGAGAGAGAGAGTAATAAGATTAAGAAGACAAGATAATGATTGACATTGCATTTACATTTTTGAAGATCAAAGCTGACTGGAATGCAAGAAGCTTGGAAGAGAAAGGAAACTCCTAGCATAGAACTTATGGTTAGGTCTTGCCATTTCAACTGTAAAATGATGAGACCTTGCCGCCAATCTAGTACTGCGCTTAAATTCCTAAAGTACAATAAAGGAAAGTAATATTTTTTAAATCATTTCACACCAGGCAAGGCAATAAAGCCACTAAGGTGCAAGTTGTTACTGAGTGTGAAAGAATATGAATAAGAAAAACGTTTAGGCGTGAGAACAATAAAAAAAAAACAAGAATCAAGGAGACAAAAGCTCACGATTGATATTTGATTTAAATTTTCTAAGATTCTATTTGACTGGAAAGCAAGAAGCTGGAAGAGAATTGCACAAGCGAGATGTGCAAGAGAAGAAACTGTTAGCATAGAACTTACGGTTACATCTAGCCATTTAAGCTGTAAAATGGTGAGACCTTGCCGCCAATCTAGTACTGTACTTAAATTCATAAAGTCTAGGTACCATAGACGAAAACTCATCAGAACAATTACCATGAAAGTATTTATCGAAAAGGCCCAAGGAAGCTCCATTACGGCGGTAGGAATGTATATTCGGATAGCAATTCCTCTAAGTATATTGGTGAAAGCATATTTTTTTATACAGTTTTTCTTCTTAATAGTCCCATTCTAAATGGCACTTTTTCCTCCTGAAATGAGGTCAAAGTGTTTTGGGTGTGTTTAAAAACTAAACAAAAGATCTACTAAAAATGAAATTACTATCTCTCCGGCGCAACATAGGAAACAAAGTAAAAATACGCTACCAATTCTGGTTGCCACGAAAATTCTCCCCGTCTCTGAAAATGGTTAAAAAGCACATGAGGCAATAAACTCTGTGGACAATTTCTCTATAAACTTTTATCTATGTGCCGTGTCCCTTCAGGACATTGACGATCATGACTCTTCACAATTTCCTGTCCTTTATAGCTCTTAATAACTTTTGTCTTTTCGCCATCTCTTTCAAATTCTGCTCCACTATCCATTCGTTCAAGCTCGGATGTGCGGGTGGTGTAACGGTATCCGAGCAAATACCATTGGAAAATGCTATTTGCTTCTCCACCAGCTAATTAGCAAGATTTGCATCACTAAAACCACTATTATCTAAACAAAATGAAATTGCGTATTTAGATTTTGGCATTGCATAAGCCATAGAGGTTGATATGCCGCTAAACAAAAACTTGTTTCTTCCTGATGTTCAGCATAAGTGTTCTTTTAGTTACCATAATCTCCAGAACTTTGTCGTTGTCCACATGTTCTATCTATGGTATTCTAAGCATCCTTCTGTAGAACCCCAATTATGTTGTTTCAAGTCTCTTCTTCATCTGTGAGGAGATTGTGCTGCATTCACTGTCACAGAGGACTGATACTACAGAACATTTCAGTACGATTTTCTTTGTTTCTAACGATATTTTTCTGTTTCTTGATACTTTGCTTAGCTTTTGGAAAGCATCTTTCGCAATCCCACTGCGCCTTCGGATTTCCGTGTCGCACTTTCCGCCCTCTTTCCGTACAATTCCCAGATATTTATCTCATTTCGGTGCCTCCAATCTGTAATTTCCACGAGAGCATAAGGGAAATTGAATAAAAAATTACAAAATATTCCTTTACCATCAAATTCAATCATATATATATATATATATATATATATATATATATATATATATATATATATATATATATATATATATATATAGTTATTGGTCAGAGTTGAATTAGACCAGGAAACAGTAGCATTTAAAATAATTATTTATGCATGTATAAAGAAAATAAAAAATTAACAAGCAGAGCTATTAAGTTTAATAAAATTCGGAGATCAGCCAATCACGTTACCCTGGTTTCAACCATTCGGTGTCATCAGGTTGAAACCAAGGTAGCGTGATTGGCTGATCTCCTAATTTTTTTAACTTATATATATATATATATATATATATATATATATATATGTATGTGTGTGTGTGTGTAAAAATTTAGATATAACTAAAAATATATTTGTAAAAAAACAATATAAATAAAGACAAAGAAAAACTAATATTTGCCGACGCGTTTCGTCCTCTGTTGGGTACTTGCCTTGATATATATATATTCCAGTCGAATCCATTACATTCACTTACGTGCTAATACCCTTGGGAAAGGTGTGAATCCTCTTCTTCTCCCTCCAACTATGGGTAAATAGCAGGACAGACTGGGTTCTATAGCCTTGGATGGCAACTGGTCTAGGAGAAGGACAACTCTGAATTCAAAACCTGCGGAGGGTCGTTTGGGGACCTTGTGGCATTCGTTGCACCAGGTCCCTGTATTCGTCCCTCCAAAAAGTGTGGATGGCCCTGCACAAAGCCTTCACCACTATAATCAAATCTTGTGTGGGTGTCGGGCTTTCAGTTTCTGGGAACTGATCTGTCTGACCCTCATACGTCGAGTTCGACGGGAGAGTCCATCATCATCATCATCATATATATATATATATATATATATATATATATATATATATATATATACAACCTTAAGGGGATTTATCGTCTTACTCAGGACGCGGATGTAGTTTATTGTCATAACCAGGACGGAGAGAGACAATAATGATTTACTGATGATAATAATAATTTACAAATTCTAATGGTTGATCTTTAGCTGGGGAGCGGGAGAAGAGGTGGATTTATACTTTTGCCAATGATATTTGCGCGGATGTGAATATAACAAACCCAGCCGGAACTTGAACTTGGCTCTCCGATTTTCAATTGAGAGCCGTTATCTATTACACCAGCAGCAAGTCCCATCTTAAAGCACTTGGTATTTGCAAATGGTCAACCAACTAGGTACTGACCAGGCTCGATGTTGCTTAACTCCATTGATCATGCGAGGACCGGTATTTCAATGCGGCATGGTATTTAGCTAGAATTTGCGTGGGATATATAAGCTATCAGAATAATAGTAAACATTTATTTTCATTATGTAAAGATTATGATAGTTGAACGATGCTCGCAAAAAATTGAGATTTAAAGGCGCGGTCAAATTTTCATTTTCGTTCAAGCATATCCATATGTAAAGAGTAGATATTTAAAGCTGTGTTTTCGGGCGCCATTTTATATCGTCTGCTTTAATCATTAAGACTTTTTTCCATTCACTGCTAATTGTCCCGTTTCTTTCGTTCTGTTGATAGGTACTGTATTTAGATAGCATCTGTGTCTGTAAACCTTTCTCTAGAGTTACATGACGGTGATTAAAAAGTAAAACTAAAGAATACACTGGCCCGCACCCCAGTGGAAAAAAAGTATGTAAAAAAAGAGAAAGGAACGCAAAAATGTGTATTCGTAACCACACCTTGTTTTAAAGAATTTAGGGCTATAATCAGTACTGAAAAATAACTAAAGTCTCAGGTAACAAAATGAAAAAAAGCTGTATATAGTATTTTATACTAAGGCCTCTTCTCACATTGTAAATAACAAACACCTTACAGCGTTTAACCATATTTAAAATGACATTAAAAGTTTTCTGTATACTATAGACTTGCTCTTGGGTAACGCAGTTATTATTATTATTATTTTAAAAGATTTCTTTTTGACCTGTATTTGTTTTACACTCACATGACGGATCATAACCAGTGAGCTAGGGCAGTGATTCTCAACCACTGCCCCGGCATACATATATATGTGTACGTGGAAGTAGTTATGGTAAAGTGTCAGTATTTGAATAAATGAATAAGTATTAAACATTTTTTCAAATAATTTTGTTCACTATTCTTCGATTAAGTTATTTTAAAATTTTTTTTAACATTCATTTTTTGATTTAAGTTTTTAAATTTTTATTTTTTAATTTAAGTTTTTAAATTAAAAAATTATTTTTATTTTTTAATTTAACTTTTTAAATTTTTCCTTTATTTGAATAAATGAATATTAACTTTTTTTTTTCATATAACTGTATTCAAAATTCTTTGTTTAATTCAAAATTTTTACAAAGTTATACTGAATTATGAATTAATACTTTCGGAGTTTCCGGTATGCAGCATTGAGCATTTGATTGATTCATTTTCCAATTTTTTAAAAAGTATATGACTCTGAAATTACGCTCAACTGAAGAAGAAATGAGGGTCTGCTTATCGCACATTCGACCAAACATTGAAGAAATCGCACAAAAAACATCAGCCGCAGGTTTCCCATTAAGTCATCAGCACAAATAGTTGAATAGAAATATTGAAATAAAGTAAGTTCATATTTGTGTGTGTATTTTAAAAAAAATCTTTGCTTTTATTTCATAACGTTGTAAATTTATACCCTTTAAAAATTTTGCTAAGTCTGCCGTGATATTTTCATTTTCTCCTAGATGTGCCGTTGCTTAAAAAGGCTGAGAAATACTGTGCTAGGGCAAGCGAAGGGTGTAATTTTTTGTTGTTCCCATTTAATTAAACAAAAGATAGCTATTAACAAAAATAAATTAATAAAATGGATGAAGTTATTTGCAGGATAAGAGCAGTGCTTGGAGATGCAACTGAGTTGCACTCTGTTCAGAGGCGGAGACACAACCGAGTTGCACTCTGTCCGGTGACGGTGACGCAACTCTTTCCAGAGACGGAGACACAACTGAGTTGTACTCTGCACGAAGACGGATACGCAACTGAATTGCACTCTTCCCGAAGAGATAGACGCAGCTCAATTGCACACAGCTGATTTACACTCAGTCCGGAAACAGGGACACAACTGAGTTGCACTCTGTCCAGAGACATAGTACGGAGACCCAACTAAGAGCTGATAACAACGAGCCGGGCAACGGACAGCCAGACACTAAAGTGATTTTTGAAGCGTAGCTTAGATGTGACACAAGGCCTAAAGTGTGGGGCACCCAGTGAGGACCGAACTTTCTACTCTGTCGTAATTGATCTAGCGAGACAAGCTTTCTAACCATTACACTACGTCGAAGTGACCGTACTCTATGGATTGATTGATGTACTTACATACATAAGTAATAAGTTCGTTGGTTGTCATGGGAAGGGCTAACAGCAAATATTTGGTTGTTATAAAAAAAAACTATTGTATTACAATAATTTCAAATGTTAATTGGCTTTAATAAATATAGAACACAGCGAAATTAGTTGCCTAGTTCCAGTGTGAAATGTCGTAGTTATAAATAGCAAACATTATTGCCTTTTGTGGAAAATGTCAAACGATTCTTAGTTGACGGAACGGGGTGGGGTTATTGTAAGTTTCATGAAATGTGTTTTATATGTTATAAAATATGAGGGTTTGTTTATTTAATTTATTGTAGGATTATCGTGTAGAAAGTGATATGACCTATTCGCGGGTCATGCAATAAATGAAGGATTTCCTTTGTTGTTTTTTGAACGTTACATTTCAAATTTATATATTCGCCATTTTAAAATGTGTATAAGATATTTAAAATGCATGTAAGAAAATTATAATACAGTGTAACCCGGATATAAGAGAGTTGTCGGGACCGGAGAAGAAGTATATTATATACGGGTTTCTCTTATAGCCGGGTTTCACTTATAGCAGGGTTTCTCTTATATCCGGGTTTGGCCTATTATATATACATTAACACAGGCTCTAATTTGGGACCAGAGAAAACCTCTCTTATATCCGGGTTTCTCTTATATCCTGGTCTCTTATATCCGGGTTACACTGTACGTATAAAAAAGTTTCATATATTCGTTTTCCAGTGCTGTCAAGCTAAGAGATACATGACGTCGCTTAAACGATACCCGAATATTTAAATTTGAAATGCAGCGTTCCCAAATATAACCGGACAGTTATTTAGTTGATGATAATGACTGAGCCGGTCGAAAGTACTTGACCAAAAAACGGAACAAAGACAGGAACTTTTGACAATTTATACACAATTTTGATCTGGATGTGCAACAACCTATTCGAAAATTGGAAAGATACAATAAAAAATGAAATAAACATATCATGTCGGTTGAATTAAGCCAAAAAAAAAAACTTGTTTAAATTGCTGCCTAAATATAAAACGTAAAATATCCATCATTCATATGACTAAATGTGGATAACGTTCTGTCTCACGAATGTAAGAATAAAATAAAATCCATTCAAAATTCTCAATTCGCATACACACACACACACACACACACACACACATATAATGAGTACAGATGATCCTTATTTTTTAGTAATGATTGTCTAGACGCTAAGATAACTTCAAGTTCATTATCACCAATGTTAATATAATTTTTAGCAAAATCTTTAGAAATGGAGGGGTAGGAGAATCGTCTGTACTCATTGTTATATTTACTCTGTTACTCACATTGAACTCTCTTTGGATTAATGTCCTCCTTGGAATTATCACTACTAATTAGCAATTGATATTATATATATATATATATATATATATATAATTAAGTAATTCATGGAGTCTGAAAGAAACCTCAGCAGAAAGCACTGGACGGCCATTTCGTCCTATATTCGCATCCACTACCGAGAATTGAAACCCTGACAGTTGAGTTATCAAGCAAACGTCATACGAACTATTCCAACAGGCCTCGGTGACGAAGAGATAGCAAATCAGACTCAATATAGCGCCACTCGCTCACATAGTCCGTGGTGGAACTCAACTGTACGTGAGAGATTCATGGAAGATTGAAGTTTATAAGCAGTAAATTCGACTGTACGATCCTTTGTGGCCGAGCGGTAAGGCACAATAGGCTATATGATGGTTCTGTATAGGATACAGGTTCGAATCCTGTCGAAGGACGAATATTTTCTATGAAGATTTCTCGGACATTCAGGCCGGTAAATGTTATTTAATACTGTTTATTATAAAACAGAACATTTACTTAAATACTTGTATCTATAAAAAGAGTGTTAAACATAAAAATATCTTTAAATAATTGTCGGACTTTGTCCATTTCATAATATATATATATATATATGAAATAACAACACATATTTTACAATTTTTACATCAAGAGTGTTTCTAGTAGGAGCCCGACGAATATGTGGTGTTGTGGGAGATGTTGGATCGGATGGGGTGCTTGAGGAAATTATTAGAATGAATGAGTCGGATTAGAAATATGAGTTAAAAATGCTCACATAAAGCATTTAAATAATTTAAATGTTTCTTTCCTTGTAAAACTTTGGTTCTATTTGAAAGCTAATGACCTAAATCTAATCTATAAAAAAGAAAAATCATTTTATGCATTTCAATAAGGTTTTTAAAAACTTCTTAAGGTCAATGTATCATGGATCCGCAATTTTAATAGAAATATCTATCTATCTATCTATCTATCTATCTATCTATCTATCTATCTATCTATCTATCTATCTATCTATCTATCTATCTATCACTGTTTATTCATATCTATCTATCTATCTATCTATCTATCTATCTATCTATCTATCTATCTATCTATCTATCTCATTCTGTTCATTATCTATCTATCTATCTATCTATCTATCTATCTATCTATCTATCTAATCTATCTATCTATCTATCTATCTATCTATCTATCTAATCTTCGTTTGAACCGTTTTGCCATTTAGGACTTCATTAGATTAAAAGGATGTCGACGTTGATATGATTACACATGTGCATGAAAGAGAGCGAACGCTGAAATTTTAAATTTAATTTAATATTTTTTTTTAAATATATGTTTTGGGTATATAGTCCAGCTGATTTGCTTTAGTTTCTTTTTCTCTTTGTTTATGGTAGATTAAAAATGTCTGTTCATATCTATCTATCTATCTGTTAATTATCTATATGTCAACTTTCTTTTCTTACAATATAACCGCGTTCTTTTTTCAGAACAAGTTAGTTTACTCAAGCCTGTCTGTCTTTATTGCCAGCGACAAAAACGAAATCGGAATATGTGAAATTGATTGATTGAATCGATAAACGTATCTGTTAAATTGGATTCAGGTATAAATACGAGATAACATTCAAAATACCACGTAATTTGCAATATATAAATCAAACCATATTTTTCAATGAACATCCTTACACGGTTAACATCCTTTATCTTATGTTGTCGATCAATATTACTTTACCTATGCCTTAAAAAATGACAGTAACTTTGCTATTGCATTTAACATAGAGATGAATGAATGGAATAT
>OZ038514.1:18316242-18353742 GCA_964036315.1 Acanthosepion esculentum
CCAGGTCGCGCAGTTCCAGAAAGAAACAACGCAGATGAATTTAGACAACCACCAGACGAAGATTGAAAGGAACAACAAGGTCGCTCCCACATCAAGGTAAAGTCTTCGATTGGTGTGCTTGGTTTATTCTTCCCTGTTACCACAAACGTTGCTTCGAAAATTGGACAAAATTATTTTTTGAAAGCTATTCAGAGAAGTATTTTCTTCTTTTCCTTATTTTATGTAGTTTTCTTTTCCGAGGAGCTTATGCAGTATTATAATTTTGATTGTAAAATGGCAAATTTCATTTTCATTGTTAATTTACATACATGTTGTTGACCATCATTTGGCACACAAAACACTTATTTGTGTATTTTCTGTATTTAGAATAAAACTCTCATATGTTTTTAAACTCAGGTCGTGTCGTCTGTTTTTGTTGTGTGCTCATATAAATTTATATTGTTACCTCAAACATTTGTTTGAACTATTTTTTCGAAATGTTTGTTTTTATTATAAAAATCCTGTAATATTAACTTTTTTGCAACAAATGCAATAAAGGACATTATATCGGTGAAACAGGTACGGAGTCCGTCTTTGTTTTAATAACCTTAAAATATATCAAATACAAAATAAATTTCATTGTAGCTGCACATTTTAATCAACCTGACCATAGTATTGATAATGCTAAATGTGTTCTTTAGGGTCTCCATTTAAATTTAATGCCAACATGAACGCCGAATGTTAAAATACATTTTTAAAATAAATTCACACATTCTAGGTTTATCTAGGAATTTAGGCAGACCGAATGAATACAGTTTCAACAAAAAGCCATTTACAAACCCTCCACAACCCCAATCGTAGCAAGCAACTAGACCTAAACTACTTCATTTTATTTCTCGTTCTGAAAAGGCACAGGCGTGTCCGAAAATTCTGATTTTTGATATCTTTTCTCATCATGCTTCTATTTGGTCTAAACGCCTAATAATATACAATAAATAGTATTTTTATTGTCATTATTATTGCTGTTTTATCTCTTGAATTTCTTTCATCGGCCTATTATATCTAGATATTATAAAACGCAAACGCGGACAATCTTCTTTCTTTATATATATATATATATATATATATATATATATATATATATATATATATATATATATAGGTATGTTTTTATTTACAGGAATATTTGTATATAAACATTTTATATCTAAACTAGTTATATATTTGTTTTTGGTGTCTATGTTTTTTAATTTATTTAAAAGATCAACAGATTTTGTTTTATATGCGAGGAGCTAATTGGACCAAGAAGTTGTGGTAACATTTTGGCTAGTGTACCGCCTAGTTTATGTGGGTCTCTACCTGTTCTTGCTATAATGGGTCTCATCAGGATACCTGGGTAATGTGTTTTTGATAACATTAACCAGATATCGCTATGAAACCCATTATATAGGTAGCGACACGCATAAACTAGGCGGCACAAAAGCCAAAATGATAAACCCACTTCTTGGTACAAGTAGCACTTTTAAATAAATTAAAGAAAACATAGACGTGAAAAACAAATATATGATTAGTTTAGATATAAAATCTTTATATATATATATATATATATATATATATATATATATATATGTGTGTGTGTGTGTGTGTGTGTGTGTGTGTGTAAGTGTGTGTGTGTGTGTGTGAGTGTGTGTGTGTGTGTGTGTGTATCCGGTTCACACTCACCCTGGTCTTTTGATCGGGCTTCCGGTTTCTTCTAAAGTTTGATTTAGCTCTATACTTCTAACGATTGTTCTTTGCTATGCTAATATAATTTTTCACAACCCACTACCTTGAGTGGCTCTGGGGCATTGTATCGGCTGAACATTAGTTTTATATATATATATATATATATATATATATATATATATATATATATATATATATATATATATGTATATAAAGAAATATAGTCTTAAGGTGTGCTATATTTATGGGATAAAGTGCTCAATATCAGAGATAGAGCGTGTGTAAATATAAAAGTGTCGACTTCTATGTTCACTTTTATATATATATATATATATATATATATATATATATATATATATATATATATATATATATATATATATATATATATATATGTGAAAATTTCTCAAATTTAACTTTTAGAGAAGACAATATTTGTAAATAAATGACAATAAGAAAACAGTAATTGCTGACGCGTTTCGTCCTAATGCGGACTTTTTCAAAGCAAGTAACGAAATGATTTTAATCAAACAAAGAAAATTAATAAAAACAAAAAACAGAGTGTTCTTAGCAACGGGAATGTAGGAAACGCTATTTTCGTATTTTTAACTGAAAATGACGTCAGTTAATGTCACGTGTGGAGAATATTTCATTAAAAATAAACAAGCAAGAACGCCGCTGAGAGGATATGAGCTTATTGAATACCACCCAAAGACACCTATATTATATGGATTACCAAAAACTCATAAACCGAACATACCAATGAGACCTATTATATCAGCGATAGGTAGCGCTCCACATAAAATAGCCCGTAAAGTAAGCAAAATTTTAACTCCACTCCTCGGCACCATTAGTCCAGCACACATAAAAAATTCAGGCGACCTCCTAAATAAATTAAAAAACATAGACATTAAAAACAAATATATGGCTAGTTTGGATATAAAATCTCTCTATACAAACGTCCCCATAGAAAAATGCTTAAATCTACTAGAAAAACACCTAACAAATGCAAAAATTAAATTACCCCTATCTACATACAAAATCATAAAAATATGCCAACTTATTACCAAGCAATGTTTCTTTACTTTTAATAACCAAAATTACAGACAGAAATTTGGTTTACCAATGGGATCTCCTCTCAGCGGCGTTCTTGCTTGTTTATTTTTAGAATTTCTGGAAAGTGACTCATTCAAAAATATTCTCCCTACAAACTCTTCATATTTCAGATACATAGACGACTCATTATTAATATTTCCCCAAAACACCAATTTAACCGATCTTCTCTCCAAACTTAACAACGTTGAACCTACTATAAACTTCACTTTCGAAACTGAAACCAATTACACTCTTCCTTTCCTGGACGTTTTGTTACATAGAAATAATAACGAACTTAATTTTGACGTTTACAGAAAAGCCACAAACAAAAATGATCTGATCAGTTTCTACTCAGGTCACTCTTCAAAAATTAAATCTGGAATCATTATAGGTTTCTATCTAAGAGCATTAAGAATCTGTAGTCCCCAATATTTACTTAAAGAAGAAACATACATAGAAAATACATTCAAAAACCTACAATACCCATATCATTTCATCCATAACGCAAGAAGAAAGGCACACAAAATATACAATCGAAACAAAACTAATAACATCATCCGCAATAGTAAATTACATGAAAACAGATACATAATACTACCAACCAACTCTGTTACGTCTAATATCCAGGATAACCTATCCCATCTAAATAATCTTAAAATAGTCACAAACACCTCGAAAACAATTATAGATATAATAAGATCTCCAAACAACAATAGCAATAACATTTCTGAAGCAGGCATTTATACAATAAATTGCCAAAACTGTTCCTCCCAATATATTGGAGAAACAAGTAGAAACATAAAAAAACGTATCAATGAACACAAAAGAGACCTTAGAATAAACAACTTAAATAATGCCTTAGTAATACATAGGAATAAATTCAACCATAATTTTGATTTTAAAAACTCTATACTTATAAAAAAAGAAAATAACTCACTCAGAAGGAAAATCCTAGAGAGTGCCGCAATCGACCAATACCCAAATATTAATCTACGCCCAGGTTTTTTCCCTATTTCACCTTTTCTAACAAAATTACTGCTCTCACAAACAAATGTACACAAAAACATATTAAAATCAAAAGAAAATGGTTGAATCCATCAACAAAGATTAATGAAATATTCTCCACACGTGACATTAACTGACGTCATTTTCAGTTAAAAATACGAAAATAGCGTTTCCTACATTCCCGTTGCTAAGAACACTCTGTTTTTTGTTTTTATTAATTTTCTTTGTTTGATTAAAATCATTTCGTTACTTGCTTTGAAAAAGTCCGCATTAGGACGAAACGCGTCAGCAATTACTGTTTTCTTATTGTCATTTATTTACAAATATATATATATATATGTATAGTGAGAGAGAGAGAGAGAAAGAGAGAGATTAAAGGAGGATTGCTGCTGAAATACACAACTATATATATTTTTATTACTTCCAACGTTATTTTTAATGGATACTCGTATTTCAGTAGACGCTTCGTTTTTAAAAAGTGTTTATATCACCTATGAGCTTGCGCACCGAAGAAAAGCTAATAAAGAAAATTTGCCATATATATATATATATATATATATATATATATAGTCATCCACAGACAGACTGTTTCGCTGTATCACAGCTCATCAGTGTGGCTAGACGTCCGGTTGCCTCTGGCTAGAATCGAAAACCGGCTGAATTCGCGTCAGTCGGAAATTTTATCCTGAAGCCGTTGGCTCACGGCAGAGAAGAAGGTGAATTTAAGCGTATTTATTTTTAGATAAACACATAGTGACTGAGAGAACTCGATTCAATTTACCGAAGAGTCTTGCATTATTAGCCGTAATAGTCACTGTTTACAAACCCACACATCCTACTGCGCATATAAAATAATATATATATATATATATATAATATCTGGATAAAATAAATGAAACAAAATCGGGTGTTTTTTTTTAAAGTATTTATTTCTGTGTTTTTTTGTATATATTTAATATTTCAGACCACCTCGGTCTTTCCTCAGAAATGTTGTTTAAAAGGTTTTTAAACAACATTTAAGAGACTATCATCAGTCTTCCACCAAAAATTCAAACAGTCGCATTGCACATCACGTGACATGCACGCTTCACGACAAACGCTGTAAACAAACACACAAACACAGTATCTCATTTGATTTCTGAGGAAAGACCGAGGTGGTCTGAAATATTAAATATATACAAAAACACAGAAATAAATACTTAAGAAAAAAAACACCCAATTTTGTTTCATTTATTTTATCCAGATATTATATACATATCAAGAAAGTATACGTGGCCTCTCATTATGCTATATATATATATATATATATATATATATATATATATATATATATATATATATATATATATATATATATATATTATTTTATATGCGCAGTACGGAAAGTGATCAATATCTGTGATAGAGGTAAAGAATGTATGGATATGAGTTTGATTGTTTATATGGGTGTGCTTGTGTGAACTAAAATGCGTACACCTGTATGTATATCTGTGTGTGTAAGAGTATCATCCCAAACGGACACAGAGGAGAAATTCCCCCTCCCACCACCAAACATAATCAAACAGAAAAAAAAAACAGATTGATCCAGTTTTTAAAAAATAAACCAGTTTGTCTGATGATTGCCAAAGTGTGAAACCCAGGGTCACAAACTCATATCCATACAACTGAATATTCATCACTTTTAAAAGCTCTTTACAGTGGGAGGTGCGTATCATATGCGAGTTTCCGATGAGTATATTGCGGTTTCATGGTGGTTTAAATTTGACCTTATTGAACTCAGGTCGAAGAGATATAGCGTAAGTCGTAATAATAATTCATGGGTTTATTATGGTTACGTATACAAGAAAAGTACTAAAAGTTACGTTCAAGTATGAAACAGACTACCAGCATACGCGGTATCTCTGATATCTTTTACCTATAAATATCTTTTACCAATAAATATTGCATACCTTAAAACTATATCTTTATCATATATATATATATATATATATATATATATATATATATATATATATATATATATATATATTACTTCAAACGTTATTATAGTGGATACACGTATTTGAACTAGACGCCACATTCTTATTTTTATTTTAAACAGTGTGTATTAGGTCTTAAGACGCTATAACGCTCGCCATAACCGAGCAGTAAAGCACAGAAGATCAAACGGTGTTTTCTCCTACAAAGGAGGACATAGGTCCGTTTCCTGCCAAAGGGTACATTTTATTTATTAATTTTTCTCAAATATGCAAACTGATAGATGTTATACACACTATTCAAGGTAAAAATGAGGATGGGACGTCTATTTAAAATACAAGCATCCACTATACTAACGTATGGAGTATTAGGCGTGTCGGATTAAAGGTGGGTCAATTGATTCTTCACACACACACACACACACACACACACACACACACACACACACATATATATATATATATATATATATATATATATATATATATATATATATGTATATTGTGAACTCTCCCGTCGTTAGGGATCCTAAGCACGGCTAGGTAGCGGAAGGAAGCGAGAACTCCTCCCTACGACGTATGAGAGTCAGGCCACTCAGTTGCTATGAACTGACAGTCAGACAACCTGCACATATGATTTGATTATAGCGGTGAATGTTTTGTGCAGAACCAACCACACATTTTGAAGAGCCGAATATAGAGACCTGGCGCACCGTGTGCCACAAAGATCCCCAAACGACCCTCCACAGGTTTTGAATTCAGAGTTGCCCTTCTCCTAAAAAAAAAAAATGAATTTTTGACGTCGTAGTGATTCAAATATAATTCAAAAGACATCTGAATCATTACCACGCAAAAAAAAAAAAAATTTATAATATGTGGAAATATCTACTCTTTGCTTGAAGAAGGTCGCGAAACCAGAAACCCATGTAGCAGAATTATGGAAAATAGAATATAATATAGATTTTAAAATAAAAAATCCACGTTTCAACCCAAAACGTTTACAGTTTATTTTCTTTTTAATATATATATATATAATAATTCAAAAATACGCTTTTAAGTAGGCGCCCGAGGGGGTCGTCAGTGATGTTTTTGACTTGGTTCATCAAGGAGTTTCGGGTCTTTCAACATCATACGCCTCATCACCAAATCGCCCCAATCAGGGGAGATCAATCCCTGATTCCCCCTCACAGTGGAACGCTAACAACTACTCTGGCCTTTTTAAAGAATTAGACGAAGAAAGACCACGTATTCCGCACATCCGATTGGATGTTTGTACAACCAATCCGCTGCGCGAACTATCTTTTAAATGGCCAGCGGTGGGGACTGGCTTTTTGGTGTATAGCAGTTTCAATGGATAACCGAGGAGGTAATCTTAATATTCCTAAGTTTAATCCCTTCCCTAAGTATTGTATCGTTTAAATATTTGCCGTTTGTAATTTATTTGTGCTTTTTTTTGAGGGGGGGGGAAACTTAAACTCAACCCTACTATGACATTTTATCGTTTAGCCCGATACTTAAAATTTATTACAGGTTAACTTTAAATGGATGTATTCACTAAATTTAAATAATTGTCCATGAACATAGAGTATATTTCTTTTCCTGTACACACAAAAATAAAATAAAATAAAGTACAATAAGCACCATAATATTCCTTAACATTGATACATTTATATTGAGTTTAAAAGTTTATTTGTGACGCGTTTCATCTGTTACGACATCATCGGATTGGGTTTGTTGGCGTTGTTGTGACTACGCATGCGCATGATCAAATGACGCTGGTAGTTTCACATTTTTTTAAAGAATTTTTGAAAAAAAAACCTTTGCTTTGTTAATAAGGATTGCCAGAATTAATATATTGGAGAAATCTCAAATAGTTTAAACAAAGGTCTACATGAACACAAAAGGGACATAAAAAACAACAACACACAAAACGCATTGGTTGCTCCCCGTAAAGAAACTGACCCCAATTCTGACATAAAAATGTTACTTTAATTAAAAGTAAAAATAATTGACTAAGACGAAAATGTATAGAAAGTGCCTTAATCGCTAGTTCAGCTACAATAAATTTACGTTCGGGTTCTTACAATGTATCAACATTCTTGGTAGATTTTCTGTTATCAAATTGTGAGATATTTAAAAAGAAAGGTAATGGAAAGAAAAAGTAAAAGAATATAGATAAATTTGGCTAGATTGCAAAAAAAATTATTTTAAAAAAAATTGGAAAACAATATATGAATATTTATATATCAAGAAACACTTCTGGGGGAAAATAGTATGACAAAGTGGAAAAAAGTTTTCTTGTGTCGAGTTTTCATCGGACTCAAGGATTTCATCAGATAAGTGAGGATAATGTTGTGAGTGAACGCAGCGCCGGGCATTGCTTCCAGAAGTTCAGGTCGGGAGATCTGTGACTTTGTGATGAATCAAACAGTGACCGGTTACAGGTCCTGGAGGATTAGGTCCAGAAGGCGGCCATAGAGAAGGACAGCAGCCAAATCTGTGGTGAGCTTGCCGAACGCTTCCAGATTTCTGATGAAAGAGTCAGACTTCACCTGTACGATGAACACACACTGTCAGAAGCCAACAAGTAACAACGAGTGACAGCCTGTTTCTCGCTGCCTTTTCCGCATCGCAATGTACGTATGTGCACAGAAGCTGTCTTTGAGGCGTTGGAACACATGACATATTGTTACAAAATATTTAGATGACAGCAAAATGAAGGTATTGGCGTACTCCACACGAAGTCCTGACCTAAACCGCATTGAAAACTTATGGGCATATTTGAAGAAAAATGTAAGAGAAAGAAATCTTTTGAATTTGGAGGAAGTAGAGGCTATTCCCAAGAAAAAATGAAACAAAATAGCTATTAGTGGGTGTAGTTATCTTGTAAGGAACTATTAAGTAGGATTAAAGGCAATAATCAAGAATAAAGGTTACACAATTGATTACTGAGGCAAGAGGGGCAATAATTCTCTCATGTTAAATGCTTTTTGATGTATATTTGTATTATTTTTTGTCATTAAAAAAATTGTGTGAATCTCTGTACATTCTTTCAAATCCATTATTTCATGATTGACGAAAATGGGACATAAAGTTTTCATGTAAATTTGAGGTATTACAGCTTTATTTGCAATTATGAAAGGGAGTGAATAACTCTTTACACAACTATATATATATATATATATATATATATATATATATATATATGAAGAAATATAGTCTTAAAGTGTGCTATATTTATGGGATAAAGTGCTCAATATCAGAGATAGAGCGTGTGTAAATATAAAAGTGAACTTAGAAGTCAACACTTAGAGGCGACAGTCTGTTTCATGCTAGATGCAATCTTCAGGCCACATCGCCTCTAAGTGTTAACTTCTAAGTTCACTTTTATATATATATATATATATATATATATATATATATATATATATATATATATATATATATATATATATATATATATATACACGGAGGACGTATATTTTTCTAACAAGATTGCTCGAATCTTCAGGTTAGTAGATGAAAATAAATAAATATACTGTAAATTTCAGGTATTACAGCTTTATTTGCAATTATGTAAGCTGGTGAATAATTCTGTCCACAACTGTATATATACATACATACATACATACATACATATATATATATATATATATATATATATATATATATATATATATATATATATATATATATATATATATATATATACGGAGGACGTATATTTTTCTAACAAAATTTGTTGAATATTCAGGCCGGTAGATGGAAATAAATAAATATTCTGTTTAATAAATAAAAACAGTATCTACTCAAATATGAGTATCCATTTAAAAAAATAACGTTTAAACAAATAAAGATATATATATATATATATATATATATATATATATATATATATATATATATATATATATGTGTGTGTGTGTGTGTGTGTGTAAGTTTTAAGTTTTATCGCAAATTTATCAGAATATATAATTTTTGAATTTAAGTTATATTATCAAGTCGGATGGTTAATTGCTAACTTTTATTGACCCAGAAAACGCCCTCGTCACCTTGGTTGTCCCTAAGAAGGAGGGTGGGTTTATTTGACGTCATCAAATGTGTGGCGTAGATTTTCAGCGTGATACTTAATAACAACCAGAGACAAACATTATTCATGTCTACCGACAAGAGTGTATGAACTCTTACTGAATGGAAAATTTATATTTTGGAAAAAAAATATTTGACATGTTTCACCAACATGATGTCACGCATTTTAATAAAATAGTGCTCGATGTAATATAACAGAACTAAGAATTATATATTAATAAATACACGTTTTTTTTCTTTGCCGGTAGCACAACTCAGGGTTTCATGCACAACGCAATCTTCAGGTGCTGAATTATGAAATTGGGTTGTGCATGAAACTCCGAATCGTGCTACCGGCGAGGAAAAAAAAAAGTATATTTATGAATATACAGGGTACGATATGTAAATTGTCATCATTTTATATTTTTAATGTCGCGCATGCGCGTTGTTTATTTTTGATTTTGTCATCTGCACATTATAGTATGATCTGTTTGTCACCGTCTGTGAGAAAAAGAGCACCATGAAGCAATTCAGTCCACCAGAAATTTGGAAACGGCAAGCTCTACTGCTTGTCTAATACGAAGCACGGAGTGTTTTGATGTCAATTTGAGGTCAGTGCAGAGGATTCGGAAAGAGTTAGATGAGTGTAATGGTGATTACGAAGGTACGACAGCTCGGAAAATTCACTCTGATCGTTCTGCTAACAAAAGAACTCTCGAATATTTTGGTGAGTGATTCAGAGTCAACATGGGAGTCCACATCAAGTGCCTTGATGAGATAGTGCTGTTCCGGATGAAGAGGGTGGCTGCTGGAAGATTCGATGTCTGGCAACAGGTCACACAAGCAGAACCCAGTCATGGCTGTCAGACAATATCTGCGATCACATCACCCCTTACGTCTGGCCACCTATCTCACCAGACTGCAATCCCCTAGATTATTATGTGTGTGGCACCGTTGAGCGAAAGACCAACAAAATTCCTTGTAACACTAAAGAAGAACTGAAAGCAAAAATTATGGCAGCATTCACCAACTTAAACAAGGAGACCGTCCAGAAGAGATGCAGGAAATTTCAAAGTCGTCTGGAGGCCGTTGGAGAAGCCTATGGCGATTTTATTGTATAAATTTACTCTTTAGCATTTCAAGATATTTTTGTGTAATTTTGGTAAATATATCTGTGAAAATGAGATGTCAGTATTATTTTCATTTTTGCGTAATTTAAACGACAATTTATCCAGCGCACGCTATATATAATGGATAGCTACACATAGTTTTTGCTTTACCATTTGCACTCCTGATGATGGGAAGTACTTGGGAGATATAAGTAATTTTCACTGTTATAGTGCGTTTCTTCCCTCATTTAATTGTAATATACGGAAAATATTCGTGAATATGAAAGGATTATGATAAAAATAAGCAGACATAAAGTTTGTAATTTATTCAGTCAGACAAGTCTAAAGAGAATTTGCTGCTTAAACATACAAAATTCAATATATATATATATATATATATATATATATATATATATATATATATATATATATATATATATATATATATATACGAAAAACAAAGAAAATAAATTCCTTTTGATAATATTTGGAAATATCCACTCTTTGCCTGAAGAAGGTCGCGAGACCGGAAACACGCGTAGCATGGAAAATAAAATAGAATATATATATATATATATATATATATATATATTTAAAATCCTCATTATGACCAAAAACGTTTGCGGTCCCTCTCTTCTTTTTAATATATATATATATATATATATATATATATATATATATATATATATATATATATATATGTATATATATATGTGTATATATATGTATATATATATATATGTATATATATATATTTATATATTCATACATGTTTCATTAAATAATATAGATAAGTGTTGTCTATATATTTTATATATATATATATATATAGTGTGTAAGGTTAATGTTTTTGCAGATCTATATTACTGTTTATACACTCCAGTAAAACTTTAATTCATCTGCGTCTATAGATTGATTCGTATATATAAGAAGTTTGCAGAATTTAAACAAATCGTTGTATTTTTACTGTGTCAGTTTATCAAAACCTTGTTGTTAAATATTCTTTGCAAAGGTCAAGGACAAATGGTCTGACCATCGACTGCAGACACCTCGCATTTACATTAACTTTTTAAGGTACAGATCCGCTCCCGTACATCTTATCCGTTTTGTTAGATTTGATCTTCTCGATCGATGGTTAGCGTATCTAAACGCCCACTGCCACTGACTAGCCGTCTCTTAACTGGGCGTTACAGAATTAAAGTGGCCTATCTGCCCTGCTATATGTCCACAACCGACTTATCAGGAATGCTGGAGTTATTCTTTTCCTAAGAGCATTAGTACGATTGGAACAGTAGCTGTTCCAGTCGTAATCAGAAGCCTGTAACTGAAATCTATTGCATATATATTGGATTAATACAAATATAAAAATGTGTCACTTCGCTGATTGATGCTATACTCATCACATCTGGAGACGAACTTTCGTGTAATTTTTCGGTCCACTTGTCAGGAGATATCAGCAAATGTCTGTCAATTTTCTCGTTTTATTTTTATATTAAATTAAAAATAATTGATGCGCTTTTTGATTGATGTTAAGTTGATTTTTCTTGTTTGTATGCATATGTATATATGCGTGCGTATGTGCGCAACTATGAGTGCGTGTGTACGTGTGTACATATGTGGTTGCTTCTTTTCATAATTTACTTGTATCCTAATACTCTTTGATTATTCCTTTTCTTTCTTTTCTTCGTCTTTCGACTCCGAGTGTCAAAAGAGAATGTAACCGAAGTTGTTTCCGATGTCAGAGACGACTTAAAATTAACAATTAGGCTAATATTCCAGAATATTCTGAGGTTTTCTAAAGTTTTTCAAAATATATGTGTACTCCATTTTTTAATTTCTTGTTTAAATAATTCTTCGTCCAATTCCCCTCCGTCTCTTCTTTCTCCCCCTCCTTCTTCTTCATCCTCTTCCTTTCCCTCATTTTCCTTCTTTTCGTTCTTCTTCGCCCCCTTCATCTCAATCTCCCTCTTCTCTTTCGTCCATTTCTTCTCCCTCTTCCTCCTCTTCTTTACTTCTTCTCCCTCTTCTTCGTCCATTTCCTCTTCACGTTCTTTCCCGCTTCATTCTTGTTGTTGTTGTTGTTGTTGTTGTTGTTGTTGTTCTTCTTCTTCTTCTTCTTCTTCTTCTTCTTCTTCTTCTTCTTCTTCTTCTTCTTCTTCTTCTTTGTAGAGTAGAAAGGAAGTCCTAATTAGATAATAGGAGACTTCCACAGGCAAGCATAAGTTACCCCCTCTGATGTTATATAAACAACTGAGTGGCTGAGGGGGCAGATATATTTTTGTATTTGTATTTCGTTGGTACGAGAATAAAGTAATTGAGAATTACTCCTACCATTGCAGTTGTGGTTATTTTACACACTCTCACTCATCTTTTCTTCTTCCTCTCCCTTCCCCCTCCTTCTTCTGCTTCTTCTCTTTCCATTACCTTTTCATCCCTTTCCTCTTCTTCTTCATATTCCTCTCCCTGTCCTCCTTCTTTTCTTCTTGACCTTCTGCTTCTTCTACTTTCACTTCCTCATCTTTTTCCTCCCCTTCTTCTTCTTCTTCTTCTTCTTCTTCTTCTTCTTCTTCTTCTTCTTCTTCTTCTTCTTCTTCTTCTCCACTTTCCTCTCCGAAACTACTACTACTACTACTACTACTACTACTACTACTACTACTACTACTACTACTACTACTACTTCTTCAATGAATACTTAAATGGCAAAGGAAATATTTCTGTCATTTTCAGTTGCCGTTACGTTATGCTATCACTCGCAACTACAGATTCTACCCACCACCCTTCGTGTCGGAAATTGAATTACAGGAAACAAGACGACCCCGACGAAGACGACGACGTGGTGGTTTCTACTATTGTTGCTGCTGCAAAACATTTGTCTTGCTGGCAGTTGCCCTGGTACTCATGGGCCTAATCGGAGGACTGTCTTATTACTTTAGGACAAAAGGTATGTAGCACTTCATCTGGAACGTTCATTTTAACAATAAATATTATTTTTAAATAATGAGAAATAAAAGAAATTTAAATAAAAACAAATAATATCATTGCGTATATTGGCACTTCGCTTTTCCCTAGACACTAGGCAGATGTGCTAATCTTAATGGAATTCTTCTACGGCTTTCAAAAGGTCTGTTTCTCTGCCAACTTCGCCTGGTGATTTTCCCCCTTCCACATTTTAAAGCTCAAATTCTATTTAATCTGTTGCTTATCTAATTAAAATCTGTTGTGACTATTGGTGGTATTTTTTATTTTCGTAGTAGAAAGTTTTACATAGTACACCTCGGTTATCTAGATCATGTTGTCTTTGTATTTGGTAAGTTCATCATTTCTGTCTTTTAATTCAAGCAGTTGCTGCTTATCTATGTCGATTCTGGATCGAACATTACTTTTATCTGACGGCTTCTATGTTTTCCAAATTCATCTCTTTTTTCGTTTTACATTGTTTGTTAATATGGTTAATTCTGTATATTCAGTTGTATCCATCCCGTTTTTCATCAATTCTAGGTAGTGACATTGAGTTATCTCCCTTTGGTATTACTATTTCCACTTGTTTTCTCTGTTAATTCTTACTTAATTGTAGTTAACTCCGATGCCGTATTGGGATGGCCAAAAGCAGAGTATTGCGAGACAGGAGGATTTCATTGGTAACAAAGAAAAGAGTACTGAGCTGCTACGTGACATCTGTCCTCTTTTGCAGCAGCGAGTTTTGGACGGTCATCTTAAAGATGAAGATATGGTTCTACAGATGGATGTTGAGTATATCATGGACTGAGCGTGTGAGCAACGATGAGGTTTTGGAGGGGATGCAAACAAAGCGGAAGCTTATACTTAACATCAGGAAGAAGCAGATGAAATTTCTGGGAGAAATGAGAAAGGAAGGACTGGAGAATCTGATACTCACAGGTCGAATAGAGGGAAACAGAGACAAGGAAAAGCAACGCATAACATACCTGGCAGGCTTAAGCAAGTGGATGGGGGAGGTGGCAGAGGAACAAAACTTATTGAGAGCAACAAGGGATAGAGGGGAGTGGAGAGCCATGATCGCCTACGTCCTGAAGGTACACGGCACATAAAAAAAGAAGAAAATTGCTATTTATATTTTCTCTTTATATTTATTTCGGTTGTTTTGCAAGGCCTTCAGAATTCGGTAATGTCCTCTCTGACCGTATTAAGATATTTTTCTGAGAGTTATTTTTGACAATCTCAATTTTAAAACCAATTTTGAATCTGCAAATAACCACTTCATTATCTATTCCTATAATTAAATTTGTTTCTGTTTCTTTAAAGGGTTTTCCAGCAATTGTAAAATAAATTTACAGTTTTCTCTCTTCATTTGTTTTGTGAAGTTGGACGGCTTATCTTGTCACTTTTGCTATGTCAAGCGAAATCTCGTTATCACTTGCTAAAATGCTCGTTATATTCGAGACTTCGTAGACGCCGGTACTAGTAATAATGCCTTCCAATCATATTCGCACTAATAATACTTGTCCAAGTAGTAATTGCAAAATAGTATAATGATCAGAAGAGAATCGTAATCCCTATAGAGTAGAGAGAGTGGATAGACAAGAAGAGTGAACAGTGAACGTATAGTCATCACGCTACTTCCCAGGTATTCACGTGATCTACTTAATAATGGAATCGCCCGTTTAGTCACTAGTTTCAAACTACAGTGTCGGCAACAACAATTTTGCTTTTCTAAATCTATTTAAAGGCTCTTTTGAATAATTAATGCCAAATGTACAAAGCAAGCCATTTAAAGCTATTCATTTAGGTGCAGATGAATTTACAATTTTACTGGAGTGTATCAACAGTATTATGCATCTGCAACAACAGTATCTTTATAATCCATATATATATAAAGACATTTTATGATATGTTTAACGTTCTTTTTATAGATACAAGTATTTAAGCAAATGCTCTGTTTTATAATAAACAGTATTAAATAACATTTACCGGCCTGAATGTCCGAGAAATTTTCGGAGAACGAAAATTTTCTATGAAAATTTCTCGGACATTCAGGCCGGTAAATGTTATTTAATACTGTTCATTATAAAACAGAGCATTTGCTTAAATACTTGTATCTATAAAAAGAACGTTAAACATATCATAAATGTCTTTAAATAAATTGTCGGACCTTGTCCAATTCAAATATATATATATATATATATATATGAAGAAATATAGTCTTAAAGTGTGCTATATTTATGGGATAAAGTGCTCAATATCAGAGATAGAGCGTGTGTAAATATAAAAGTGAACATAGAAGTCAACACTTAGAGGCGACAGTCTGTTTCATGCTAGATGCAATCGTGGCCTGACGATTGCATCTAGCATGAAACAGACTGTCGCCTCTAAGTGTTGACTTCTATGTTTTATATATATATATATATATATATATATATATATATATATTTATATATATATATGTATATATATATATATATATATATATATATATATATATATCGTCGTTCGTCCTCTGCATGCAGAGACGACCTTGACTTCGAAAAACTGGGGGCGTGTTTGATGTTGCGGGGTGGGGGCTGAACCAGTGTCGGAGGCGGAGCCCTCTCGATCTTTTCTTTTCTGGCATCTCTGTTCTTTGTCCCTGATTCTTTTCCTCAAAATCAGGCACTCAGGACCTTACAAGGGAGCGCCAGACGTGAATGTGGAATGTCAGAATGCATGAGAGATTCCTTCAGAGTGAGCGCTCGTCTGGGGATAGCTCGTTATAGAGCAATCTCTTTGGGAGGTGACAGTCGTCCATGCAACGGACCTGGCTAGCCCATCGGAGCTGATAGCGCAGCAGGATGTGACGGATGCTCTCCATCCCAGCACGTTGTAGCACTTCAGTGTCTGTCCTGCCACAGCATTTAGAATGTTTGGTTGAATAATCTAGAAAGCAAAATTACGGCGTCTTTCTTACTCAGTTTTGTAACAGCACAAAGAAATTGATCCGTGGATTTGCGAGGATTAAAATAAAATAAATATGTATAATATGTCCTTATTATTAAGCCATATATATATATATATATATATATATATATATATATATATATATATATATATATAGGATTATTATAAAAATAAATACACATATGTCTGTATTATTCAATGAAACGTTTGAATATATATATATATATATATATATATATATATATATATATATATATATATATATATGTATATAAATATATATATGTATCTCTCTGTGTGTGTGTGTGTGTGTGCGTGTATAACCCAAATATTATTAAAAACGACAGACATTTTGTGTCGATCATTAAAATTAATCAACACAAGGTGTCTGCAGTTTTAAATAGTATATATATATATATATATATATATATATATATATATATATATATATATATATATATATATATGTGTTATGGGTTCTTACCTATAACTACAGAATGAACTCTTCCTAACACTATGTATACTACGCTTCTCAAGAGAGAGAGAGAGAGAGAGAGAGAGAGAGAGAGAGAGAGAGACGAATCGAGTCGAGCCGATATTAGTTCACTCCAAACCAGACTGACAGTCATACTAACACCTTCCACATATTGTATTATTATTCCGTGTAATATATCTTCGTTATTTCTACTCTTGTGTTCATGTTGTTCTTCCTTGGTCCTAACCTGGACCATAACAGTGGCGACGAGGATATTGAAGAAACGAATTCTACGCGGAGATTCTAAAAAAACAAAAACAAAACAAACCTTTTTTGCTATAGGTCGTCCATAACAGAGGCGACAGAGGTATTGAGAGAAAAAAAACAAAACAAGTTCTACGTGAAGATAAAAAAAAAGGAATTTTTTTTGGGACACCAACCTTAACAGTGGTAATAAAGACACGAATTTTACCTGTCAGCCAGAACAGAATCGAATTCTACGCAGGAAAACATTTTCGTACTAAGGTTCCAGAACAACAGGCGACAAACACCTGAAGTCTACACTGAGAAAAAAGGAAAAATTGTTACACAAAATTACGGTGTAAACATGGAAGACTTTAAGGCAACAATATTGGAACTAATGAAAATGCAATTCGAGCAGCAACAAAAAAATGAGGAAAGACAGATTAGGCTCGAAGAAAAACAATTAGAAATTCAACAGAAAAACGAAGAGAAGCAACTCGAACTACAAGAATTACTACTTCGGGCAGTAACAAATAAAGGACAAAATTCTGGAAATGAAGCGGCATTCTCGCAAAATGCTATATGGAGCTCTATCAAAGACTTCACTTATGCACCGGACGAAGACAAAACCTTCGCGGCTTACTTCAGAAGATATGAAGATTCATATGAGTTTGATTGCGGAAATTGGTCAGACGCGAAAAAAGTACGTCTACTACTAAGGAAACTAGGGTCAAGCGAATACACTAAATTCGTAGACTACATCCTACCGAGGAAAACGAATGAGTTGACTTTCATGGAAGCCGTGAAACTTTTAACGGAATTATTAATCCGAACACTTCACTATTCCACAAAAGGTGGAAATGTTTAAATTTAACAAAAAAGGATAGCGAAGACTATATAACATTCGCTTCCGTAGTAAACAAACACTGCGATGACTTTAAGTTATCTAAACTCAGTCCTGACAATTTTAAATGTTTGATATTCGTGCAAGGCCTGGTTTCGACTAAAGATGCGGAGATCAGACGGAGAATTCTAACAAAACCTGAGAGTGAACCAGAATTGACGCTACAAAAATTGGCTGAGGACTGTCAGAGATGTATAAGCGTAAAAAAGGACTCGAAAGATATCGAAGAGTCTGGCGTCGCTCACATACGAAAAGTACAACGACAAACACGTTTTTCTCCCTCCTCAAAAACAAACCAAACAAATTATTTTACTACAAAAAGTCAAATGAAACCTCAGAAGAAACCACCACCCAGTCCATGCTATCGCTGTGGGACTTTGCATTAATACAAATATTGTCCATACCGCTATAAGACTTGTCTGTCGTGCAATAAAGTGGGACATAAAAGTTCGCACTGTAGAACAAAGAAAGAAAAACAAAAGCCGAGTAAGAGTCACTAGAACTGACCAAGCGGAAGGGATAAATATATGAAAATACGTACACGTAGAAATGTTAAACAAAAAATCAGATTACAATTAGATTCAGGATCAGATTTAACCATTATTAGCTTACAGACGTGGAAGAAATTAAACAAACCGATCATGTTGAGAACAGATAAAATAGCCAGGTTGGTAACAGGAAAAATCAAATTTGAAAGGGAGATTATCACAGATGTGACATTCAGCGGGATGACCAATAAATTAAAGATGTATCTTCTAAAAAATACGGAAAATTTATTTGGAATTGACTGGATGCAGAATTTTGACCTCTGAGATTTACCGATAAATACGTTCTGCCAAAAAGTGGAAAGTTTATCTACCGAAGCAGAGAAATTAAAGGAGAGTTTCCCCGACGTATTTTCAGTCGGTCTCGGGAGGTGTAAAAAAATGGCGGCCAAAATCGAACTAAAAGAAAATGTACAACCCATTTTCAAGAAGAAAAGAAATCTACCTTTCGCATCATTAGAAAAAATAGACGAAGATTTGGATAGACTCGTGAAAACCGGTATATTAACAAAGGTGGAATATAGTCAATGGGCAGCACCTACGGTTTACGTGAAAAAGAAATCGGGTGAGATACGAGTATGCGCTGATTTCTCGACGGGATTGAATGCAGCGATTAAGGATTATCACTATCCTCTCCCTAGTCCAGAGGAAATTTTCACAAAGTTAAACGGAGGAAAAATTTTCTCAAAGATAGACTTGAGCGAAGCATACCTACAAGTACCAGTACTTGAGGAAAGCTCGAGGTTGTTGTGCATAAACACACATAAAGGGTTATATAAGTTCCAGAGATTACCATTCGGGATCAAGGTTGCGCCGGCGATATTTCAGAAAATAATGGACACTATGCTAGGCGGACAAAATTACTCGCAAATCGAAAAAGAAGGACTGGAGATTATTTTTGCGGTTACGAGATTCCACATATATATTTACGGTAGATTTTTCACCTTACAGACGGACCGTAAGCCGTTATTGACAATATTTGGATCAAAGAAAGGTCTACCTGTCTACACTGCTAATAGATTGCCAAGATGGGAGACGATTTTATTAAACTATAACTTTAAAATGGAGTATCTTCCAGCAAACAAAATAGGGCATGCAGATGGTCTTTCGAGACTAACACCAAAGAAAACGGAGCCATTAGAAGATTCCGTAATTGCAGCTCTACGATATGAGGAATATATTAGAACATCATTATGTAGTACAATTCGAGGCCTCCCCGTCACATTACAGGAAAAAAGAAACGAAGCAGTGAATGACGAATTTATAAAGGAAACGAAAACAAAAATTGTTGGAAAAGATAAGCATATATCAGACAGTTTTTCTCTATGCGATAATGTTCTGCTATATAATGAAAGAGTAGTAACCCCGAAAACGCTACAAAGGCGAATCCTAAAGGATTTTCACATGGGCCACCCAGGAAAGAACAGGATGAAATTCTTAATGCGATGTTACGTGTACTTGCCAAACATGGATCAAGATATTATACATATGGTGGACAAATGCAAGGGCTGTTCCCTAGCAGCCAAGGCACCTCCGATCACTCATAAGCCATGGCCTAAGACAGATCGACCGTGGTCGAGAATCCATGTAAATTTCGCAGGTCCATTAGAGGGTTTCTACTACTTGATTGTAGTAGACAGTTACAGCAAATGGCCAGAAGTATTTCGTTGTAGAAAACCTTCTTCTGAGACTACAATAAATTGCCTTCACGAGCTGTTTGCTCGTTTCGGAGTGGTTGATTGTTTAGTCACCGATAATGGGACACAATTTACATCTGCGGATTTTCAAGAATTTTGTGAAACTTTTCAGGTGAAACACATCAAATCCCCGCCATATCACCCAAGATCAAACGAGTAAGCGGAGAGGTTTGTAGATACATTAAAAAGAGCACCAAGGAAAGCTTATGACGTACCAACAGGCTTTACAACAATTCTTGCAAGTGTATAGAATTACACTGAACAGTACTACGCCATCGGCATTATCGCCGGCGGAAGTGATGTTCGCCCGAAAAATTAGATCGGTATTCGACAAATTACTGCCCAAACAGACAAAGCAATCACCAACGTCGTTTGTACCAAAAAGAAAATTTAACCCAGGGGAGAAAGTTTTTTTTAAATGTTCAAAAACAACACACCCGTGAACGTGATTTACATAATTCAGTGTCCGAAGTTCTCGCATAAAAGGCACTTAAATCAGATCAGGAAGACGCTGTTAGAGGATTCTAACGGTCTACCTCAGGAAGAGGAGGAAGTGATGGACACAATATTTGACACATTCAAAATGCAAAGGCCTCAATGAATTTCAGAACCGCGGAAATCAAGCAGAAAAAGAAAATTTACAGAGCCTTTGATGATTAATCCGAAGAGGGAAAAATATTAAAGACCCCTGCGAGGTAAAAGCTTGGGAGTGGGGTGTTACGGGTCCTTACCTATAACTACAGAATGAACTCTTCCTAACAATATGTATACTACGCCTCTCAAGAGAGAGAGAGAGAGAGAGAGAGAGAGAGAGAGAGAGAGAGAGAGAGAGAGAGAGAGAGAGACGAATCGAGTGGAGCCGATAGTAGTTCACTCCAAACCAGACTGACAGTCATACTAACACCTTCCACAGCTTGTATTATTATTCCGTGTAATATATCTTCGTTATTTCTACTCTTGTGTTTGTGTTGTTCTTCCTTGGTCCTAACCTGGACTATAACAATATATATATGTGCGCGCGTGTGTGTGTGTGTGTGTGTGTGTGTGTGTGTGTGTGTGTGGATATTGAGGTAAACACCAAGTGGCGACAATCTGAACGCAATTATAGGTCATCTTTTGACCTGAAGATTACGTTCGAGCATGAAAGAGACCATAGCCACAGTGTCCACTTTTGTATTTACCTACGCTCTATCTCTGATATTGAATACTTTTAGTCATATCTTAAAACTATATTTTATCATATATATATATATATATATATATATATATATATATATATATATATATATATATATATATTGGCGAAAATGTATGACAAACTGGAAAACTAGTGACGCGTTTCGTTCTTTAGGAATTCATCGGACTAAACTTTTCGCCGTATAAAACTTTGCTGCATAGGATTTTGCCGTAAGACAATTTTGCCGCATTTTTTTAATATGCAAAGTACTTTCTTATAAAGTATATCTGTCTCGCTCTATTGTTACTTTGATTTAAACATTTTGATAAGCGAAATTATAGGATTAAAATCCTACATCAGTCATCCTCGTCAGTGAGAAGTGCAAAAAATTTCAACTTGACAACAGAACCTACGTCACCCAATTTCATATTTCAGACTTAACGTTAAACTTTCTGTTAACATAATACCAGTCTTCCTAATAATTCTAACTCAAGCATTATATATTATTTCAAACAAATTGAATACGCAACTAACTTCAATATAAAATATCTGATCGTAGAATGATGTTTGACCCTGTAAAAAAGACATCCATATATACTTGATAACAAGGTACTTCGCATATTAAACTGAACATTACTCCGAAAGGGAGTTCAAGATAAGGGTATTAAAAAAATGCGGCGAAATTGTCTTACGGCAAAGAAGTCTATATAGCGACGTTTCCTACGGCGAAAATATTTACCGCGAATGTTCCGGATACATAATCAAATAACCGAAAATAAATCCCTTGCTCTCTATCAAATTACTTTACATAAAATTCATTTTCTCAATCAAATAGTAGAAAAATAAAATTCCTTTTGTCTATCAAATGGCCGAAGTTAAATTCCTTTTCGCTATCAAATAACCAAATGGCTGTGTGAACGAAAAAGGAAGTGTATTAATTGTAAAGATTTGTAACATTTATGCTGAAAGTATATCGTATAAGATGTATAAAAAATGAAGATTTCAAATTGACAAAAACTGTCTCGTGATTTTATACATTTCATAATTTTTTTCAGCGCATCCCCACACAGCAAACGTTACCAGTCCTGTATTTAATCAGACGGACACAACTTTACTGAATTCCTTCCCTACCACCAAATTGGTAGACACAACCATGGGCGGTGATTTTACAACTACAAACAATTCGGAATTGGAATCAACGAGTCCCACTCAGACAGGAACTATCAGCGGAAAAAGTGAAATTACGATAGGTCACACTGGCGACAAGAGGACAACACCGTTCTCTCCAGCAAACACAAAGGAATTTTCTGTTACTCAACTCCACAAAACTACTTCACCCGGATACCCAATCGGAACATTGACGGATAACAAGACTCTATCCACAGCTTTAGGTATGTAATCATGTTCATAAATATGAATTTTTTTTCATCATTTCATTCCAAGCAAGGCAAGAAAGCCACTAACACGCAGCTGAATACTGAGTGTGAAAGAATATAAGAAAAAAAATTATTTAGGAGCGAGAACAATAAAAGAACAGAAATTAATAGAGAATAGAACGATTGATATTGTATTTAAGTTTTTGAAGATCAAACTGGAGGGAAAAGCGAAAAAGGAAAGTATTAGCATATGACTTAAGGTTACATCTAGCCATTTATAAAATGATGAGATCTTGCCGACAATCACGTAATTCGCTTGAATTTATAAAGTCTAGGTACCATAAGGGAGAGTTCATCAGAACAATTACCAAGAAAGTATTTATAAAAAAAATGAACTGATAGTTACATTACGGTGGTGGAAAAGTGACTGAAACCGAGATGCCAGGTCAGGACCAATTACATAGCACATTGTTCTTTGGATTTTATCAAGGATTTCTAAAGATATGGCCGAAAACCAGAAAAAAAGTGACAGCAATATTCTAAGCAAGGACGAATGTTAGGCTTGTCAATATGTAAGATAGATTCAGGCGAAAAATTGTCGTGCACGAAACAGAGAACCAACTTTCATAGCGTCAGACCTAGGAAATGATTCGCTATATATTTTTTTAATTTCATATCAGCAGAAAACTTTACCCTGAGAAGACGCAACCAATCCAGGTATTTAGAACTAGGCATGCTGATGGAAGGCAGATAGGGTTCTCTCAGACGATTAATAGAGAACGATTTCGTTTTGGAGTCGTTAAAATTAACAACCCATCCTTTGCCCCATTTAACAACAGAATGTACGTCATTTTTTAGATCAGCTGCCAATTTGGTCTTATCGAATCGATCAAACATACTATTAAGATAGGGGTAAATCGTTGCATAATCACCATCGATACTGAGTTGAGAACTGATGGCATCAGTTCGATCGTCGATGAAAATTAGAAACAACGTAGGTCCAAGGATAGAGGCGTTCATCTTGTGAAGAAAACCGGGGTGCCAGACCCCGTCAAATGTCTGCGAGATATCCAAAGCAACAGCCCGAGCTTCACCATTCTTATCTAAATCTTTCAGTAATCGTCGTTTCTACATCAGGAGTTGACGTAGAGAAACGAAAGCCATATTGCTCGTATGAAAGAACACCCGCGTGTGGCGATGCTTACCTAATTCAACATTGATTAGGACACACACACATGGGAGCATCCCAAACGCCATCATCATTATACTCGTAGAAAATACGACAAGTGCACGATAGGTCACACTGGCGACAAGAGGACAACACCGTTCTCTCCAGCAAGCACAAACGATTTTTCTGTTAGTCAGCTCGACAAAACTACTTCATCGGGATACCTAACTGGAACATTGACAACTTTAGGTATGTAATCATGTTCATAACTATAAAATTAATTTTTTAAATCATTTCGTCCCAAGCAGGGCAAGAAAGCCACTAACACGCAACTGGTTACTGAGCGTGAAAGAATATCAGAAAGAAATTATTAAGGGGCGAGAACAATGAAAGAACAGAAATTAATAGAGAATGTAACGATTGACATTGCATGAAAGTACAGTGTAACCCAGATATAAGAGAGTTGTCGGGACCGGAGATGAAGTCTCTTATATCCGAGTTTCTCTTATATCCGGGTTTGGTCTATTTTGTTTAGGTAAGTGTGGTTCTAATTTGGGACCAGAGAAAATCTCTCTTATATTCGGGTTTCTCTTATATCCGGGTCTCTTATATCCGGGTTACACTGTATTTACAGAAAGACAGAAAATAACGATTAATATTGCATTTAAATTTTTGAAGATCAATTTTGATGGGAAAGAAAAAATTTGAAGAGAATTTCACAAGCGAAAAAAGAAACTATTAGCATAGAACTTCCGGTTACATCTAGCCATTTATAAAATGATGAGATCTTGCCGACAATCACGTAATTCGCTTGAATTTATAAAATCTAGGTAACATAGGGGAGAGTTTATCAGAACAATTACAAATAAAGTATTTATGAAAAAAGTCACAGCAAGCTGTAGTACGGCGCTGTGAAAATATAAAACATTCCAAACACTACAGATAAACATATATATATATATATATATATATATATATATATATATATATATATATATGCATTTAAAAATAAAGATCCTTGATAAATAATAATAATAATGATGATGATAATGATAATAATAATAATAATAATAATAATAATAATAATAATAATAATAATAATTCTTGTTAATGGCTCATAAAATAGCCGAAAACACTCGATTATATTGGACATTCGGGCTGTTTTTACACATTTTATGTCCAGAAAAGAAAGCACTTAAACGAAAAAAGAACAATTGAATAAAAAGCTTAATCGTAGTAACATTTTAAGTGTTTTTAATGACATTTGTGTGAAAGTGGGATTGATGCCCAAATACAATATACATGTTTGCGCGTGTGCGTGTGATAAAATATAGTTTTAATATATGTTATATTTATTGGTTAAACTTGCTCAGTTTCCGGGATAGACCGGGTGTAAATATAAGAAGTCTAGATGCTGATGTCAACACCGATTGGCTACAGTCTGTTTCATTCCTGAATGCAATGGTTCATATAAATAGTCGAGGCCTAATTCAGCTGGCATGGCCTGAAGATTGTTTTTAATCATGAAAGAGTCTTCTGCCATTCGGTGCTGACATCAGTGTCTACACTTCTGTTTATATATATATATATATATATATATATATATATATATATATATATATATATATATATATTTTGAATTGGACATAGTCCGACAATTTATTAAAGACATTTTTGATATGTTTTAATAAATTGTTGGACTATGTCCAATTCAAAATGTATGACGTCATTTGTTTACATTTGATACACTAAGAGCAGATATGAATAGAAGAGATTCATGGAAGATTTAAGTTTAAAGATAGTAAAATCGACCTTGCTAACCAGACGCTTCTCTGTGGCCGAAAGGTTAAGGCACGTCACGCGAAATGACGGTTCCGTATAGGATACAGGTTCGATTCCTGTAGGAGAACGAAACTTTTCTATGAAAATTTATCGGACATTCAGGCCGGTAAATGTTATTTAATACTGTTTATTATAAACAGAGCATTTACTTAAATACTTGTATCTATAAAAAGAACGTTAAACTTATCAAAAATGTCTTTAATATATATATATATATGTAGATACAAATATATCTATATATATTTCTCTCTCTCTCTCTCTCTATATATATATATATATACATATATATATATATATAGTGTTGTTCAGAAAGTAATACAAGACAAATGCAATATTCGACTCATTTTTCCGAACAGGTTAACAATAAACATCGAATAACTCAACCCAAGGGATCAACCCCGACAGGTAGCATCATTCTTATAACATGTAAAGTCAAATGATTAGAGTCAATCCTTGGCATTTGAGGCATCCAATTACTGCAGTAATGTTTGGCACTACCCGCACGTACGCGTATAGGACTCCAGGTTTATGGTCTGTCATTTTCACCATGTATTTGGGAGCCTGTAACTGTAACGTCGAGCTTTCTTTCATTCTTGTAACAATTATTTAATGACAAGACCTTTACACGTACAAAGATCATTTCAACTTTATTAGAATTCTTTACCCCTAGAAAACCGGATTCAATAGATTTAGTCGCCAACATCACGTGTTCTCTTCGGTTGCATTCTAAAATTGCACAAGAGAGCTTCTTAGAAGAAATCAAATTACTTTTCGATTGAGATACCTCAGTGGGTGAGTAGCCATCATTATTTCTACGACAAATCCAACTGCTTGGAGATATTCTCTGATATGAGAATGAAAATGGTTACCATTTTTATTTTCTTGTTGATTAAACTGTCCCTATCTATCAAACAGACGAAGTCAAAATTCCATCTCTCGATAGTAGAAGATAAATCCTTTCTCCATCTATGAAATTACTGAAGATAAAATTCCTCCTCTGAAAAAAAAATAACCGAAGATAAATCCCTTCTCCTCTATCAAATAACTGAAGATAAAATTGCTCTTCTCTGTCAAATAACCTAAGATAAAATCCTCCTCTCGAACCAATAACCGGAGATAAATCATTTCCACTCTATCAAATAACTGAAGATAAAATTCCTCTTCAATATCAAGTAATCGAAAATAAAAAATTCCTCTTCTCTATCAAATAACCGAAAATACATTTTCTCTTCACCATGAAGTAACATACAATAAAATTCCTCTTCTGTATAAAATGGCCTCTGTCAAATAACCTAAGGATATATGATAGAATCGGTTTTTAATATTTTCGGGGACCGTTTGTGGTATGACAATTTTTGTGAAAGTATGTCGTATTTCTCAAATTGACAATGAGTGTCTCGTGATTTTTATGCTTTTCATAAATTTTTCAGCGCATCCCCACACGGCAAACGTTACCAGCCCTGTGTTTAATCGGACGGACACAACTTTATCGAATTCCTTCACTACCACCAAAAATGTAGGCTCAACCACGGGCGGTGATTTTACAACTACAAACAATACAGATCAGGCAACAACAAGTTCCCAGCAGACAGGAACTGTCAGCGGAAAAAGCGAAATGACGATAGGTCACACTGGCGACAAGTGGACAACACCGTTCTCTCCAGCAAGCACAAAGGATTTTTCTGTTAGTCAGCTCGACAAAACTACTTCACCCGGATACCCAACCGGAACATTGACAACTTTAGGTATGTAATCATGTTTTTGTATCTATAAATAGTATTCTGTTAATGTGTCTGTGTTTCTGTGTGTTTGTCTACTTGTTACCTCATCCTGAGCAAACCGTTCGTCCGATTGGCATGAAAATTCACACACAGATCGGAAATTTACGGCATTCGTACTTGTACAGCTGTGGGACGAAGGTCTCATTTCTGCTCCTGTTACGCCGCCAACTGATCATTTCTCCTACCGCAAGTTGTTTCGTAAGTTTTTGTTTTCCGTTTGTCTGTTCAACTACATTTTTACAACTACCATAAACAATTTATTCAGCTGTTTTACTTAAATACCTGCCTTCCCGATTCTGGCAGAGGAACGTGACACCTGCTTGGCTGGGAAAACTGTCTACAGGGCTTCGTTGCGATTAAGGCTCAAGAATACACAACGGTCGAGAATGAACGCACAGGCTGCAGCAACCGCCTCTGCATCTCGGGCTTCCGAGATTCATCATCAAAGGCTTCTTCGTAACGTAAGAAACGCTGCTGCCACTGCGAAATCAAGGGCAATAGAGACACTTGACCGCAGGCGCGTCCGTCAACCCAGAGACGCTGCTGCAACAGCAACCGCCAGAGCTGCTGAGATACTGCTCCGTAGGTCTGTTCGAAATGCTAGGAATGCTGCCACCACTGCCAGGTCGAGGGCAGCTGAAACATTCGACCGCAGGCGCTCCCATCAAGACTCCCGTAGACTTTCAAGGGCTGCTATAAACATGGCCGCTGTGCGCTTATATCTACCTCCCCAAGCTCGCTGCATACGCCTCAACAGCGACATTCAGCGCCTTGCGGCCGCCCGTGGTGTTATCTGTCCCAGTAGCTCTTTTTGGTCTTTCTTGGCTTTCAATTACGACCCCGGCATTAACTTAATTACGCGTGACGACATCAATGTAGGGTCCATGACCTGCGTTTGCCAATTCTGCAACGCCCGCAAAGTTCGACTGCCACCTCTGCATGAACCACCTACCACATTGAGGGGACTAATAGCCGGCTCCCATCCCGACTCCAACCACTTCCTTAAAAAAATTAGGCAATACAACAACTCCTTTCAAATGACCTCATTTGGGGCTCAGGTGGTTAGAGAAGAGGGTTGGATGCCAACTTTCAAAGTACTGGGGCAGGTCTACCATCGTATTGGGTCTCTGTTGCTTGAGGAGACCTCTACTCCTAAATTACTTCAACTGTACTTTATTGCAGATTACAACCTACAGGCCGAAACTAGGATTGGTATTTTGCCGCCGTCCGGAAGAGTTCCTACTACTAAGTCAGGCCATGCTTCACGAGGTTAACAGATACATTCCCAGTTTCAAATATGCTTTGGAAAATGCTCCCTTTCCTTCAGCATTGTAATTGACGCCGACAAACGGCCTCATGATGAACACGAACGCCGCTACAATGCTTCTGCGTGCAACGAAGTGGCCGCTATTATACATGGGGATCAAGACCTCTTCTCAGGATTTCAGAGACCCAACGATCATATGACGCATTACAGTACCCTTTACCTTTCCCTTATGGTGACGATGACTACCACTTTGGCATTCCCCTTCATAGTCTGGGTGGCCAACCTGCAACGTCTTCCAAAGCCTTATCGTGCAAGGCCTTCTACTCATACCGTTTCATGGTTAGGGATGGAGACTTCAACCTGCTTCATAGATGCATTTTCCACCGGTTTGCGGTTGACATGGCCGCTAAGATAGAATCGGTTAGGCTTTGTTTTATACGGAATCATCAGAAACAGCTGCGCTCAGACTCCTTCGTACACTTACGCGACAGCCTTCGAAATGAAGTCAATCCCTGCGACCGAGGGAAGCTGTGCATTCTGACCTCTACCTACACTGGGGGGCCGCGTTACATGCATGAACGCACGCAGGACGCTATGACATACGTTAGGCAATATGGGCGGCCAGACTTATTTATAACGTTTACCTGCAACCCCAAATGGGTTGAGATAATGCGTGAACTCCTACGCGGACAGGATTAAACTCACAGACATGACATTACCGCCCGCGTATTCCGCTTAAAACTGGGAAAACTTATGGATTTAATAGTGAAGGGGCGAGTCCTACAGTGAAAACGCAACCACTATTTTACATTGCCAGAATTAAAAATCTTGACCGATTATGAACGGGTGGCAGTCTTCGGGTAAGCAACACAGCAGCCACCTATTGCGACCGGTTGCCCTTGATCTCATTGATTTTGCTACCAGTGAGATTCCCGACCTATCAGTGACCTCAACAACTGCGGATACGTCCGTAAGTTCAATAATTCAAACCCCAAAGCAATTTAACTACATAAAGCGCCGGCCTTTCCTGCTAGTATAACTATAAAATTAATTTGCTTTAATAGTTTCACTCCTAGCAAGGCAAGAAAGCCACTAACACGCAGTTGGTTACTGAGTGCGAATGAATATCAGAAAAAAACATTATTAAAGGATGAGAACAATAAAAGAACAGAAATTAAGAAGATAACGATTGACACTGTATTTAAATTTTTGAAGATCAAACTTGTCTGGAAAGCAAGAAGCCAGATGTGAGTTCCAAAAGAGAATAGTGCGGTCATATCTGTCTATTTTAACTGTAAAATGATGAGAACTTACTGCAAATCTGGTACTGAGCTTGAATTTATAAAGTGGAGGTACCATAGCGAAGATTTTATCCGAGCAGTTACCATGAAAGTATTTATAAAAAAAGATGCAAGGAAAGTACATTACTGCAGTGGGAATGTGACTGAAACCGAGATGCCAGATCAATAAAATTGCATATTGTTCTTTGGATTTTATCAAGGATCCCTAAGGATATAGCAGGATCACCGGACCATATATGACAATAATATTTAAAGCAAGATTAAATAGCAGACTTATAAATATGTAAGATAGCTTCAGACGAGAGAAATTGCCTCGCACAACACAGAGAACCAATTTTCGTAGCTTCAAACCTAGCAACTGATTCGCTATAATCTTTCCACTTTCCAAGAAGACGCAACGAGTCACTCTCGCGGTGTTTAGAATTAGCCATACTGATGGAAGGCAAATAGGGGTCAGTTTCGTTTTGCAGACGTTAAAATTAACAAGCCATTCTTTGCCCCATTTAACAACAGAATGTAGGCCATTTTTGAGATCAGCTGCCAATTTGGTCTTATCGTCAAATGACTGCGAGATATCCAAAGCAACAGCTCGATATTATCTAAATTTAGATAGACTCTTTCAGTAATAAACATTAATGCATCAGCAGGTGACCTAAAGAAGCGAAAGCTATATTGCTTATCTGGTAGAAGACCCTGAGAGGTGAGATTCTTACCCAATTTAGAGATGATGAGAGCCTCTAGTACTTTCTCAAAAAGTAGCAGAAGACTAAAAGACCGGTAATTAGAAGAATCAAATTCTTTGCCTGATTTATTTAAGACTGAGATTTTTTAGCTCAGCAAAAAGTCCAATGGATAGAATTAAACACACTCCACAAGTGACCAATGTTCAAAGACTTTAACCATTTTTGTTGCTTTATCAGGAGGCACAGTAGAGTAATGAATTGCGGCTCGGATTCTGGAATTGGAGAGCCGTGTTCAAATTCCAATCAAGTTCATTATATTTCTTTTGTTACTTATTACACCTGGGAAATGTATGCATTCGTCTTTTACCCGCGGCAACACCACAGATGCTACAGCTGCTGTATGTGTGTTGACGCTAATGGGTGGCGGCTTCTACAAAAAGTGTTTTGTATTTCTTTCATCTTATTTATCTTGCTTTTACCCAAAGTCGTAATCGCCATAAGTTGTCTGAATTTCTTAGATAAAGCCTTGTCATTAATTTTTGATGAGTATTTCTTTCATCTTCCCCTCGTGTGTGTATAAACTGACCCTTAACGTAACCGTCTACTTCGATTAGCCCCGGGCCTTGTAATTTTACTGTAAAAAAAAAATTCTTTTGCTTTTAAAACAAGTTGTAATAGATTTAAATTGTCTGAAGTTCTTAGATGATGCCTTGTCAATTATTATTAATTTTTGTCTCGAATTTCTTTCATCTTATTTCTCTTGCTTTTACAAACTAGTAGTAATAATCTGAAATTGTCTAAATTTCTTAGATGAAGCATTGGCAATTATTAATTTTGTCTCGTATTTCTTTCATCTTATTTCACTTGCTTTTATACCAATTTAGTATTAATTATTGACTAGTGATTATTTCATAATATAATATAATTAATATAAAATGTTTTATATACAAACTTAAAACATGAAGTTTATTTGGCATGCTTTGAAGATTAATGAATAAGCATACACCTAATTACAGTATAATATAATTTCGAGTGGCGCCTTCTGTAGTATATCCGTCATGCGTAGTCCTCTTCATCCGCTGGTCCAATTATTGAGATCTGTTATAATCATCAACCGCCTGTTCCACCGTTGGGGTTAGTCGCGCTTACGCTGGGTCCTCGTCTTCGACCTTACCGCCAAGGGAGGTCCTACCAGGAGTTTAGAACTCCCGGCAGCATCGCTCTCAGAGTCACTGAACCACGAAAACCTCTCTACCACGACAAGGAGCGACGATCAGATCGTAAATTCATGGAGGTTTCAATATTTCTATTTATTCGCAACTTCGAAGCCACCAGAAGAGGAAATGAAAAATTCAAAACAAGAGAGAAAGGTTCGACAAAATCGACCTTGATATATATATATATATATAAAACATTAGGCAGCATGTATTTTATATATATAGTATTTTAATGCATACATTATATTCTACTAGCGATGTGATATCGCCAATAATCGCATTAATATTGCTGATTGATTCTATGCGTGATTATTTCTTTGTATATAAAATACATGCTGCCTAATGTTTTATGTTTATAAATAAACTATTGCTCCGCAGTACAAAAAATTTCTAAAAAAACTACTGAGACATTACACTAAATTAATTGAACTATATACTTAGTTCATGACATATTAACTGAAAACACTTGTAAAAATAGAATACGTGGATTTAGCACATCACAAAAAAATTCAAATAAAAAATTCTCACTTAAAATTTGAAAAACCAAGCGTTGCGACTTTGCACGTTCAGATATTGTATACAAGCGTCAAAAAAAAAAAATCTTTCGGTCTACAAACAATTATTTCGTCTCCAAGTTTTAATTTTAAAAGAAAATATGCCTTAGGATGAATAAAGGATTATTCGAAAGTACTAGTATTTAAAAAAATATAAACTGGAAACAACTGACAACAGTTTTATGAATGAGGATCACATCATTCTATGGATTTTAATGCATACATTATATTCTACTAGCGATGTGATATCGCCAATAATCGCATTAATATTGCTGATTGATTCTATGCGTGATTATTTCTTTGTATATATATATATATATATATATATATATATATATATATATATGAACGAGTGAACCTCAGAAATGGCTCGACAAAATCGAGCTAGTCTTCCACCAAAGTCACTATGCAGTCAATGCCATCGGCTCTTCCATGTAAGAATTGGTTTACATAGTCATGAAAACAATCATCATAAAGGAAGCGATTACCAAAAAAGAAATTAAGTTCTTGGATACGAGATAAACTCGCCGCCGAAATATATATATATATATATATATATATATATATATATATATATGAAGAAATATAGTCTTAAGATGTGCTATATTTATGGGATAAAGTGATAGAGTGTGTACAAATATAAAAGTGAACATAGAAGTCAATACTTAGAGGCAACAGTCTGTTTCATGCTACATGCAATCGTCAGGCCACGAGTGCTGTTATTTTTCTCGGCTATTTATATATACGGGTCAGTGGTACATTGTCTATTTTGGCGGTTATTTTACCGGAAGTCGTTTATTTGTTTATTTATTTATTTGGGTGTATTATTTTGCTTGTTTTTATTTTTTATTTTTTTTATTTTTATTTCTTATCTTATTTAATTATATATATTTTTTTTAATTGACAAAATCGACCTCGTCCTCTATCAACGTCACTATGCGGTCAATGTCATCGGCTGTTTCATGCAAGAATTCGCCTATTTAGTCATGGGCGCCATCATCATAAAGGAAGCGATCGAAAAAAAGATTCAAGTGAAAAGTAACTCCCCATTTTTAAATACTTATAATTTATTTATTAAGTATACTTTTTACAAGAAGTGGATATGAGAGGAAAGCGTTTAGCATGAGTTTTTCTTTCAAAATTGATATGGGTACTAGATTTCGCTACCAGCTCCTCGAGCCGCACAGAAATCGCGTTAACTGATTTCACCTAGATCTCTTGTGATATGGAAGACATAAAATTTTGTCATAGGACTTCAAATTCTTCGAAAGTCTTGGGATAGTAGACTGGCTTCTTTAACCAAACCTAAAGTAAAAAGTCACAGTGTATTAAGTTAGGACTCCTGATTAGCTACTCAGACAATTAATTTTTAATCACCCAGTATATTTCTTTTGGAATTTGTAGGTCTGATGATTTGGATCATGATTACGATTCCAATGTAATAAATTATAACCATGTGTGACGTCATGAGCTGTTGTGCGATTTTCGCTTTCAGCGTTTTATATGCACGTGTTTATCGTTGCTTGGAAATCATCCATGTAAACAAATAATACTATCATCAATTTCTTGTTCGTGTATTGCATAAATATATTGTGTAATTGTCATCTTTGATAATGGCTTATGTAAGCCGAAAGCTTAGATTGGATTAAAAAAAAATTATGTATCAATATTGTGATTTTCTTTCATTGTTTAATGATAATGTTATTAAGCTTATCAGACTATATGAAAAAAACTTACATAAAATATATAGACAACACTTATCTATATTATTTAATGAAACATGTATGAATATATATATATATATATATATATATATATATATATATATATATATATATGCATATTGACCACTATATATATATATATATATATATATATATATATATATATATATATATATATATATATACAAGTGTGGGATTGGTATATACGGAGTAAATTCCAATAACCAACAATTATTATCCTTTAAAGAGTGCTCAATACAGAGTAGAGCAGAAATAATAATTTATTTGAATATTATAACATAAATATGTTATAAAATCACTACAAAAATAGCCATTTTGTTTCAACACTTCTGAAGTGTTGAAACAAAATGGCTATTTTTGTAGTGATTTTATAACATATTTATGTTATAATATTCAAATAAATGATTATATATATATATATATATATATATATATATATATATATATATATATATATATATATATATATATATACAAGCCTCTCATCTATCTACGGACCCCCATCAACAGACTTCGGATGCAACAGATAAAATCTGCAGGCAAAATAAAAAAAAATCTGCTGGGAAAAAAATTTACAAATGTGTTGGGCTTACATTTGTGGGCTTAGTGGAACGAGTCGTATTAGTTCTGAAAGTGACCAATTGGCGGCGGTGGCGGGCCTTTCAATTGTAAACAAAGACGGGAAATACGATACATTAGGGCGGGATAAATAGCTGTGAGAAATCTGTTATTTTTGTTATTTTGATTAATATATCTATATTAAGTATATATTTCTGTATGCCAGATATACATGTTTATAGTATTTACATTATGGTCATAACTACTGGTAGTGACTATAGTGGTTTTATAACTTAAAAATAATCCCTTCACATCTACAAACAAATTGACTTAACGGACCCCCCATTAGTCCATTGATGAGTGGTTTGTCTGTATATATCGGGTTTTACAGCAAAATTGTCCAAATCGTGTAACAACAAAATTGTCTAATTGTTGGATTAAGCTCGGAACCGTTGTAACTTTGAAATGATTAAAGTTATCTTACTGGAATTCTCCGAGGTTTTTATAATACACTCTAATTTAATAATTGCACTCTAATTTAAGCAATAAGAATGTATAATTATTCTCTAAGCTTAACAGAAGAATCGTGATAATCGAAAATGACGCAAGCTCATTAAGTATTGGCATAAAGTTCAAATATATATATTAGGTTGGTGCAAAAATAATGTCGTATTTTGACGTTCAACTTCATGTGAGAAAACGACATTATTTTTGCACCAACCTAATATATATTTTTTTTTCAAGGATCATTTTCCAACTTATTCAAGATGATCTTCGCTCTCTCTAACCTTCTAACCTCCTGTCCTGGAGTAACAAGATTTCAAGTACAGTTTCATTTTCATGTCTTTTTTCATTGCTCTTTGGACTGTCATAACTAAAACTCCTCTCCCACGTGCCAAACGTCTTATGAATTGAGTTGGATCTTTTTTAATTGATCTCTTTAGCTTTAAATTGAAATGGTGATCCCTCTTCTTGTTTTGACCTGCTGATCCAGTTTTCCTCTCTACTGTTCCTTCTTTTTTAAGCTTATTCACAGTTCTCTTGGTGGTTCTTGAATGGACTTTGAAAATGTAAGCCAGAATATGGCTGTTGGTATCATTACTGAAGTCCTAAATGATCTTTTTCTTCTCACTACACGAAATGATCTTAACCTTTTCTCTTTCTAGCTGAATAATTCAAAGCGTTTTTCAGTGATGCTTACGACAAATGGTGCTAAGATCGCTAAACGTCTTATCCGAAAACATGGGAAGCGAAAACTCAATTAGTCTAGTTTTTTTTGTTTTTTTTTAGATATTAAACATTTTGTAAGATACACAATTATCGCATGCTGTTATACGATTTATATATATATTCGGCAGAATTGAGTCACTGTCAGTCACTGTGTGTTTATCTAAATCTAAAAATAAACACGCTAAAATTTACCTTCGTCCCTGCCGTGAGCCGACGGCTTAGTGGTAGAAGTTCCGACTGACGCCAATTCAGACGGGTTTCGATCCTAGCTAGAGGCAACCGGACGTCTAGCCACACTGATGAGCTGCGAAACAGCCTGTCTGTAGATTTTATATATATATATATATATATATTAAAAGATTTTTAATTATGATCAGCTGCTTGCATTTCATTAATCCTCACCCAAATAAGAAAAGGGAGGCGCAATTTTTATTTGTTGCCGACTCAAAAAAATGACAGTAACACAGTAAATCAGTAAATTTGATTATTTTTTCTACGTTAGCACTCCGACTAAATCATTTACATACATATATAAAACAAGATAATTATCGAAGAACAAAAAAGTTAAAACTGAGATAACTCAAGTTTCACCCTCGAAATTGACGGATAATCAGTGCAAGTTCTTTTTGTTTTATCTTTATTGAACCTGGCCCGACGGTCCTTCAATTTTTAGTGTGGAACTTGAGATGCCTCGGTTTTATTTTTTACAATCTTTATTATGTTATGCAATCAGACTAGGTGACGGAATCTGAATTCAAACCACCTGTTGTATGCTTCTTAAGGCAAAGACTAGGAGAAGTTAACTTCAAAAACAAATCTGCCTCTGAGAGGTGGGTTCAGGGTTAACCTCAACATTCACCACCGGTGCAA
>OZ038514.1:18358742-18371242 GCA_964036315.1 Acanthosepion esculentum
CCACCTGAAGAAGGCCGGAGCGTACAACGGTCGCAACGTTGTGATAAATATGGCAACAAAGATGAAGACAATAGTCCGAATAATGTAAATAGTGTATCAAAACTCCTGTACTAAGAGATTTTAATTTATATGTGAATACCATATACAGTGTAACCCGGATATAAGAGAGTTGTCGGAAACGGATAGGGAGTATCTTATATCCGGGTTTCTCTTATATCCGGGTTTTGTCTATTATATATACATTAACACAGGCTCTAATTTGGGACCAGAGAAACTATCTCTTATATCCGGGTTTATCTTATATCCGGGTCTCTTATATCAGGGTCTCTTATAACCGGGTTACACTGTAGTAAAATTTCATAAAAACTAGAGATGGTTCCCATGGGAATATTGGTTGATATGGACTGATCCATTATTAATATATTCTCCACCCAGTAAAAGAATAAAACTATTTATATATTATACTAAGTTTGACACAACCAACCTAATCTTACGCAATCACTCTTTTCCGTCAACTATTGTTTTGGAAAAAAAAAAGCAACATTGTATATCAGTTTAAATATCCTTTGGGAGATTGTATCTCTGACAAAAAGGTAAGTACGTATTTTGGCTTGACGAACATAACATTATCAAGACGTCTTACGCTTCATTTGACGGATGCAAGTTCTATTGCCCAACATCTAAAAACACATTCCTGTCCACCTTCACAATAAAGAAAAATACTTGCTGACAACACCAATATACTACACCACGAAAATAATAAACAAAAACTTCAAGTACTTGATCCCCTCTATATCAAAATCACTCAACCAACACTCAACAAAATTTATTACGAATGTAACAACAACATATTAAAGTGCATATAACATTTAATGCCATTTTACATTTCTGCCAATTTCCGGCCAGGTCCTTTATATTGAAACTCTTGTTTTGTAAAAAAATTTCCATAATTAAAACGGATAAATTAAAATTTTAAAGTAATTATAACAAAACACGTTTGGGCGGGTTTTTAAAAATCACCATCACAACGGAATGCAGATTTTATCGCAGTTACAATAAGTTTGTCTTTTTAATTTACTCCTGAAGATGATCTAAGAAAAGGTCGAAAGTACTTGGGTTAAAAAAAACTACGGCGCCTTTCTTCATACCATCAAGAAACTGATTAGTCAATTGGAAAGGATCAATATAAAAATAAGTAGACACCATATATCGATATTATTCAATGAAACATGTTTGAATTAAGTATTTGTGTGTGTGTGTGTGTGTGTGTGGCACCCGTCGGTCTCGAGGAACCTTGGATCTGCGCCGAAAGTGTTATACCTCATCTGCTGATGGTGGCGCAGTGTCTGTTATGGCTGTACAGGCTTAAACGGGAGTGACAGACTCGATTGCAACGAATGCATGTGAAGACGCTCTTTCCCATAATGTCGCCTTGTTTTATTTCTGTCGAGCACATTTCTCCCTGGTGGCTAGCCTTCGTTTCTCCTCCCCTAGCTCCAGCCCTCGCTGTAAATCGCGTATCCAGTGTGAGTGATCGTTGGCGCCCTCATATCCCTTTTAAAGAGATCCTTGAAGCGAAAATGAGGTCGCCCTCGTGCCCATCTTGCCGGTGACTGGCCAGTTCTCCGTACAGAAGCACAATCCTCCCATCCGGCATACGGTGTACATGTTCAGACTTATATACAGAACATAAGAAATATTGTTATCAGGTCGTTAGGAAAATAATGTCCGATTTTAGAATATGACTTTTAATTGTGTTTTATTATTACAGTAGTTGCACAAAAATATATAACACATTCCTAATGACTAAGGTATCCTCTAGTTATTTTATATAAATCTTTTTCCAGAACTTATCTTAAAACATTAAATAACAAAAGATGCGTTTACTTTTTTGTATGATTTCAAGCTTGGTCACAACTCTTCTCAAACTGTTGCCAACATGAACAGAACATAGGTTAAATTAGATAGACGGAATTATTTGAGAACCGCCGATGGCTGTGCTAGCACGAAGTCACAAGTCATCGTGACCGAGGGTTTGAACGTGCTGGCCTTGGTCAGAAACTGTAACTAAGTTGCATAGTTGCAGTACAAACCACAGTTGGACACTGTGGGTTTTGAACATCATGCAAAAATGTGCCTGAGCCGCCGTCTGCAAGAGGGATTTGCTAGCTTCCCTAATGGATAACCATACTCAGGTATGAGTGGCCAGCTATTATATATATTATATTTCTCTTCATAGACTAATTTAAAAATTGGAGTATATCAACGAATAGTTATTCATGAACAAAATATTTTGTCTGATTTTTTGAATAGTTTTTCCTCACCTTTCAGGTAAATTGTGCATTCTAGCATTCAGTAACACTGGCAAGTATACATCCATACCTGTACATGAATTACTTTTTGCGTACCTCGAATTTAAGCGCAGTAAAAGATTGGTAGTGATGTCTCATCATTTTACTGTTGAAATTGCCGAATTTAACTGTAACTTCTATTCTAATAGTTCTCCTCTCGCACTTCCCGCTAGTGGAACTCTCTTCTCGCTTCTTGCATTCCTGTCAACTATAATCTTCAAAAATTTAAATACAACAACAATCATCTTCTGTCTTTCTGACATCTGTTCAATTATTGCCCTTTCTCTTCGCCTCTCCTCACTAAAGTCTTCTCACTCTCTTTCCCTCACAGAAATCTATTGCCACCTAGGGCATTACCTTCTCTCTTCCTGATATCTGAACTTTTATTACTCTTTCTCTTCACTTCTCCTCACTAAAGTCTTCTCATTCTCTTTCACTTTCAGTAACCCCTAGCTTCCTTGTGGCATTGTCTTCTCTCTTCCTGATACCTGTTCTTTTATTGTCCTTTCTTTTCCCTTCTCCTCACTAAAGTCTTCTCATTCTCTTTCACTTTCAGTAACCCCTAACCTCCTAGTGGCATTATCTCCTCTCTTCTTGGTAACTGTTCTTTTATTGTCCTTTCTTTTCCCTTCTCCTCACTAAAGTTTTCTCTTTCACTTTCAGTAACCCCTAGCCTCCTAGTGGCATTATCTCCTCTCTTCTTGGTAACTGTTCTTTTATTGTCCTTTCTCTTCACCTCTCCTCACTAAAGTCTTCTCATTCTCTTTCACTCTCAGTAACCCCTTGCTTCCTAGCGGCATTATCTTCTCTCTTCCTGATACCTGTTCTTTTATTGTCCTATCTCTTCACCTCTCCTCACTAAAGTCTTCTCATTCTCTTTCACTCTCAGTAACCCCTTGCTTCCTAGCGGCATTATCTTCTCTCTTCCTGATACCTGTTCTTTTATTGTCCTTTCTCTTCACCTCTCCTCACTAAAGTCTTCTCATTCTCTTTCACTCTCAGTAACCCCTAGCTTCCTAGCGGCATTATCTTCTCTCTTCCTGATACCTGTTCTTTTATTGTCCTTTCTCTTCATCTCTCCTCACTAAAGTCTTCTCATTCTCTTTCACTCTCAGTAACCCCTAGCTTCCTAGCGGCATTATCTTCTCTCTTCCTGATACCTGTTCTTTTATTGTCCTTTCTCTTCACCTCTCCTCACTAAAGTCTTCTCATTCTCTTTCACTCTCAGTAACCCCTTGCTTCCTAGCGGCATTATCTTCTCTCTTCCTGATACCTGTTCTTTTATTGTCCTTTCTCTTCACCTCTCCTCACTAAAGTCTTCTCATTCTCTTTCACTCTCAGTAACCCCTTGCTTCCTAGCGGCATTATCTTCTCTCTTCCTGATACCTGTTCTTTTATTGTCCTTTCTCTTCATCTCTCCTCACTAAAGTCTTCTCATTCTCTTTCACTCTCAGTAACCCCTAGCTTCCTAGCGGCATTATCTTCTCTCTTCTTGATAACTGTTCTTTTATTGTCCTTTCTCTTCATCTCTCCTCACTAAAGTCTTCTCATTCTCTTTCACTCTCAGTAACCCCTTGCTTCCTAGCGGCATTATCTTCTCTCTTCCTGATACCTGTTCTTTTATTGTCCTTTCTCTTCACCTCTCCTCACTAAAGTCTTCTCATTCTCTTTCACTCTCAGTAACCCCTTGCTTCCTAGCGGCAGTATCTTCTCTCTTCCTGATACCTGTTCTTTTATTGTCCTTTCTCTTCACCTCTCCTCACTAAAGTCTTCTCATTCTCTTTCACTCTCAGTAACCCCTTGCTTCCTAGCGGCATTATCTTCTCTCTTCCTGATACCTGTTCTTTTATTGTCCTTTCTCTTCATCTCTCCTCACTAAAGTCTTCTCATTCTCTTTCACTCTCAGTAACCCCTTGCTTCCTAGCGGCATTATCTTCTCTCTTCCTGATACCTGTTCTTTTATTGTCCTTTCTCTTCACCTCTCCTCACTAAAGTCTTCTCATTCTCTTTCACTCTCAGTAACCCCTTGCTTCCTAGCGGCATTATCTTCTCTCTTCCTGATACCTGTTCTTTTATTGTCCTTTCTCTTCACCTCTCCTCACTAAAGTCTTCTCATTCTCTTTCACTCTCAGTAACCCCTTGCTTCCTAGCGGCATTATCTTCTCTCTTCCTGATACCTGTTCTTTTATTGTCCTTTCTCTTCACCTATCCTCACTAAAGTCTTCTCATTCTCTTTCACTCTCAGTAACACCTCGTGTTGCGTGTTAGTTACATTATTGCATTACTTGGGTGAAATGAGAATAAGTAAATAAATAACTAACTTAATATTCCAGTTTTGATACGATTGATTCTTTGAGGAATTTTTTCTAAATCCTCATCTTACTGGAATCCATGATCAGACACAGAGGTGTTCCTTCAAACGAAACAAAATTCCATTTTGAAAGGGCCATATCTTATATATGTAAATGGATTTTCTTCAGCAAAATAACCGGTCAACGTCTAGGACTATAAAAAGTCTTTTTTTTTCTGATGCGAGTGTTTCAAACGAGCCAATTACTCACTGTAATATTTGTGCAATAACTTTCCAGGTTCGTGAATTCGTGAATAAAACTTTCTTTGGCTTCCACCAAAAACAGGATTTCTGTTTAAGTCGAGTTCCTGAAACTCTGGACCGAAACAAAATTTTATTTATTTGGCTGCGCTGGGGGAGGGTGTAAAATAAATTCAATTCAATATCTACAGTGCGACTCAAAAGTGTTTTCACATTTGTAGAATATACAAATTTAAACAATTGTAATGGCTTGTGTAAACATTAGAGTAAATATATTTAATTTAAAATGACATGTCCAACGTGACATAAAGGTTTAATTAACGGAAATTATTATTATTTATTTAAGGATTTCAATATATTTCAGGTGAATCAAAAGTGTTTGCAGAAATCATAAGTTTTAAAATAATGGCTCGTGGGAAGATGCTTACTGCTGATGTGAAAGCCAAAATCTCAAAATTACTCTCAAATGATAAAAAGGCACTGGAATTAGCAAAAATAATTCATCGATATCATAGCAAAATTAAACGACATCATCATCAGTAAAGTTAAACGCAACAAGGGTGGTCGCCCACATGCAGTTAACAAGAGATATTTAAGAAAAATTAAAAGAGCACTCAAACTGAACTCTCCCAGCACCAGCAAAGAGATTTTCAAGCTGGTGTTGAAGAAGTTATTGAAAGCAACACGAAATCGTATCCTCTGTAGTATGGCAGGACAACGTTCTCCAAGTTCCTGCCCTCCGTTGATTGAAATGAATCACCTGAAGAGGTCAGAATGGGCAAGCAATTATTTAAAAATTGATTTCCAAAGTGTAATTTGGACGGATGAAGCCCGAGCGACATTAGACGGCCCCCGATGGTTGGAAAAGAGGTTGGCTCATTCATGATGGAACCCCTCGCTTGCATTTTAAACCCCAACAAGGCGGTGGTGGAGAGATGTTCTGGGCTGGGATTTGTGGCTCGGCATTAATTGGACTATTTCTTGTCCCAGAAGGACTCAAACTGAATTCGGCTAATTATTGCCAATTTTTAAAAGGAAATTTCATACCCTGATGAGTTCCGTAGTAATCTTGTTTATCAGCAAGATAAATGCCCCCAGTCATGCGGCACGCTTCACCAAAGAGTGGTTGGCAAATCAAGGCTTTACAGGAGACAAGATTATCGTATGGCCACCACAGAGTCCCGATTTAAACCCTATTGAGAACCTTTAGGCCACGATAAAGCGTCCAGTTTATGAAAATGGACGGCAATTTTCTAACAAGGGTCACCTGTGGAAGTGCATTTTGGATGTTTGTTCTAAAATTACAGCCGGCGAAGTTAGGAAACTCATTTCATCATTCGATAAACGACTTATTGAGCGTCTTAAGAATGATGTTCGAAAAATTAAATATTAAAGTGCTCCTTGTGTTTTTATACAATGATATCTAAACAAAGCCATAGCAACTTTCATTGGTATATGATACATAATACACCTTTTCATTATTTTGTAAAGTTGATTTGAACAGGACAAATTTTTTGCATTGAAATTAAAGTTTGCAAAAACCTTTGAGTCAGTATTATTCTCTTAATTAATTTAAAAAAAAACATGAATCAAGCTAATTTTCGTAATTTATTCTAAGATGTAATGTTTGGGTATTGGGCGAGCAGTAAGGAATTATTCAATTTTTGTCCACAAAAGCATATTTTATTAGAGAAAATGCAAAATATTTGCAAACTTTTTTGAGGGGCACTGTAGAAACCGCAACAGAACGCAGCAAATAACTGGACGACCGTTTCGTTTTATTTTCGGGGCTTATCAGCATCCACTACCGAACCCGGAGCGTTACGATACAACGCAAGCATCATACCATTGGGTCAGTGGGCCTCGGCGAGGAAGTGGAAACTAAGTAACTAGAAGCATTAAAGCGCAGCTAATCCTATTTCCGGTAGGGATACTCGTCCCATTATAAATAGCCCAAAGGACATACCCCAAGAGCAACGACTTCCTTCACCAAGCCGCTCAAAGCAGAGTATTAGAAGCTGGCTATATCTATCTATCTATCTATCTATCTATCTATCTATCTATCTATCTATCTATCTATCTTAATCTGTTCATATCTATCTATCTCAATCTGTTCATATCTATCTACCTATCTATCTATCTCAATCTTTTCATATCTATCTATCTATCTATCTATCTATCTATCTATCTATCTCAATCTGTTCATATCTATCTATCTATCTATCTATCTATCTATCTATCTATCTATCTATCTATCTCAATCTGTTCATATCTATCTATCTATCTATCTATCTATCTATCTATCTATCTCAATCTGTTCATATCTATCTATCTATCTATCTATCTATCTATCTATCTATCTATCTATCTATCTATCTCAATCTGTTCATATCTATCTATCTCAATCTGTTCATATCTATCTATCTATCTATCTATATATATATCTATCTCAATCTGTTCATATCTATCTATCTATCTATCTATCTATCTATCTATCTATCTATCTATCTATCTCAATCTGTTCATATCTATCTATCTCAATCTGTTCATATCTATCTATCTATCTATCTATATATATATCTATCTCAATCTGTTCATATCTATCTATCTATCTATCTATCTATCTATCTATCTCAATCTGTTCATATCTATCTATCTATCTATCTCAATCTGTTCATATCTATCTATCTCAATCTGTTCATATCTATCTATCTATCTATCTATCTCAATCTGTTCATATCTATCTATCTATCTATCTATCTATCTATCTACCTATCTATCTATCTATCTATCTATCTATCTATCTATCTATCTATCTATCTCAATCTGTTCATATCTATCTATCTATCTCTCTCTCTCAATCTGTTCATATCTATCTATCTATCTATCTATCTATCTATCTATCTCACTATCTATCTCTCTATCTATCTATCTATCTATCTCAATCTGTTCATATCTATCTATCTATCTATCTATCTATCTATCTATCTCAATCTGTTCATATCTATCTATCTATCTATCTATCTATCTATCTATCTATCTCAATCTGTTCATATCTATCTATCTATCTATCTATCTATCTCAATCTGTTCAAATCTATCTATCTATCTATCTATCTATCTATCTATATATATATATATATATATATATATATATATATATATATATATATATATATATATACGCGCGCGTGTGTGTCTATGTGTGTGCTTGTGTGTGTGTAACCAGAATAAGATAGCTATATAAACTAACACAGATAATGTTGTTGATCAAAGAGCCAATGCTATTATGTTGTCATTTTTCTGTCTTTCCTTATTGTTCTCTTTATTCTGTCTTGTCAGGTCTTTGTTTACATGTGCTAAATACATATGCGAGCGTACACACACACACACACACACACACACACACACACACACACACACACACATATATATATATATATATATGAACTCAATTTAATGGGAACAAATGCGAGCAAATTGTGCACAATGCTGCGACACACCCATCATCTTCTCGACCTCGACGGTGTCACGTTTTCGTTTTTGCTTGACTTGTCTGCTGAACTTCAGTTCGTTTAAATTTTCGTTTTACTCCTAGGATGCAAAACTGAGAACAAGTTTGTCTGTTTTTTTTAATAACGCAGTAAATAACAGCATATAAGACACAATTTCTTTATTCATAAAAAAAACAAACAAACATTGAGGTCATCCATAGTAACTTTCAAAACGTATCTAAGATGTCGCATAAATTATAGGGCACACCCTGAAGATCGAAGACACTATAAAGTTGTAATTGATTTAGCGAGACAAGCTTGATAGCCATTACACCAAGTCAAAGGGCACAATTCCGGTCATCCAGTGACTTGGTAAAAATTCACACAGAGCACTTAAATATAGGATAAAGTTTTGTCGCCGCTTCGTCTAAAAGGATGACACGCCTTGGCTAATATTGAAAAGAATAATATTGTCACTTTCAGTGAAATCGGACAATATTCTCGGCCTAGAAAACGAACTTCCAGATCTACACCGCATAAAAAAGCGTCTTGAATGTAACAAGGAAATAGAAAAACTTGAGCCTAAAAGAGAATGAGAAGACTTTAGTGTGGAGAAGTGAAGAGAAAGGACAATAAAAGAACGTGTGCCAGGAAGAGAGAAAATAATGCCACTAGGAGGTAAGGGGTTACTGAGAGGGAAAGAGAATTAGAAGACTTTAGTGTGGAGAAGTGAAGAGAAAGGACAATAAAAGAACGTGTGCCAGGAAGAGAGAAAATAATGCCACTAGGAGGTAAGGGGTTACTGAGAGGGAAAGAGAATTAGAAGACTTTAGTGTGGAGAAGTGAAGAGAAAGGACAATAAAAGAACGTGTGTCAGGAAGAGAGAAAATAATGCCACTAGGAGGTAAGGGGTTACTAGGAGTAAAAGAGAAAATATTTTAATGAGGAGAAATTAATATAATAGACAATAAAAGAACAGGTATCAAGAAGAGAAAAGATAATGGCACCAGGAGGCAAGGGTTACTGAGAGTAAAAGAAAAAAGACTTTAGTGAGAAGATGTGAAGAAGTAGGCAATAACTTGAATAAAACAGTTGACGAAATGGAATTATCTAAATTGATGAAAATATTGACGCAATCTTATCAAAATATTTTGTCAAGTAAACATCAAACTTCATTAAACAATCGTATCACCATAACTGAAATGTTGTTATTATTTTGACTAGACTTAATTGTAATTAGGTTGAATATAATTACTTATTGAACAATTAACAGGCGAGTTTAACTTATGTACATTATTAGTTTTTATTCTTCGGTTTTCTTTGAATTCATTCTTCGCAGTCGTAATTACCATCACTTTACGTGTGTTTATTAGGTACTGCCAAAATGTTTGCCTTTAATAACATAAAGTAGATATTGAACATTTGCGAAAAATGAAGCCAAGATCAGGACCTTTCCCGATGATTTTTTCTGTTCATTTGAAAATGGAGACTTTAAAAATGATGTTATTATGTTTTAGTCCGAGCAATGGCCACCAGGAGGACCATAAATGTTAAACCATTGGTGATGTTTATTAAAGTATAAATCCTCACAAAAATACAGTTCACTGATATATCTGTAATCAGTGTTGTAATAAAAAAACAGGCTTGAGTACTGTTTAACATGGTTCTAGAGGTAGACAATAACTGGAATGAAAGAGTTGACAAAAATATATTTCATTGACAGTGTAGCTTAACTTACTAAAATAGCAATGCAAACTTGTCACACTATTTTGTCAAGTACACCTCAAACCTCATTGCACAATCGTATCATCATAGCTGAACAGTTGTTACTACTTGATCTACCATTAATTGTAATTAGGTCAGTTTGGTTTGGTTTGGTATGTTTTACGGCATATCAACCTCAATGGGTTATTTAATGCCGACAAAATTTTTATTGCTGGTAATATTTTGTTTTGTCAAAAATCTATTTCTGGTAATATTTTTTCCTTAAAAACTGTATTGTTGGTAATAATTTTTTTTTCAAAAATGTATCGTTGGTAATTTTGTTTTTTCAAAAATGTATTGCTGGTAATAGTTTTTTTTCTTCAAAAATTTATAGCTGATAATTGTTTACAAAGTATTTCTGGTATTAAAACCTATTTTTACACTTTCATAATGTTTTGACCACAGTTTCGGGGTTAACTATTTGCCCATAGCTGGGGCCCTAACAGGTGCTACCACCCCGGGTCATGGTGGACCTGGGAACACCAGTAATTAAGAGGTGGTTCCACGCTCCTCAAAACCTCCTGATCAGAGGCCTTGCTGTTGGATGTAATTTATCGTCATACCCAGGACACTGTAATTAGGTCAGATATAATTACTTATTGAAGGTGGATCTAGCACAATTAATAGGTGTGGTTATCTTATTTAAATTATTAATTATTCTTAAGAGCAGTGCTAAATAAGAACTAGACAAGATGTCTCCCCCATACAAGACATGGACAGTAACACAAGAAAAATTTACCCCCTTAGATTAAATAAAAGGTTCAGTTTGAAATTACCTGAAGGTGACCTGGATCGACAAGAATTAGGGGAATTTTTAACTGACTATAAGTGGTTAAAATAGTGATGCAATCTCGTCACATTATTTTGATATGTACACATCAGACCTCATTGAAGAATTCGATCTCCAGTTAATAGGCGAAGCTATCTTATTTAAATTATTAGTTTTTATTTTAATGTTTTATTTGAATTCTTTCTTCGTAGCCGTAATTATCAGCACTGTACGTGTGTTTATCAGATGCTGTCAAAATGTTTTGATTAAATCGCATAATGTAGATCAGGGGTGGGCAAGGTACAAGGGCCGCATTCTAAAAATTTATAGTTTTACTGGGCCGCATAGTATATATAAACCAAAATAATTGATATTTAAAATTGATGAAATAAAGGGCTTTTAAAGGAAAGATATAGTTTTAATAAATAACATTTTAAAGCGGGCCGCACGAAATCGTTCGGCGGGTCGCATGTGGCTCGCGGGCCGTACTTTGCCCACCCCTGATGTAGATATTGAACTGAACATTTCCAAACCAGAAACCAAAGCTATGACTTTGCCCATGATTTTTTTTTCCAATGACTTTTTTTCTATTCACTGGAAAATGGAGACTTTAAAAAATGATGTTATTGTGTTTTAGTCCGAACCAATGGCCACGAGGGGGACCATAAATGTTAACCAATTGGTGATGTTTATTAAAGTATAAGTCCTCACAAAAACACTTCAGTAATATATCTGTGTTGTAATAAAAGTACAGTTTAAAAAAGGTTTGACTATCATTTGTTGGGAACACGGTTCTAGAGGTATACAATAACTGGAATAAAAGAGTTGACAGAATGTATTTCATTGACTAACAGCAGTTGACAGAATAGCTTAATTGACTAAAATAGCGATGCAATCTCATCATAATATTTTGACAAGTATACCTTAATACTCATTGAATAATCGGATCACCATAACTGAATTGTTGTTATTACTTTATCTACAATCAATTGCCATTAAGTTGAATATAATTGCTTGAACGATAAGCTAAACCCGACAGCAGGGCCTCTGATCGGGAGATTGGAGGTTTTGAGAAGCGTGAAACCACCTCTTAATTGCTGTTGTTCCCAGGTCCACCTTGACCCGGGGTCCCAGCTATGGCCAAATAGTGAACCCATAAACAAAAACAAAAGCAAAACACCACGAATGTATAAAAATACCAGTAATACATTTTTATATAAACAATTACCAACAATAAATATTTATAATAAAATGATAAACAATACATATTTATAGCAGAATGGCCAACAATACATTTTATCTGTAGTTGAAGGCATACAATTCCGTTCAAAATATTTAATTAAAGCCATAAAATTGTGTTCAAAATACTTAGATTTCGGAATTATACAACTCACAGAGGTTGATATGCCGCTAAACAAAATCAACCAATCAACAAGAAAGAACTCTTTCATGACATTAATCCATATAATATCCTACAATTTCTTAAAGAAATCAAACTGTATTCCAAAATATAACTTCAATAAAACTACATAAAACTCATATATCACTGCCTCTAGTAATTATGTCCACATA
>OZ038514.1:18376242-18433742 GCA_964036315.1 Acanthosepion esculentum
GAATGCTGAGAATATTATGGACCGAAATTTGAGAGAAAACGGAAACAAAAAGGACACTTATACTTAAGATCAGGAGGAGAGAGAGTTGAATTTTCTAGGGCACATTATGAGGAAAGACGGCGCCGGAAAACCTGACACTCATAGGGCAGATTGAAGACAAGAGGAAGAAGAGTAAAACAACGCATAACATACTTAGTTTGAATAAATGGATGGCAGAACAAGGTTTAGAAGAAATAACAAAGAGATAAAATTTATTACGAGCTACAAAGGGCAGGAAACTGTGGAGAGCCATAATCGCCAATGTCTTGTAGGGACAGGATACATAGAAGAAGAAAAAGCAGATTGAGTGAATGGATAGCGGAACAGGGGTTAGGGGAGATAACAAATTTATTAAGAGCTACAAAGGATAGGAAACTGTGGAGAGCCATGATCGCCAATGTCTTGTAGGGATATGATACATAGAAGAACAAAAAAGAGATTAAATGAATGGATGGCAGAACAGGGCTTAGGAGAGATAACAAAAAGATAAAATTTATTAAGAGTTACAAAGGATAGGAAACTGTGGAGAGCCATGATTGCCAATGTCTTGTAGGGACATGATACATAGAAGAAGAAAAAAGAGATTAAGTGAATGGATGGCAGAACAGGGCTCAGGAGAGATAACAAAAAGATAAAATTTATTAAGAGTTACAAAGGATAGGAAACTGTGGAGAGCCATGATTGCCAATGTCTTGTAGGGAGATGATACATAGAAGAAGAAAAAAGAGATTAAGTGAATGGATGGCAGAACAGGGCTCAGGAGAGATAACAAAAAGATAAAATTTATTAAGAGTTACAAAGGATAGGAAACTGTGGAGAGCCATGATTGCCAATGTCTTGTAGGGACATGATACATAGAAGAAGAAAAAAGAGATTAAGTGAATGGATGGCAGAACAGGGCTTAGGAGAGATAACAAAAAGATAAAATTTATTAAGAGTTACAAAGGATAGGAAACTGTGGAGAGCCATGATTGCCAATGTCTTGTAGGGACATGATACATAGAAGAAGAAAAAAGAGATTAAGTGAATGGATGGCAGAACAGGGCTTAGGAGAGATAACAAAAAGATAAAATTTATTAAGAGTTACAAAGGATAGGAAACTGTGGAGAGCCATGATTGCCAATGTCTTGTAGGGACATGATACATAGAAGAAGAAAAAAGAGATTAAGTGAATGGATGGCAGAACAGGGCTTAGGAGAGATAACAAAAAGATAAAATTTATTAAGAGTTACAAAGGATAGGAAACTGTGGAGAGCCATGATTGCCAATGTCTTGTAGGGACATGATACATAGAAGAAGAAAAAAGAGATTAAGTGAATGGATGGCAGAACAGGGCTTAGGAGAGATAACAAAAAGATAAAATTTATTAAGAGTTACAAAGGATAGGAAACTGTGGAGAGCCATGATTGCCAATGTCTTGTAGGGAGATGATACATAGAAGAAGAAAAAAGAGATTAAGTGAATGGATGGCAGAACAGGGCTCAGGAGAGATAACAAAAAGATAAAATTTATTAAGAGTTACAAAGGATAGGAAACTGTGGAGAGCCATGATTGCCAATGTCTTGTAGGGAGATGATACATAGAAGAAGAAAAAAGAGATTAAGTGAATGGATGGCAGAACAGGGCTTAGGAGAGATAACAAAAAGATAAAATTTATTAAGAGTTACAAAGGATAGGAAACTGTGGAGAGCCATGATTGCCAATGTCTTGTAGGGAGATGATACATAGAAGAAGAAAAAAGAGATTAAGTGAATGGATGGCAGAACAGGGCTCAGGAGAGATAACAAAAAGATAAAATTTATTAAGAGTTACAAAGGATAGGAAACTGTGGAGAGCCATGATTGCCAATGTCTTGTAGGGACATGATACATAGAAGAAGAAAAAAGAGATTAAGTGAATGGATGGCAGAACAGGGCTTAGGAGAGATAACAAAAAGATAAAATTTATTAAGAGTTACAAAGGATAGGAAACTGTGGAGGGCCATGATTGCCAATGTCTTGTAGGGACATGATACATAGAAGAAGAAAAAAGAGATTAAGTGAATGGATGGCAGAACAGGGCTTAGGAGAGATAACAAAAAGATAAAATTTATTAAGAGTTACAAAGGATAGGAAACTGTGGAGAGCCATGATTGCCAATGTCTTGTAGGGACATGATACATAGAAGAAGAAAAAAGAGATTAAGTGAATGGATGGCAGAACAGGGCTCAGGAGAGATAACAAAAAGATAAAATTTATTAAGAGTTACAAAGGATAGGAAACTGTGGAGAGCCATGATTGCCAATGTCTTGTAGGGACATGATACATAGAAGAAGAAAAAAGAGATTAAGTGAATGGATGGCAGAACAGGGCTTAGGAGAGATAACAAAAAGATAAAATTTATTAAGAGTTACAAAGGATAGGAAACTGTGGAGAGCCATGATTGCCAATGTCTTGTAGGGACATGATACATAGAAGAAGAAAAAAGAGATTAAGTGAATGGATGGCAGAACAGGGCTTAGGAGAGATAACAAAAAGATAAAATTTATTAAGAGTTACAAAGGATAGGAAACTGTGGAGAGCCATGATTGCCAATGTCTTGTAGGGACATGATACATAGAAGAAGAAAAAAGAGATTAAGTGAATGGATGGCAGAACAGAGCTTAGGAGAGATAACAAAAAGATAAAATTTATTAATAGCTACAAAGGACAGGAAACTGTGGAGAGCTATGATCGCCTACGTCCTGAGTGGACTCGGCACCTAAAGAAGAACATCAAAGTTGACTAATCCTTATCAAAAGAATATAAAAAAACAATATCAACAAATACCACCATCACCGCCACTTTTCTCTTCATTTTATTTTGTCCTATTTTATTTTGTAGCCGAAGACTTTTCCACAACGGAATCAAGCAGCACCCTTTCGGACGGTTTTACAGGTAGGTACTTACCAGTCAAACAAGTTCTTTCTCTTTTCAGTGGCTAAAACAGAGGAGAGAAAGTGCGACACTGAGATCCGATGATGTATTGGGATGGCCAAAGATGCCTTCCAAAAGCTAAGCAGAGTAATAAGAGACAGAAAGATTTCGTTGGAAACAAAGAAAAGAGTACTGAACTGCGACGTAATATCTGTCCTCCTGAATGGTTGTGAATGCTGGACAATCTCCTCAAACATGAAGAGGAAACTGGAAGCAATAGAAATGTGGTTCTACAGAAGGATGCTGAGGATACCATGGACTGAATATGTGAGCAACGACGAGGATTTGGAGAAAATGGAAAGAAAAAGGACATTTATACTTAACATCAGGAAAAGGCTGTTGAAGTTTCTGGGGCACATAATGAGGAAGGAGGGCTTGGAAAATCTGATACTCACAGGACAGATTGAGAGAAAAAGGGACAGAGGATAGCATCTCGTAAAATACTTGATGGACTAGAGAAAATGGATTTCAGTACAGGGTTTGGGAGAAATAACAAAAACACAAAACTTATCCCTTTTGGATGCTTTAGTACACATCATCAGTGATGTTTCTAGCCGAGGTTCATTAAGGGTTTCGGGTCTTTTAACATCATACCCTCCTCTCTACGGTGACCCAGCCGATACTGATTGGGTATCGACTTGTATAGCTTCCGTCATATATATATTTTCATAAAATACATCTATTGGATGCTTTAGTACACATCATCAGTGATGTTTCTAGCCGAGGTTCATTAAGGGTTTCGGGTCTTTCAACATCATACTCGCTCTCCGCAGTGACCTTCCTCATTATGTGCCTCAGAAATATCAACTGCCTCTTCCTGATATTAAGCATAAGTTTCCTCTTTGTTTCCAAAAGCTCGTCGTTGCTCACATGTTCGGCCCATGGTATCCTCACCATCCTTCTGTAGAACCACATCTCTGTTGCTTCGAGTTTTTTCTTCATCTTTGAGGAAATTGTCCAGCATTCGAAGACATACAGGAGGATAGATATTACATATCCGTTCAGTACTCTTTTCTTTGTTTCCAATGACATTTTCCTGTCTCTTAATACTCTGCTTAGCTTTTGGAATGCATCTTTGGCCATCCCAATACGTCTTCAAATCTCAGTGTCGCACTTACCGTTATCTGTTAAAACACTTTCAAGATATTTAAATTTATGTACCTGCTTGATTATAGTATCCCCGATCTGTAATTTGAATTGTAGGCTCTTCTTTTTACTGATGACTATGCATTCTGTTTTCTTGTAGCTCATGCTTAGTCCCTTCTTCTCGCTTTCCTTCGCTAACTTCTGTAGGAGGTTTCGTATTTTCCTTCCGTATCTGCTATCAGCACTGCGCCACCTGCATATCTTATATTGTTAGGATTGTGGTAGGATTTCTAATTCTCTCAGAATTACCTTGTTCTATAGGTTGAATAAATCCGGCGAGAAGACACATCCTTGTCTTACACACCTTTCTATTTTTGTATATCTGCTGAACTCATTTTTTTTATCCATATGGAGGCAGTTTGCTGCCAATAGAGATTTTTGATTATTCTTATGTCTTTCCCGAATATGTTAAGTTTGCTGAGCAGCTTTAACGGATCTTTGTGGCCAACTTTGCCGAACGCCATTGCGTAGTCTATAAAACACAGGTACACGTACTTCTGCATTTGCAATGCTCTTTCTGATAACATTCCCAGCAAAAGTATCGCTTTCCTTGTTCTGGTGTCTTTGACGAACCCGCACTGTTCTTGTCCTATCTCTGGCCTGATTCTATTGCGCGCTCTATTCATCAGAATTCGGATGATGAATTTTGTTATGTGGCTCATTAGGCTGATTGTTCGATGGAGTTCACATTCGTTTGCGCTTGTTTTTTTAGGCAGTGCCGATCTTGAAATGGACGAATTTAGCAAAAAACAAAAACAGAAAAAACATCAAGCTTAATTAACAACTAGGGCTTTTACAACAGCGCAAGCAATATAAAAATGAATCTATAAAACATTCCGTAAATATAGTGTCATAAAGTTTGTATAACACTCGTAGTTCTAGATAATAAGGGAGCACTGGAACAAAAGATTGAGTGAAGAACATGTTTAATCACACGATAGACATGGATGAATAATGCAGTAATAGAGAATACCGCAATTCAATGCGGCAATGCGTACGACTCAAACGCTACGCCTTGCGACCCACTTTTCGACCCACTTTGTGACGACGTTCTACTCATAGCGGATGGACGAGTCCATATTCAACAATTAGTGTAGAGGACGTCGGTCGTTTTCTACGCAACATATAGTACGTTCGGTTTTTCACCTTATTTTGGCCTTGCGCCATGCATAAATAACTTTGAATCTGTTTCACTGTGAAGGAATGGTTGGTAACTTAATTTCATAGTCTATAACTAATGTTGTGAGTCCAATATTCATTATTCGTAACCTTGTGTCGGACCTAGCTGTGCTTAAATGTCTATGAGCTTGTATCAATGAGAAGGTATGGTTGGCAACATAATTTCACTGTCCATAACTACTGTGTGTTCGATATTCACAAAGTGCTCCAGATTCGTGGCCATTTGTCAGACTAAGCTATACTCAACTATGTGGCTATTTTATTGTGAAGGAATGTTTGGTAACTTAATTTAATAGTTCATAAGTACTGTTGTGAGTTCATTATTCCCAAAGTGCTCCAAATTCATGATCTTGTGTTAGACTTGTGCTTGGCAACTAAATTTCATAGTCCATAACTACTGTAGCAATTTCAATATTTGCAAAGTGTTCCTGAATCGTTACCTTGTGTCAGTCTAAGCTAAGTATCAGTACCTCGTCATGGAGCAGTGATCTGTTAGTCTCGCAGATCATTATAACCTGTACTTATTTCGGTTCTGAATTGATGCATCATATTCGTGACCTTCTGCCAGACTTAGAAAAGAAGTCTTACCAATGAGGAGGAAGCAGCATCTATCGAAAACGAGTTCATTAGATTTGCACTTAGTCACCTTGTCGTTGTGGACGGCCCCGATAAAACCATCATGTCGTGGTCGACGACCACGATATAACCGCTTTGATGGCCCCGATATAATCATCTTGTCGTTGTGAACGGCCCCAAATATAACTATCGTGTTGTTGTAATGGCCCCGATATAATCACCTTGTCGTGAATATACCCCGCCGAATATATTCCAGTACATGGGATAGGCATACAAGTTCCTATTCTGAAACCTCGGATGAGGCAAGGATTAAACGGGTAGTGGCCAGCATCATCAAACACAATCACTGTCATAACACTCCAGCCTGTAAAGTTGCGGCAATCGGTCATCACCGTTCTTCACAACCATTGGTCACTTTCACACACTGTTACCGAGTCCATTGATCATTATCTTGAACAGAACTGATGCGAGGCTCATGTGGACCCCACTGAAGCTATGATGCGCCCCCCACTCTACTACATCTCAATTTTCATAAAGTAGTATTCATATAAAATACAAATTTTATTGTAAATTAATTATGTACAATAATGGATCATATGCAATATAGGTGAACAATTCAACTAGAAAAATTGAAAATAAATCCAATGTATCTAAATACAAATTAGAGGCATGCCATAATAGATCATTTCATCTTAAATAAATCAACATGTTTTGTGGCAATTTTTAACATCAACTTGAGATTTTTCTTGTTAAAAAGTTGAATAATTTTAACACATTCAACATTATGGATAAAAAATAGTGAATTTTATACAATAGTGTTTTTTTGAGACTTAGCACAAGCAAAACAAATTCACAGATTTGGACGAAAAAGAAAGGACTTCAGAATGACGTCAAAATCCGCAAAAAATTTTCATCGTTTAATATATATTAGTTTAATTTGTAACGTATATAAATAAAAAGCAAATGTTGATAAGATAGCAAGCGTCACAAAGCACCGCCTGTGACCCCCAATCAGACTTGCCCACCTCCACGGTCAGTGTGGGGTCGGGTATAGTACGCACCAGCCCTGATCTTGAGAAACATTTCCTACTCTAAAATCCACTGCGCGGCTCCTTTCACGGCTTGTGGGAAAACACTGTAGTTAATTCGTGCGACGACGGAGTTGTGACGATTACCACGAATGATGTTTCTATTTCGTTGAGCGCACTGAAATATAACTTTAAATTTATTAATAACTTCTTTTCACTTCTTTGCGGGATGGAGGAGGCGGGTGTCTTATTATATATATTAATATTCATATTAATCCTATAATGATGAAAATAACTTACGTCATTGAGCAACGTTCAACGTAACAAAGTGTAACTGTCTTAAATTGTACAACATTAGAAAGCGACTTGCTTACGTTAATGCAATACCAACCCCCACTCACCTAAGCCATTTTTTGTGTAGTCGGGAGCGTACCGTATATACTTGTGTATAAGCCTGTCTAGTGCGTATGTGTATAGTGAGACCACTGAATTTGTTGTGAAAAACCTAATTTGTTCATCATGGACCAAGCATGTGAGCAACGATGAGGTCTTAGATAGGTTACAAACAAGGAGAAGGCTTATACTTAAGCTGAAGTTTCTGGGACACATAATAAAGAAGGAGGGCCTGGGGAACCTGATACTCACGGGCCAAATAGAGGGAAAGAGAGACAAGGGAAAGCAGCGCGTGGCATACCTGACGAGCTTGAGTAGGTGGATGACAGAACGTGGTCTGGGTGAGGAAGCTGAGGGAAGGAGCTTGCTGAGAGCTGCAAGGGATAGAGGGAGGTGGAGAGCCATGATCGCCTACGTCCTGAAAGGACATGGCATATAAAAAGAAAAAAAAAGCTCATGTATCATGCGACCTTAGTTTCAAATCAATATTAGTAGGCCTACCGTAGTCAAATATTACCGTTCTGGTCATCATCCTGATCTGCATTCTTTTTAGTACAAAGCTATCTCAAAATGACGTGAAAAACCGCTTACGTAAAATATCTGATACGAAAATTTAGATACCGTACTTTTTTCTGATCAGGCTTGAAAATGCATGATTTCGAAAAGATTACCTGTGTATAATGCAAACCCCTATTTTTCACGTAAAAACGGATCATAAAAACTAGCACTATACTCAAGTATATGAAATATACTAACTTATCGTAAATTAAGCAGTAAATATATATATCTAATAAACATTATTTACAACGTTCGGACTGTTGTCCTCGTCTTTATTGCCATATTCACGACGTTTTGTCTCCGGAAATCGTCAGGTGATATACGTTGGTATTTCGAACCGAACACATTATTTAGTACACGGAGGTAGATTGTTCTCATTCCATGTGCCATGCCTCAGTTTCATTTAATTCCTTTTAGTAACTCAACTTTGGAAGTTTTTGTTCACCTCTGCTGCGGCCATATATTGAACTCAGAACTCTCTGATCAAATAACTTTTTGGATTACTCAACCAACGCTTTTATCCACTGAGCCATTGTAACCTATATCACCTAAAGAAAGCCGTAGCGTACAACGGTCGAAAGATTGTGAATATGCTAATAAAGATGAGGAAAACTGTCTGAACGATGTAAATAGTGTAGTCACAATACCTCATCTAAGAAATACAGACAGATCCTGAAGAAAACCGGAGCGTACAACGGTCGAAATGTCGTGAATATGGCGATAAAGATAATGACACTACGAACGATGTAAATAGTGTAAATAGTTTCAATACATCAGTATAGACAAATCTTGAAATATAATAAAATAAAAAATATAAATATTCTGGAGATATTTTGGGGTGTCCAGAGGCAAATTGAATATGATAAAATTTACCGCTTAAGATTGACAAACAATCTTCTGACAACCGAAAGTTCGGTAGAATTCAGTAATTTAGCAAAGTTATGAAATCAGTGCCGGATAATTGGTAGTATATATGCAATAATAAACCTTATGAATAGCCTTTTCAACTGTGGATAAAAAAAAATGTTCGAGGGATATTAAGATTTAAAACATAAAAAGTTTCTCTGTGCGATTATATAAAATAATCTTATGCATTCTGCACTTGATTGACATTACACATATGGTATCGTTTAGCAATGTGAGTCACAATTTAACGATTTTAAATGCAAATATCTTGCTATTTACTGCAACAGGTACTTAGAGTTAGTCAAACCTGTATTTTTAAGCTAAAATATTGCAGAGTGGATACATTTTTAGTAATTTGGTGAAATTTTTCTTTCATCTTATTTTTGTTGCGTATTTAACCACATTTTTACACTCCTTGGCTTTCCAGGTCTAATTGGTAAAACAATGTTCTTGCCTTAAGAAATAGGAAATGCAACAGAGAATGTAATTTCGAATTGAGACCTGTGGTGATTAACTAGTGATTGTAGAATGTATGAACGACTTTGCCTTAAGAAATAGGAAATGCAACAGAGAATGTAATTTCGAATTGAGATCTGTGGTGATTAACTAGTGATTGTAGAATGTATGAACGACCTTGCCTTAGGAAATAGGAAATGCAACAGAGAATTTAATTTCGAATTGAGACCTGTGGTGATTAAGTAGTGATTGTAGAATGTATGAACGACTTTGCCTTAAGAAATAGGAAATGCAACAGAGAATGTAATTTCGAATTGAGATCTGTGGTGATTAACTAGTGATTGTAGAATGTATGAACGACCTTGCCTTAGGAAATAGGAAATGCAACAGAGAATTTAATTTCGAATTGAGACCTGTGGTGATTAAGTAGTGATTGTAGAATGTATGAACGACTTTGCCTTAAGAAATAGGAAATGCAACAGAGAATGTAATTTCGAATTGAGATCTGTGGTGATTAACTAGTGATTGTAGAATGTATGAACGACCTTGCCTTAGGAAATAGGAAATGCAACAGAGAATTTAATTTCGAATTGAGACCTGTGGTGATTAAGTAGTGATTGTAGAATGTATGAACGACTTTGCCTTAAGAAATAGGAAATGCAACAGAGAATGTAATTTCGAATTGAGATCTGTGGTGATTAACTAGTGATTGTAGAATGTATGAACGACCTTGCCTTAGGAAATAGGAAATGCAACAGAGAATTTAATTTCGAATTGAGACCTGTGGTGATTAAGTAGTGATTGTAGAATGTATGAACGACTTTGCCTTAAGAAATAGGAAATGCAACAGAGAATGTAATTTCGAATTGAGATCTGTGGTGATTAACTAGTGATTGTAGAATGTATGAACGACCTTGCCTTAGGAAATAGGAAATGCAACAGAGAATTTAATTTCGAATTGAGACCTGTGGTGATTAAGTAGTGATTGTAGAATGTATGAACGACTTTGCCTTAAGAAATAGGAAATGCAACAGAGAATGTAATTTCGAATTGAGATCTGTGGTGATTAACTAGTGATTGTAGAATGTATGAACGACCTTGCCTTAGGAAATAGGAAATGCAACAGAGAATTTAATTTCGAATTGAGACCTGTGGTGATTAAGTAGTGATTGTAGAATGTATGAACGACTTTGCCTTAAGAAATAGGAAATGCAACAGAGAATGTAATTTCGAATTGAGATCTGTGGTGATTAACTAGTGATTGTAGAATGTATGAACGACCTTGCCTTAGAAAATAGGAAATGCAACAGAGAATTTAATTTCGAATTGAGACCTGTGGTGATTAAGTAGTGATTGTAGAATGTATGAACGACTTTGCCTTAAGAAATAGGAAATGCAACAGAGAATGTAATTTCGAATTGAGATCTGTGGTGATTAACTAGTGATTGTAGAATGTATGAACGACTTTGCCTTAAGAAATAGGAAATGCAACAGAGAATGTAATTTCGAATTGAGATCTGTGGTGATTAACTAGTGATTGTAGAATGTATGAACGACTTTGCCTTAAGAAATAGGAAATGCAACAGAGAATGTAATTTCGAATTGAGATCTGTGGTGATTAACTAGTGATTGTAGAATGTATGAACGACCTTGCCTTAGGAAATAGGAAATGCAACAGAGAATTTAATTTCGAATTGAGACCTGTGGTGATTAAGTAGTGATTGTAGAATGTATGAACGACTTTGCCTTAAGAAATAGGAAATGCAACAGAGAATGTAATTTCGAATTGAGATCTGTGGTGATTAACTAGTGATTGTAGAATGTATGAACGACTTTGCCTTAAGAAATAGGAAATGCAACAGAGAATGTAATTTCGAATTGAGATCTGTGGTGATTAACTAGTGATTGTAGAATGTATGAACGACCTTGCCTTAGGAAATAGGAAATGCAACAGAGAATTTAATTTCGAATTGAGACCTGTGGTGATTAAGTAGTGATTGTAGAATGTATGAACGACTTTGCCTTAAGAAATAGGAAATGCAACAGAGAATGTAATTTCGAATTGAGATCTGTGGTGATTAACTAGTGATTGTAGAATGTATGAACGACCTTGCCTTAGGAAATAGGAAATGCAACAGAGAATTTAATTTCGAATTGAGACCTGTGGTGATTAAGTAGTGATTGTAGAATGTATGAACGACTTTGCCTTAAGAAATAGGAAATGCAACAGAGAATGTAATTTCGAATTGAGATCTGTGGTGATTAACTAGTGATTGTAGAATGTATGAACGACTTTGCCTTAGGAAATAGGAAATGCAACAGAGAATTTAATTTCGAATTGAGACCTGTGGTGATTAAGTAGTGATTGTAGAAAGTATGAACGACCTTGCCTTAAGAAATAGGAAATGCAACAGAGAATTTAATTTCGAATTGAGACCTGTGGTGATTAAGTAGTGATTGTAGAATGTATGAACGACTTTGCCTTAAGAAATAGGAAATGCAACAGAGAATGTAATTTCGAATTGAGACCTGTGGTGATTAAGCAGTGATTGTAGAATGTATGAACGACCTTGCCTTAAGAAATAGGAAATGCAACAGAGAATGTAATTTCGAATTGAGACCTGTGGTGATTAAGCAGTGATTGTAGAATTTATGAACGACCTTGCCTTAAGAAATAGGAAATGCAACAGAGAATGTAATTTCGAATTGAGACCTGTGGTGATTAACTAGAGATTGTAGAATGTATAAACGATCTGGCCATAAGAAATAGGAAATGCAGCAGAGCATGTTATTTCGAAATTGAATTCATTATTCGAGATTTATGATGCTTAATTAGCGGCCATAGAAGGAAAAAGCGACCTAAACTTAAAAGTCAGCAAAGATGAAAAAATGTAGCCAAAAATGAATCACGGCAATACTTAATCAAAGAAATTCAGAGAACTTAAGTCTATTATATCAAGTAAAACTACTCAGTGTAAACAAACAATAGACCGTCCAGGGTATGACGATAAAGTACATCGCGTCCTGGGTAAGACGATAAACCAAGTCCAATAGCAAGGTCACTGATCAAAAGGTTTTGAGGAGCGTGGAACCACCTCTTAATTTCTGGCGTTCCGAGGTCCACTCTGACCCGGGGTGGTACCACCTGTTAGTGTCCCAGCTATGGCAAATAGTTGACACCCAAACTTGTGTAAAAATAGGTTTTAATACCAGAAATACTTTATAATAAAAAGAAAATATTATCAGAAATAATTTTTGAAGGAAAAATTATTATAAGCAATACTTTAAAAAAAGTACTAGCTATACAAACAGCTATACATCCTTTGACAAAATATTACCAGCTATAGATTTCTTCAAGGAAGAATATTCCCAGAAATAGAATTTTGAAGAAAAACGTATTATCAGCAATAAAAGTTTTGTCGGCATTAAGTAATGTATTGAGTACGATATGCCGTAAAACAAACCGAACCAAACAATGGAGCGTATTGTAACCTTTTGGATAATGTAGGATATAGATATATGCCGAAATTTGAATGACGTCTACAGTTTGGTTTTGTCTTCTAATTGATAAAGCAATGCCAACGTTATTTTTTTTAATCATTTCACCCCAAAGAGAGGCGGTAATTCCATTAGTACGCAGTGGGTTACAGGATATGAAAGTGAAAGAGAAAACTGAGAAGAGGGAGGATCTAGGAAATGTTCAAGACGACAGAAGATAGCGATTGACGTTGCATTTGAATTTTTGAATGTTGCAGTTTTCAGAGAAGCAAGGAAACGGAAGGAAGTTCCACAGGTGAGAAGTGCGAAAACAGAAACTGTTGTAGTAGAAGTAGCGGTTGCATCTAGCTATTTCAACAATAGATGGGTGGGACCTAGTTGCCAATTTAGTAGAACGCTTACATTTATGTATTCGGGGCACCAGGTAAAAAAAAAATCACCAAAGTAGTTGCCATGAAAATATATGTAGAAAAATAGAGAGAAGCCACGTTGCGTCTGTGAGAAAGTCACTGGCACCGAGATGCCGAGTCAGGACCTATTACATTGCAGTTTCTTCTTTGAAGACGTAAGTGTTGTAAACTATAATTAATTAATTATGAATTGCGTCGTGGTGCCCCTTTTTCTCACAGACGGTGCCCAACTGACCCTACTAAACTATACTGTACAGTCAACAAAATACGCGAAATTAAAAATATAAAATAGTGACAATCGCAGAGCATTAGTTGGGTCAAGCAGGGATATACAAGCAAGTAAGGGTGAAGCGGTTCTAGAGAAAGGAAAGTCGTGGCTCTTGGGGCACAATCCATTGGATTATGAACACTTGGATGAGTGTCACCACGGAATTTGTGAGTAGCGGCATTATATCGAGTCTGTTTAGTTCCTTTTTCGTCACCGAGGCCCGTTGGTACAGTTGGTATGACGCTTGCGTTGTATCGAGACGGTTCGGATTTGCACCTCAGTTGTTGATGCATATATAGTGCTGTTGTTAATAAAATAGTGCTCGGTGTATTATAAGAGAACTATTAAGTATACATTAATAGATATACATCTAATCCCTCGCCGATAGTACGACTCGGAGCTTCATGCACAACTGGGGAGAGTCGGACTGTGGCACAATTTAAACGTTAATAAACATATCTAGTTCAGTTCATATATTATACGGAAATTACGGTTTTTTTTATTCCAAGAGCATATATTGCATTTAGAATAGACGGGATTTTTATTTTATATTTAAAATAAATGGGATTCAATATTTTATTTTACATGTAAAATATGCAGGGATTAATGGTATATATTAAAAAATATATTAAAATAGATCTAAAAACTATATGAAAAAAATATTAATTTTTATTTAAAGTTGGGATTATTATTTTCGTTTAAACATAAAGGTGACTTATTCTTTTTATAAAATGTTCTTTCATATAGCTCGTGTATAATGAGACCCCAGCTTCTTAGCAATACTAGTAGACCTACCACAGTCAAATATTACGGTTCTGGACATCATCCTGATCTGCATTCTTTTTTTGTACAAAGCTACCCCCCAAAATGGCGGAGAAAAGAACTTACCGTAAAATATACGAAGATTTAGATACCGTTCTTTTGTTTACGTTCATACCTGAAAATGCCTGATTTTAACCTCTTCGAAAAAGTTACCCCTGTATAGTGCGATACTCTATTTTTTCATGTGAGAAACAGATCATAAAATCTCGCACTATACTAGAGTATATGTAGTGTACTAACTTCTTGTAAATTAAGCAGTAAATATATAAATAAATATAATAAATACTATTTACATCGTTCGAACATTTTTTAACATATCTATTGCCATATCCACGACGTTTCGGCTGTTGTACGCTCCAGCCTTCTTCAGGTGATATACGTTGGAATTTAGATCAGAATGCTTTATTTAGTTTACGGGGGTAGATTGTTCTAATTCCACATGCCATGCCTTTTTTGGATAACTCAGTATCAGTTAATTCCTTTTAGTAACTCAACTCTCCAAGTTTTTATTCACTCTGCTGCTGCCAAATATTGAACTCACAACTCTTTGGGTCAAGTCACTTTTTGGATTACTTAACCAACGCTTTTGTCCACTGGGCCATTCCAACGTATATTATCTGAAGAAGGCCGGAGCGTACAACGGCCGAAACGTCGTGAATATGGTAATAAAGATGAGGACAGCAGTCCGAACGATGTAAATAGTGTAAATAGTTACAATACCTTATCTAAAAATATAGACAGATCCTGAAGAAGGCCGGAGCGTACAACAGTCAAAATGTCGCAAATATAAATTTTCTGTAAAAATTCATCCGTGGCATGTGTCTCAAATAGCCTCTGACAGCTAAGTATAGCGCCAAGCCGAAAAATGGGCGAAGGCGGGAAACTGGCGTCTCATAACCAGCTGATTCGGGTATATTGGAGCTCGACAGCCCAAGAAGGCAGTCCATTTAGAGAAAGGAAACCCTGGTTTTAAACCTCTGCTGCCTTGCGGTCATACCCAAACACGGAAAGGCTATGGAAGTAAATCCATACAGAAACCCCGGAGTGGAACCCGAAAGGCGGTTGGCTGTCAACACTGGCAACTTTCCGGCAACTTCTGCGGCCAAGCCGTCCCCAAATGTAGTATCCCTTATTTGTTTGGATCTTGCCAGTACGTCCAGGATAGGTGGGAGGCATGTAATGTAGGCAGCACATGAACTACGTATACCATCGTGCAGGCCTGCATCCTGAAGAGGTCACTGTAGTTTCACCACCAAAGGACCGAATTTTGAGCAAACAGGGCGGTACTTTTATCTCTTAAGATAAACGGATATCTGCTATGTGTTATTTTGGAATAAAATGTTGCTACCGACACTGGAGTTTGAACATAGATCACTAGAGAGCAAACACAAGTGATTCCATTTCTAATAACTAGATCACGTGACAGTAAAGGAAATGTATATATGGGAATTAGCGTGGTGTGTAATCGATCACACTTTCTATTCTATCCTCTATTACTATACGGATCGCTATTCTCTATACTATTCACTATACTATTTCTCTATACTGATCATTATACGGATCACTATTTATACTCTATCCTCTATTACTATACGGATCGCTATTCCCTATAATATTCACTATACTATTTCTCTATAGTGATCATTATACGGGTCACTATTTCTACTCTATCCTCTATTACTATACGGATCGCTATTCTCTATACTATTCACTATACTATTTCTCTATAGTGATCATTATACGGATCATTATTTCTACTCTATCCTCTATTACTATACGGATCACTATTTATACACTATCCTCTATTACTATACGGATCGCTATTCTCTATACTATTCACTATACTATTTCTCTATACTGATCATTATACGGATTACTATTTATACTATATCCTCTATTACTATACGGATCGCTATTCTCTATACTATTCACTATACTATTTCTCTATAGTGATCATTATACGGATCACTATTTCTACTTTATCCTCTATTACTATACGGATCACTATTTATAATCTATCCTCTATCACTATACGGATCGCTATTCTCTATACTATTCACTATACTATTTCTCTATAGTGATCATTATACGGATCACTATTTCCACTCTATCCTCTATTACTATACGGATCGCTATTCCCTATACTATTCACTATACTCTTTCTCTAAACTGATCATTATACGGGTCACTATTTCTACGCTATCCTCTATTACTATACGGATTATTATTTATACTCTATCCTCTATTATTATACGGATCGCTATTCTCTATACTATTCACTATACTATTTCTCTATAGTGATCATTATACGGATCACTATTTCTACTCTATCCTCTATTACTATACGGATCGCTATTCCCTATACTATTCACTATACTATTTCTCTAAACTGATCATTATACGGGTCACTATTTCTACTCTATCCTCTATTACTATACGGATCGCTATTCTCTATACTATTCACTATACTATTTCTTTATAGTGATCATTATACGGATCACTATTTCTACTCTATCCTCTATTACTATACGGATCACTATTTATACTCTATCCTCTATTACTATACGGATCGCTATTCTCTATACTATTCACTATACTATTTCTCTATACTGATCATTATACGGATTACTATTTATACTCTATCCTCTATTACTATACGGATCGCTATTCTCTATACTATTCATTATACTATTTCTCTATAGTGATCATTATATGGATCACTATTTCTACTCTATCCTCTATTACTATACGGATCGCTATTCCCTATACTATTCACTATACTATTTCTCTAAACTGATCATTATATGGGTCACTATTTCTACTCTATCCTCTATTACTATACGGATCGCTATTCTCTATACTATTCACTATACTATTTCTCTATAGTGATCATTATACGGATTACTATTTCTACTCTATCCTCTATTACTATACGGATCGCTATTCCCTATACTATTCAGTATACTATTTCTCTAAACTGATCATTATACGGGTCACTATTTCTACTCTATCCTCTATTACTATACGGATCGCTATTCTCTATACTATTCACTATACTATTTCTCTATAGTGATCATTATACGGATCACTATTTCTACTCTATCCTCTATTACTATACGGATCACTATTTATACTCTATCCTCTATTACTATACGGATCGCTATTCTCTATACTATTCACTATACTATTTCTCTATACTGATCATTATACGGATTACTATTTATACTCTATCCTCTATTACTATACGGATCGCTATTCTCTATACTATTCACTATACTATTTCTCTATATTGATCATTATACGGATCACTATTTATACTCTATCCTCTATTACTACACGGATCGCTATTCTCTATACTATTCACTATACTATTTCTCTAAACTGATCATTATACGGATCGCTATTTCTACTCTATCCTCTATTACTATACGGATCGCTATTCTCTATACTATTCACTATACTATTTCTCTATACTGATCATTATATGGATCACTATTCAGTAATTACTTATCGAGCGAGTATTATCGAGCTAGTACGTTTAGTGCGAGCGATATTCGAAGGCGTCTGGCACCATTATTGTTCAACGTCGTTACTATAAGTTGTATTTGCCATTACAAAGTCTCTACTAGAACGAGCAATACGAAAGTGGCAACGAGTATTCGTTTTACATTACAAAAGTGTCAACGAGTGTTCCTTGACATCACAAAACTATGCAAGACAAAAGTCGGCAGACCAACAGCAATAAGCCCCCCCCCCAGTCCATAAAGTAAGAATGACGTTAACGCAAAATGGAATACAGACAAGTGATCGCAACGTTTTGATTTCAAGATAAGAAAAAGATAAGATATGGTGGATGAGACCGGGAAATGGTCTATCTCTAGAAATCTCAGCAGCTATCAGATTTGTCTATAAATTTGGGATTTCCAAGATTGAAACCAATTCATTTTAAATTTCAATGATGTCTGTATCTTGTGTTCCATGGCTCAATGGTTAAGGCGTTGTCCTGGTCGGACAGGAGGCTCAAGCTCATATTTCGTCGGACGTTAATTCTTTATATCCCTAGCGGTGGAAGAGTGCGAAAATCGACCTGGATGTTGCAAGATAACAAAAAAACAACAACACGGGAGAAAATCTATTAAAAAATGAACAAAAACAATGCATTGGTTAAGGAATTCGAAGAGTTGTTATATCTAAATATAAACCGATATAAATCTTTTTTTTTCGTTGGTTTAAGAAACAAGTTTGCTTTCTTGCGACAGTTTTTCGGATTCCATGCTCGATTTCGGACACCCGTCGAAAAAACGATCGAATTGGTTGTCAAATAAAAACGACAAAACTAAAACAAACGTTTGCCATTTCACATGCATTCAAATAGTTTGAGATCGAAATTATTTTATTTCAACTTGAGAAGAGTTAACCTATTAATGTTCACAATGTGTGTGTATGTGTGTTTGTGTGTATGTTTGAGAGAGAGAGAAAGAGAGAGAGAGAGGGGGATAGTGGGAGAGAAACTAGCGTGAGAGAAAATGAACGAAAAAGATATAAAAAGAGAGTGAGAGAGAGAGAGAGAGAGAGAGAAGCTGGCGTGAAAGAAAATGAAGAGAGGGAGGGGGGAGAATGAGAGAGGACGAGGAACTAGCGTGAAAGAAAATGAACGGAGAGAGAGAGAAGGAGAGAGAAACTAGCGTGAAAGGAAATGAACGAAGAAGATAGAGCGGGGTGGGGGGAGATAAAAAGATTTCTGGAGAGACACTAGCGTGAAAGAAAATGAACGAATAAGAGAGAGAGGAAGAGATAGAGAGAGAGTGGAAGGTACACTAGCGTGAGAGAAGATGATCGAAGAAGATAGAGAGAGAAAGAGAGAGAAAGAGCGGGGGAGAAACTAGCGTGAAAGAAAATGAACGAAGAGAGAAAAAGAGAGATAGAGAAAGAGAGGGGGGAGGAAACTAACGTCAAAGGAAATGAACGAAGAGAGAAAAAGAGAGATAGAGAAAGAGAGGGGGAGGAAACTAACGTCAAAGGAAATGAACGAAGAGAGAAAAAGAGAGATAGAGAGAAAGAGAGGGATGAGAAACTAGCGTGAAGGAAAATGAACGAAGAAGAGGGAGAGGGAGAGGGAGAGAGACAGTGGGAGGGACACTAGCGTGAGAGAAAATGAACGAACTAGCAAGAGAGAAAAAAAAGAGAGACGGGTGAAACTAGCGTGAAAGAAAATGAACGAAGAAGAGAGAGAGAAAGAAAGGGAGAGAGAGAGAGAGAGAAAGAGCGAATATTGAAAAAAAGATTTAAGAGTTAAGAGGAAAACGACAGGAGAAACTATACGAGAAAAATAGAGTCTGGATGCAATTGGAGTTGAATCCGAAAAAGACGGATTGGGTGAAAAAAATTGTGAGTGAGGCTGGGAAAAGGTCGAAGTTAATCAAGAAACAAGAAGAAAGAAGCCAGAAGAAAGTTTTACAAACGAGAAGTGCCAGAGAAGAAACTGTTATCATAGAACTTACGGTTACATTTTGCCATTTCAACTGTAAAATGATGAGACTTTGCCGCCAATCTAGTACTGCGCTTAAATACATAAAGTTTAGGTACCAAAGAGGAAAGCGATATTTATTTTGAAAATATACAAAAAATGTGGCACAAGGCCAAATGAGGCATAGAGGAAGGCAGGTCTTCAATCTGTCTCATCTTAAAGTTAGCTATCCACAATTACTGACCCAAATATACCACAGTATTTCTTACACCAAAACAATACATTGATACTTACCATTCTTACTAAAACCACCATAATACCACAAAGTCTCTATGAAGTCTTAACTAGTTCCTACATGTACAATTTATCTGTGGGGGTGGGGATAAAAATAACAACTTTTAAAAATGAAACTCCAATAAATATTTATAATGATTACCATTTTATATACAAGGAACTAAATAAAATACTAAAGAGGAAAGCTCATCAGAACAATTGCCATGAAAATATTTATAGAAAAGGCACAGAGCAGCTACGTTACGGTGGTGGGAAAGTGGCAGAAGGCAAGATGCCATGTCAGGAACAATAACACTGCAGATTCTTGTTTGTATTTTATCAAGAATCTCTAAATATATAACAGAAGCACCAGACCAGATGTGACAGCCATGTTCAATTCATAGACGAAAAGATGGACGAAAGAAGCTGAATAAGAAACAGAAAAACTAAACTTCTCTCCATTAATCATCTGAGAGACTTCCTTCAGGAAACTGACTCATTGCGTCATCTCGGGATCATGTTCTCTGCTGATATGAACTTGAAAGACGATATTGAATCCATTGCTAGGTCAGCTGCTAATAAAGTCGGTTCACTAGGTCAGGCTAGACAATTTTTCTCTCCAGAATCTATCTTACATATCTATAAGTTCGTCCATGCTTAGAATATTGCTACCACATATGGTAATGCCCCTGCTACTTACCTTGAGCTCCTTGATAAGATCCAAAGAAGAATCTACAATATTATTGGTCCTGATCTGGCAACTCAGTTCCAGTCACTGTCCCATCGCCGTAAGGTTGCCTCTCTATGTCTTTTCTATAAGCACTTTCATGGTAATTGTTTGAATTCGCTGTGGTACCTAGGCTTCATGAATTTAAGCGCACGAGACTAGCGTCGAGATCTCATCAATTTACAGTTGAGCTGGTTAGACGTAGCCGTAAGTTCTATGCTAACAGTTTCTTCTCTGGCACTTCTCGCTTGCTCCATGCTTTCCAGCCAACTTTAATCTGCAAAAATGTAAATGCAATGTCAGTCGCTATCTACTGTCCATCTGATTACTCTCTTCTCTTTCTGCTCATCATTAATGTTTCTGCTCCTAATTCTTCTACACCTTGTAATTCCTTGTGTTTTAGTTGCATTACTGTCTTGCTTGGGGTAATCTGATTAAAAAAAAAAAAAGATGAAGTGAAAGATATAAAGAGATTGGATGTAAAACGGATATTGGATGAGATAGACCACAAGCAGAAAACAGTTAAACGCGAGGCCGAATACAAGAGAAAAATTATTCAATAAAAGAAGGTGCAACACAGAGAGAGAGGGTGGTGGAGAAAGAGAGAGGGGGAGAGGGGGAGGGAGAGAGAGGGAGGGAGAGAGGGGGAGGGAGAGAGAGGGAGGGAGGGAGGGAGAGGGAGGGAGAGAGAGAGAGAGAGAATCTATAAAATGACATATGCACAAAGTACGGGTTGTTCCTGTTTTATTCTAAATCATAGAGGGAAATTTTCAGACGGGTGGAATGGAGGTACCAAATAAATGTTCGTGCTTAGCGGACCGTGTAAATTTGTATTTATAATGAATGAGTGCAATTTTTTTTTCTGACTGACGGCAGCTTCAGCAAAGAATGTCCCTCACCAGCCCTATCAATAGTTGTCCCAAAATGGAGACCAGACATTTGTTATTCACAAATAAAAATAGAACATCTTAGACAGAACAAAAACATATCCAATTTTATTCGTATCTTAACAATGATGAAATAGTTTCTTGTTTAAAAACAATACAGAGTATTATCACATAGGTGGTAAATTACGCGATTTTTTTCACATTAAACAATAGATTACGAGCGAAGTAATCCAAAGAAAACGATAATTCTTACTAGGATCTATTATTGGTAGGCAAAATCTTAACAACATAAAATATGCAGACGACACCGTGTTGATGACAGGCACAGAAAGAAAATTGCAGAAATTCTTAAACAATGTAGTATTGGAAAGCGAGAAGAAATAACTATCCATCAGCTTTAAAAAGACAACGTATATCTTTTTTTTTTTTTTCAAATGTCCACCTAATACAAGGCTCAAAAGCCACTCTAGGTAGAAGGTTGTATTAACGTAAGAAAGGGCAAGATAACAGGAAAGATAGCTTATTGTAGACTTGAAGAGGTCAAGATTTAAGTAGCGAATAAAATTTCAGAGGTCAGACGGAGACGTCAGGGGTATACAGTTGAAGTAGACTTTAGAAGGTACCGGAAACTAAACAGTAAACAGGAAACAAGGGCTAAACCTTTGCTCATGTTCAAAAGACGGGAAGGAGTGTGAACTGGACTATTCCTGGGAGTTATGAATCGAGAGAACAGGATAAAAAGTTCCAGACATTCTTTTTTTTTTTTTTTACTATTGTTCACCCTATACAAGGCCTAAGAGACACTCAAGTTAGAGGGTTACAGTGTGGAGTTGTATTAACATAAGAAAGCGCAAGATTACAGGAAAGACAGACAGTTAATTCTAGACTTGAAGAGGTCAAGGTTTAATTAGCGAATACAATTTCAAAGTTCATGCGGAGACGTTAGAAGTATAGAGATGAGGTAGAATTTAGAAGGAACCGGAAACCAAATACGAAACAGGAAATAAGGGATGAATCTCTAACACTGTTCAAAAAACCAGGGAGGAGTATGAACCGGGTGAATATACCAGAAAAAGTTCTATTTAACGAAACAGTGTCAATATTATCAAATATTTTGATGAAAAGAATTTAATTTTTACATACGTTAGCAACTTTACTAAGGACGAAGATAAAGATTTTGTCATATATACCGGTAAAGTCAACTGTGAGAAATTTAAACTGGATGAATTATCTCCAGGCAGATTTAAATGTCTAATCTTCGATAAAGGTCTAACATCAAGTAATGATTTGGAAATACGCTCTCGAATTCTTACAAAACTTGAACAGAGAGTACCAAAAATTGTTACGATACAACGAAAATCGATTAAAATGGCAAGTAGTTCGTAAAAAGACTGTACAAAAAGAAAAATATCCAAAATGAAATATTGCCAAACTTTACTCATGCTATGGCTGTGGTATGCGTCATTTTAGAAAGGACTTTCCATTTAAAACCAAAAATGTTTTAATTGTGGAAAAAAACAGGTCGCAAACAAAACTACTGCAAGTCGTAAAACAAAAGAAATATACAAATTAACTTGCTGGAGGTAGTGCTATCAGCTAAAAAAACTGTAATTTTCAAATAATAGGAAATTCGTGACAGTAAAAATGAATAACGCGACGGTGAGATTTCAATTGAACACTGGTAGCGATATGAACAAACTTGTAACAGAACTGGCAAGCCTAACTTGAAAAAAACACACACAAAGGTGCAAGAGAAATATCGGACAAGAAATTAATTTTTCTCGGGAAAATTACGTGTAACATCGCTCTTGCGAGTAAAACTAAAAAGCAGATGTTTACGTATTAAAAAATTTCAACTCGAATTTATTAGGTGCCGATTGGCTAGAATTATTTGAACTATGGAATTGGCCGAGTAATTCATTCTGTGGAAAAATTAATTGTTTGTCAGAGGAAAAGATTACAGCTAAAGAAACACTGAGTAAACTAAAAAATAAATTCACGAATATTTTTCAGTGAAGTTGGGAAAATGTACAAAGTCAAAGGCATTTTTCAAATTAAAAGAAAATGTAATAATAGTTTTTAAACCTAAAAGAAATATACGTTTGCTGCGTTGGGTTCTGTTAACACCGAACTTGATAGGTTAGAAAACCGCGGAGTTATTGAAAAATAGAATATTCAGAATGGGCCACGCCAGCGGTTTATATTGGAAAGAAAATAAGATTCTTTTATGTGCAGATTTTTCGACTGGGCTGAATGACTACTTCCTCTCACATATATATCCCCTACTAACCGTAGAGGATATATTTGCCATATAAAATGGTGGTAATGTTTTTTTAAAATTGACCTATCTGATGCATATCTTCAAATCGAAGTGGATGAGGAATGACAGAAGTATTTGACTATTAATACACATAACGAACTCTACAAGTTTAGAAGATTAGCCATCGGTGTAAAAGTAACCCCAAGTATTTTCCAGCAAATAATTGATACGATGTTGGCTGGACTCAGCGGTACCGTCGCTTACATAGATGACATACTTATTAAGAGCGCTACGAAAATACAGCACGTAAAACTGATTCAGGAAGTATTTCAAAGACGGCATGATTACGGTTTCAAACTCAGTGAAAAGAAATGTCAGTTTTTATGGATAATATTAAATATTTAGGTCAGATAATCGACGAAAAAGGAAGAAAACCAGATCCCGCTAGAGCAAGTGCCATTAAAGACAAATTTGGTAACCCTTTCAATCATTTCTCGGTTTAGCAAATTATTATAATATTTATGTGCCAGAATTTGTCGACGGAATGTCAAAAAGCTTTTGAAGAAATTAAAAAAAACTACTAACTTCAGAGTTATCGACCCACAGCGAAAGAAAATAGTAGCGTCGGTCGCGAGCGAATACGGTATAGGTGTGGTAATAGACCATAAATTCGAAGACAGTACAGTGAAAGCAGTTGACCACTCTTCAAGAAGCTTGACAATTACGGAAAAATGCTACAGTCAAATTGAAAAGGAAGTGCTTGCTATAATTTATGCTGTAAGGAAATTTCACAAAATGATATTAAGAAGAAAATTCATACAGCAAACTGATCATTATCCATTATTAAGTCTATTCGGTTCTACGAAAGGGATTCCCAGGAATACTGCAAATATACTACGATTTTATTGAACTATGATTTCAAGATGGAATTTCTATCATAAAGAAAACTGGGTCACGCAGATGATTTGTCCAGATTAATATTGAAATGTATAGAAGATTTTGGAACGACTGTGATTGCTTCCGAAAGCGAAATTAAAAGCCTTGTGTAACTATATTAAATTAAAAACCTTGTATGTAACACTATTAAATTAAAAGCCTTGTGTGTAACACTATTAATGAACTGCCGGTCATGATAGACGATATCAAAATTAATTCTAAAAAGGATGCGTTTATTCAGAAAAACTAAGAATGACGTGATGTCGAAATGGAGAAAAAGTAAAATTAAACCTGGTAACAATAATACATTTTCTGTTCGCGATGGAGTACTTTTGTACGCGGAAAGAGTAGTAATCCCGTTATCATTACAAAAAAGTATTTTGAAACAATTCTACGTAGGACATCCGGGAATAGTAACTATGAAGTCTCTGATGAGAAGTTAATTTTAGTGGCCAAAGTTGGACAAAGATATTCAAGATACAGTTAGAAAATGTAATGCTTGTAATTCAGTACCAGATCACCATTTATAAATTATCAGTAATGGCCGAGCACTCACAAACCATGGGTAAGACTACATATGGATTTTGCTGGATCATTAAACGGTTCGTAATATTCAATTGTGGTCGACAGTTTCACAAAATGGCCCGAGATATTAAAGTATAAACGATCTACTACTGCAATAAGGATTAAATTCTTACGTGAACAATTTGAAAGGTTTTGATTACACGACAGTGTGATATCCGATAATTACTTCAAGCTGAACAGTTTGTTGAAACCTTCAAAATAGCATTAAAGAAAAGCTAAAGTCTTGGAAGCTGAAGAAACGGCACTACAAGAATTTTTGAGCGTATGACGTCAAAGGCAAATGTCACCGCAGAAACGTCACCTGAAGAACTCATGTTTGTAATGGAAGTTAGATCCACTTTTGACAAATTACTGGCATGGAATAAAATGATAAGTCGACAATTTGAGACTATCAGATCATTTAACATTGGCGATAAAGACTTCATTAAAAAGTTCAAGGCTGGAAAGGAAAATTGACAGGAAGAAAAAATTATTCGACGATTTGATAGTATGATGTATATTGTCAAAGGTGAACGATTTCAACATAGAAAACATATAAATCAATTGATGTCTAGATGTGCACAGAATAAACAACCAGTACAATTTAATTCACCGATGGACAGACTTTACGATACCTTTGAAGTAGCTATTCCTAAAACTAATATTACAATACAAGGCCAGGGTAAGCAAAAACGTAATCCGACGGATTCGTTGGAAGTGGACCCATGTCGGAAAAAATATCGACGAAAGAAAGTGCATAAGAAAGTGAGGGTGTTGTGGAGATGAACACACCTCTCAAGAGTATGACTTGGACTCGTCCAAATAGTATATATACTGTCGCCAAAAATCGTTAGCAGAGAGCTAAACGCTCGCGGAGGTCTTAGATGTTGTCGAACTCTCTGCTTTCGGGCAGAGAGGAACCCAGACGACGCTATGCGAAAGGACAAAGTCTCGTATGGGGAGATAGACAAACCCAAACCCGTATATGCGGGGTCTACGGGGAATTGAAGGGGCAGTGGAATATAATTGGCCAATATTTACTTATCGCCAAACCAAGGAAACACTTATAGGCTGAAACTTAATTGACCAATATTTACCTATCCCAAACCAAGGAAACACTTATAGGCTGAAACTTAATTGACCAATATTTACCTATCCCAAACCAAGGAAATGCTTATAGGTTCAAATATAAATGAAGAATATCTCTTCTTCTTTTATGTGTCGCGTCCCTTCAGGACGTAGGCGATCATGGCTCTCCACTTCTTCCTGTTCATTTTAGCTCTTAATAAGTTTTGTCTTTTTGTTATTTCGCCCAGACCTGTTCTGCCATCCACTATCTTAAGTCCGCCAAATATGTCACATGCTGCTTTCCCTTCTCCCCCTTTCCCTCTACCTGTCCTATGAGTGTCAGATTTTCCAAGCCTTCCTTTCTCATTACGTGTCCCAAAAATTTCAGCTGCCTAAGTATAAGTTTCCTCTTTGTTTGCATCCTCTCCAAAACCTTATCGCTGCTGGTATCTTTAACATCCTTTTGTAGAACCATAACTCTGCTGCTCTTTTTCATGTTTGAGGAGACCGCCCAATAGTCGCTACCGTAAAAGCGGACAGATATCACGTAGCTGTTCAGTACTCTTTTCTTTGTTACTAACGAAATCCTCCTGTCTCGTAATACTTTGCCTAGATTTTGGAATGCGTCGTTGGCCATCCCAATACGTCTTCGGGTCTCAGCGTCGCACTTTCCATCCTTTGTCAGAACACTTCACAATATTTACCTACCCCGAACCAAGAAAATTCTTAGAGGTGTAGTAAAAACAGAACCAGTGAATAAACTTATACCAAAGCTTTATTGCACTTTACTCTGACTACTCGTCTACTGACGAGTTAACACAGGGTGCTTTTTAATACCTCCTAGATCTTAAGGGGGAGGTAACTGATGGTTTATCAGTTCATTCTTCCCTACGTATTTTATTCATAAGGGAGATAATCTCTTCGGTGTCTAGGCTCTTTAGATATTCTCTGTGAACGCCTGGGTAGTTCTTGTATTGGACTATTCGGGCTGAAAGATCTCTCATTTTTGAGCATGCCAGATAGTCCGGGAATGGAAGTATCTCGACCTTCTTGATGAACGAGGCCACTCTGAGTCTGAATGTGGATCTTCCGGATCTGTTTCTGGATGTATCTTCTTTGAGAATGAGGCAATCCATTGTGAATAGTGGGCGAACATGTCCATAGTTCGTCGCGGTGCACGTATGTTATCTGGGAGTGGCAATCTGAGCAAAGGTTTGAATCGCTCTGGGTCCGGCGCCATTTGATCCGTTGCTTATTGCATAGGCCAAAGGGTTGATTTTATGTTTTGCCCAAACGAGCATTTGTCATTATTCAGTGTAAGGTTATATTTGCTTACGCCGACCATGAAGCGTCGAAGGTTTTGGTCGTGGTTCTTCTGATTTGTGGCCACATATAGTTACAATTTAAGTGCAATAAATTGTAGTAAAAACAGAACCAGTAAATAAACTTATACCAAAGCTTTATTGTACTTTACTCTGACTAATCGTCTGCTGAAAGGATTATACAAGGTGCTTTTTATACCTCCTAGATCTTAAGGGGGAGATAAACTGATGATTTATCAGTACAATAGATTCAAATATAATTAACCAATATTTACCTGTTTCCACATAGATCCAGTATTATACTGTGAAGTTCAGAAAAATTTCAGCTAATGACATTGTCAAGTTACGGATTAATTGATTCACCGGGGCATAAAAAATATGTAGACTTACAGTAAGTAAAACAAGGGGATTAAATTATAACTTATTTGCATCATAAAAATAATCCATATATTTCACATACTTGTTTGTTCAAAATGATGTTTGTCGGAATTACTTTTCCCTCAATGTTGTACAAGTGATAGAAAATTTTCATTTTTTTTTTGTTTATTTTTCAGAAACCGGAAGCGGAATGCATGAAAATTAATTAATTGGAAAAAAAAAAAAATACGTGAAAATATTCTGTGATATTTGGAGAGATAAAAAAAAGACATTTTTTTTTTCTTTAAAAGGTAAAAATCAACTTTTTATTATTTGGCTACATTCTTAACTTTCTTTTGCTCTTTCAGTTTGACAAAAGGTCGTATTTCTTGAACACCTGGAAACTAATTCTCAATGCAAATTGTAGAGTTGATGGATAAGCAAGTTTTCCTACCGCGTGGCGTCCCTAATATTCAAGGCAGAAACACACATGTTCGGTAGTATTTTTAATTTCCTATAGGTACACAGACAGACACGGATTAGAGATTTAATCAATGTTGGCTAAAACAGCCTTTTTGCATCTACTATCTGTGCACACCTGTAGTTATGGGTGAGTGGATTACCACAGTACTTACACAATCGTTTTTTTTTTATAAAGTCAGTCGATATGGCATGTTAGTGATGTGCGGTTTTATCAAGATATCTGATAATGGGGCAGAGCGCAGGGAGAAGTGGATTCTTACCTTTTGCAAGGTCATTATAAGAAACAATTATATGCAAACACGGCCAAAATTCGAAAATTATAATTGATTACGTGTTAATAATAATTACACTACCAGTAGTTCCCACATATATGCTTGTGTGTGTGTGCATATGTTCGAAAGCGCTAGGTCATCGTATGGACAATACATATTTCGAAACCATTTTCAAATAAAAAGTCTCATTAGAGAATATGAGAAAATTCAAAAGAAAATATGCAAGACTATGTTGTCTTTAACATTCAATACTACATGTTTAAAAGAAAAGTTGCTGCCAAATTACACACACACACACACACATATATATATATATATATACTCACACACACACATATATATATATATATATATATTTGTGTATTTAGGCAGCAATCTTTGAACATGGACATAATATCTTGACCGTGTTTTGAAACAAAAAAAATGAATCATTTTATAAAACATACATATAGCAAACTATTTCTAATAATTCTAACAGTTGAAATATAATTCTTGAAAATGGCTAAATGTATAGCCGAAAGCGCTCGGATAAAAAGAACATTCGGACAGTTTTTATATAATTTATCATCTGAAAAGAAAAACTTTATTAGATCGCACTTGAAATTATATAAAAAACTAAATAAAAGCACCTTGTCAGTCGTTTTTAATAAAATGTGCACACACACACACACACACACACACACACACACACACACACATATATATATATATATATATATACACACGTTTCACCCCAAGCAAGGCAATAAAGCTAAAGCCATAAAAACGGAAGGGTTTACTGAGTGTGAGAGAATATGAGAAAAATATTATTAAAGGAGAGAGAGAATTAAAACATTAAGACTAAAAAAAAAAGAAGATAACGATTGACATTGCATTAAATATTTGAAGATCAAAGTTGACTGGGAAGCAAGAAGCGGGAACAGAGTTCGACAAGCGAGGAGTGCGAGAAAAAGAAACTGTTACGGCTGCATCTAGCCAATTCATATATATGTGTGTGTATGTGTGTGTGTTGCCTTTAAAGACAGATTTCTTCTTTGACTCTTGAAATGGATATATCTGCTTACTTTCGTTTCCTAAGATAAACAAAGCAATTTGTAAAGAAAGTGGATCGATTTTTTATTCATCGATCCGACAGATGTTTTATTACATAAGCGTTATTTTAGTGGATACGCGTATTTGAGTAGACGCTCCGTTTATTTATTAAACAGTATATTTAATTATTTTCGTCTACCGGCCTGAATATTCCAGAAACCTTTATTAGAGAAAGATATGCACTCTTTCTTAGGAAACGAAACTGAGCGGATATGTCTATTTCAGGAGTCAGAGAAAAATCTATCTTTAAAGGCACTATTCAATTTTACTTGGACGCCGCCGCACTCTGTAGCCGGGAGGTCAAAGCACATCAGTTATATATATATATATATATATATATATATATATATAAGAAAGAGAGAGAGAGGGAGAGATAGATAGATAGATAAGGAACAGAGTGATATATATATATATATATATATATATATATATAGATAGATAAGTAGGGATGAGACTGACAATTGGAAAAAATCTTTGTTTTTGCTGACGCGTTTTGTCTTCTGACTTTATCAAGGCAAACAATGAAAGCGAAATATTTTTGTTGTCATAGTCACATTAAATCCAAAATTTAAAAAAGAGTAATGCTCCTGCGTAAGCCTCTTTCTGGCTAATGGCAACTTCCTTTATTCTAAGAGTTTGTTTTTTATTTTCCATGTCGAAAATATAGTAAAATTTCCCAGGATAATTCTGTGGATGACACATTGGTATAAGATTTTTTTCCAATTGTCGTTCTTATACCAATTTGTTTTATGCACAGAAGTCTGTGAAATTTTACGATAGATAGATAGATAGATCGATCGATAGATAGATAACGAACAGACTGAGATAGATAGATAGATAGATAGATAGATAGATAAATATAGACTGCAATAGATAGATAGATAGATAGATAGATAGATAGATAGATAGATATGGACAGAGACAGATAGACATGAACAGACTGCGATAGGTAGATAGATATGAACAGATTGCGATAGATAGATAGATAGATAGATAGATACAATTGTTAATATTCCAATACTTCTAAATAAGTGGGCATTCATTCCTCATTGTATTCTTCACAACATTGTGTCTGTGAACCTCGTCCTCCAAACAGCTTTTAAAAATAAAAGCATTGGAAGATAAAATGACGCCATGGAATTGAATAAATCTTCGCCCATTTCTTTACCTTTTTTTATAGAGCCTTTTACTCAAACCGGAAATGCACATTTATGACAAAACCTGTGTAATTTGGCCATTGTAATATTTTCTTTTGCTTTCTAATTGTCTTCGCACCAAAACCGGTTCCTATTCCGTTACCATTGAAGGGTGCGTAGATGAAAATCAAATCACTGACACTGGTTTAATGCAGAACCGGAAAAATTCGTTTTCAGTTGAAACAAAAAATATAAACATTCAATTTCTGAATAAAAGTGCCCTTCCCCTCCCAGTTTTTAATTTTTTTGTGCTTGCATACACCACTTTACGTGGCTTGCCATATGGCTGAGATAGTTGTTTATCTAAGAACAGATAAAAGCCAGTATGCTCATTTACAAAACCTTGGAGAATTCTTTTTAGTTATTTCACTCCGAAGCAAGGAAATAAAGCCAGTAGGACGTAAGAGGTTACTGAGTGTTAGAGAATACGAGAAAAATTAGTATTTTTTACATATTTACTTTGCATATCGCTTTTGAATATTTTTTCGGGTAACATATGTTGAAATACCTTTTTAATACTCAAATTTCTAATCGCCCACCCAAATTTCCAGTCACCCACCAACATTTTCAAACGCCCGCCATTTTCTCTTCAGTTGCTCATCGACCGACCAACATTTCACCCCAAACAAGTCAATAAAGCCATAAAAACGGAAGTTTTTTTTATTGAGTGTGATAGAATATGAATAAAGGAGAGATAACAATAAAATAATTAGAATTCAGAAGCTAACTATTGACCTTGCATTGAATATTTGAAAATCAAAGTTGACTGGGAAGCAAGAAGCTGGAAGAGACTTCCACAAGCGAGAAGTGCGAGAAAAGAAACCGTTAGCATAGAACTTACGGCTGCATCTAGCCAATTCAACTGTAAATTGACGAGGCCTTGCTGCCAACCTAGTACTGTACTTAAATTCATAAAGTCTAGGTAGCATAGAGGAAAGATTGGCGCAACGCAATCATTTTACCTCGCATGGTTCGACTTGACGTTGATTTTCAAGGTAGACAGATCATAGCCACTAGAATGATAGGCTCAACACAATCTTTATCACTTCATTTCTCCCAATGTGGGTTTCGCCTCAAACTAAGAAAACAAATTGGAGAAAATATTGCTGCCAAGTTTACATACGAATATATTTACATAAGATTTTTCTTTTCGTTATCAATTCACAAATGTATAAACTTGGCGCATTTTATGCCAGATAAGCATGAAGTTTACATTTTAAATTAAATTTGATGGAGAAAAAAGACAAAATATTTAAACATTTTAATCGAATAATGAAAAAGATATACTTTTGAAATTATGTAGAAGAAAGCAGCAAAATTTTCCAAACGTTTTAGTTGAAGAAAGAAAAGATATAAAATTGAAATCACCGAAAAAAAGGAAATTAAAATATTCAAATTAATTAAACAAAAAAAAAAAAAAGGAAAAAAGAAAGAAAAAAGACAAGCGTTAAATTGAAATCACGACGACGCCCATTAAGGCCGAAACTTCAAATTATTTAAAAGTCATTAAATCCTCTATAATAGTCATGGCACATTGACTTCACTACAATGGTCATGCACTGCCAAACAAAGATTTTGAGTACATTCTCATAGACTTTAATCATATCACCAAGGTTCTGATTCTGAATATGGCTTTATGGCACATTGACTCCTATATAATGGCCATGTAATGCCAAACAAGAACTTTTAAGGAGATTCTCATAGTCTTTGATCATATCTCCAAGGTTCTAATTTTGAATGTGATTTTATGGCACACTGACATCTATATAAAGGTCATGTAATGCTAAACAAAGACTTGTCATTAAATTCTCATGGTCTTTAAACATATCTCCAAAATTCCGAACCTGAATGTGTTTTCATGGCACATTGACCCCTCTATATTGGTCATGTAGTGCCAAACACATATTTTTAAGCAGATTCTCATTGTCTTCAAAATTCCGAACCCGAATGTATTTTCATGGCACATTGACTGCTCTATAATGGCAACGTATTTCCAAACACGTATTACTAAGTCGATTCACATAGCCTTCAATCACACCTCCAAGGTTTTGATTCTGAATATGCTTTTATGGCACATTGATTTCTCTATAATGGTCATATATTGCCAAACACGTATTTTTAACTTGATTCTCATAGTCTTTAATCACGTTTCCAAGGTCCTGATTATGAGTGAGGTTTTATGGTACATTGCCTCCTCTATGAACGTAGTGTGAAATAAAAGCGTGTACATTTCTAACGGTTTTCAAATAATTACTGTCTTTGAGTTTCTGTTTGATTTTTCATTTGCTAAAATTGTACAGTGGAACCTCGGTTCACGAATTTAATTTCGTCCCTGAAGGCCGTTCGTAACCCGAAATGTTCGTAAACCGAAACTATTTTTTCCAATAGGAATCAATGTAGAGAAAAAGTCAAAGTACAATAAAATTGGAAAAGAAAAGCACGCCACAACACATGGATGTATACAACACGGCGGTCGACTCAAAAATTATTCTGTTCGGGTAAACTCGGTTCGGCTCGGTTCAGTTCGGCTCGGGTCGGTAATGTTGTTCGAGAACCGAAATTTTGTTCGATAACCGAGGCATTTTCATCTCGAATTTTCTGTTCGAAAACTGATTTGTTTGACACGTGAGACGTTCGAGAACCGAGGTTCCTCTGTATTAATAAAATAATTTATGACTTTTATCTATTTAACATTTTTTTCCAGATTGGCCTGACCTTCACCAACTGATTTGTCCAATACCCACGCGTCTTTCATAAACAAGAAAAACGAAGAAAAATTGCAAGTGGATATTTTCTCACTGAGCTTCCCTGGATGGAACGACATATTAAGACTGTCTTTGCTATTGTTTTTTGTTGTTGTTATTTACTTTCTGTTGGCCAAATAACATTTTATCTTCTATATCGTCAGAAAATCTGTCACGACGCTTACACCGGAGATTTAGGTTATAAACTGGTATGGTTATATCTGGAGACTATATGCCTAATTTTAAGATTGGCGGTGCACAATCTTCCTAAGTAACTTCAACAGCTCAATGTAATGATATCAATATATGTAGCATGGGGTCCATTTTTGCAGATGCCTGGACTGATTTTAATTTTTTTTAAAGAGTTCAGTGAGAGGGAAAAAAGAAAACTATTTTCGTATCTCATGTTGTCTTAAATCGTGCCATCAATTTCTTTAAGGAATCATTATCAGATTCATTTCGCTAGAACAAAAATGTCAAGTTTTTATTCAAACGTATTTATTTTTATTTGAATGAAATATTATATTTGGTATTGTTGGGTTTTGCTGTTTGAATGAATCGTAAAAAAACAAAAAAAAAAACTTTGGTTGTTGAAAAACTGAATCTCAAATATTTACCCCATACCCAGAAAGGAGTCTTCCATCCCGCTTACGGTTTTATCATGTTGATCTCTTTACTGCATTTACTTGGAGAGGCAGGTCTGCCATTTACTTCAATCAATTTTCCATCCATTTAATTTCCTAGAAATATTTGACTTGGCTGAAGAATATATGGGGAATAGCTTAAATTATAAGTGAATTAGGTATTATATTAATCAGTATCAAGTGCGATATTCACTTTTCAAACTTTAGAGGAAATACAAACAAGTACACTACTACTACTACTGCAACAATTACTACTACTACTGCTACTACTACTAATGATAGGCTTACGGACACATCCCGTTGAAACATCGGTTCCTGTACGATCACTGAAGTTAAGCAACGTCAAGCCTGGTCAGTACCAAGATGGGTGACCACGTGAGAATACCTGCTGATGTGCAGGTAGTGTAATGGATAATGGCTCGGAATTGTTAATCGGAGAGCCGAGTTCCAATTTCGGTTGGGTTTGTTATATTCCTTTACGGTATGAATCCACCTCTTGTTCCCCCCAGTTATGGGTTAATTCGTAAGACTTGTAACACGAAGCCATTTTTATCTAAAAAAAAATTACAATGAAAAAATATTTTCTGCCTTTAAATAACCTGCAAAGAGTTGATAAGCCGTAAAAAACGAATCAATCAATCAATCAATGCTGATTAGCTACACAGGAGTGTCTTTTAAATTTATTTACATTCTCTGGAATATATATGTCTAGAAAGTATTATGGCCACAAAGTGAGGGACTAGTTTATATATTACTTGTAATATAGAATTGATACCTCATTTTATATCCACATTATAATTTCTTGTTTATTGAATTCTGAATAGGTATGAATCCACCCCTTCTTCCCCCTGCTATGGTTTAATTAGTAAGACTTGTATCAGTATAATCTGCAAAATGTTGATAAACCATAGAAAATGAATGAATGAATGAATCTATCAATTGCTCTATTTGTACCTTCTCAATGATTGTATCACTCATTGATACCCAACCTACTGAGTCAGTCTGCCAAAAGTTTTCATGCTATCTACTTATGTTTAATTATTACACAAGGTTTTATGTCTTTGAATGGTTCTGCTGTCATTCCCTGGTGGAAAGACATTTGTATCCTTTCACCTTTCATTCCTATCTGCTCTCGCTCCAAATCTTCTGTAACCCCCTTGCCTTGATCGACCCACTGTCTTTCTCTTTCTCCACATCCTCTCCTTTACCACTCCTATCTGCTCTTCCTCCAACCCTTCTATAACCCCTTGTGTGATAGTGGCCTCCAGCCTTGCTTGGGGTGATACGCTTAAAAAAAAAAAAAAAAAAAAAAATGGAGATAAATATGAAATTAACAGTTGTTACCCACATGTACAGGACTTGTTTTGTATTTATCAGGCTCCTGTTAGGTTGGGTTAGATTGGTTTATTTTCTTTTAACATGCCAACCCTTTAAATGACAAATTTTGTATGGAGACACGGTTAGGACTGCTTGCTAGTAATGACCAACCAGCCTAATTTTGCTAACCATGAGCCCCAGGCTCAGACACCACCCACGCTTCAGTTGTGTTCATTATATTCAATTATGCACAAATACACTTAGAATGGTAAAAAATCCTTCTCTTCTCTCCCCAGCTATGGGTTAATTAGTAAGACTTGTATCACTAAACCATTATATTTTTACAATCTCAAAATATTTTCTGGCTTTAAATAACCTGAAAAGGGTTGATAAACTGTAGGAAATGTATCTATCAATCAACCACTGATTAGCTACATAGCCATGTTTGTTAGATTTATTTACATTCTCTGGAATATAAATGTCTAGAAAGTACCGTGATCACAAAGTGAGGGATCAGTTTATATACTGATTGTAATGAAAAATTGATCCTCCACATTGTATATTCTTGTTTGTTTGTGTGATTTTGATTAGGCACAAATCTACATCTTCTACCCACCCAACCCCAGCTATGGGTTAATTAGCAAGACTTGTATCATTAAATCATTATAGCCTCCCCGCAAAAATCTTACAGTCTAAACATATTTTCTGCTTTAAATAACTTGCAAAGGGTTCATAACACAAGTCTTTTAGATTTATTTACATTCTCTAGAACATAAATGCGGAGAAACTACCATGGCCACAAAGTGAGGGATCAGTTTATATATTGTTGCAATATAGATCCCCCACTTCATATCCACATTTAAAATTTCTAGTTTGTTTATCTAAAAAACTTACATTATAAAATATTTTCTGGCTTTAAATAACCTGCAAAAGGTTGATAAGTCGTAAAAACGAATCAATCGAAATAATAATAATAATAATAATAATAATAATAATAATAATAATAATAATAATAATAATATCAGCTTTGGGATCACTTCGACTACAGTGCAATTTCTGCCATTCTTTTTTTCTTATATAATAATAATAATAATAATAAACAAAATGATTTTTAATATTTTACAACAGACGAGCCCGATTTAAGAAAAGAAAAAGAAAAGAAAAGACGGTGTTTGACAACGTTTAACAATATTTCGACAATAAGCCTGTCTTCTTCAAGTTATATTTAAAAATTGCATACAAGTATAAGCCGAACTAGCATAGAAATTAATACAATATGCGAACCAGTAATAAGTAGTGCCAGAGAAAAGCAATAATAACAACGAAAATTGCAATATGAGCTCTGGTAAAAAACGATGCTGAAGATATTAGGTTTATAATACGCAGAATTTCATATACAGACATCCTCAAGGACATGTGACACAGTGGATAAAGGCGTTGGTTAGATCTAGTAATAGGACCCAAAGAGTGTGAGTTCAATACCTGGTTAAGGCAGTGGAGAACTTAGAGAGAGGAGAATTAACAGGAGTTAACTGATAACTAGAGTAAATGACACGTGGAATTGGAACAGGCTACCCCCAGTGAGTGAAATAGTGACATTCCAGCCACCCGTGATAGATATGATAACAAGATGAGGATGATTGTCCGAACAATGTAAATAATGTACATCTCATAAATATAGACAGATACTGGAGTATAATTATTTATTGCATTTTTAAATATATATTGAAGAAGACTTGTCGAAATACTGTAGATATACCATCTTGTCTTTCCTTTTTTTAAATCGTGCCGTTTCTCTAAGGGATGTAATAATAATAATAATAATAATAATAATAAGTTACAAAAAACTGGGAGGACAAGGCGTTTCCATGGCAAATAGCTAAACAGAACGAAAGAAGCAGGTGGACCAACAGAAAATGCATCAATGGCTGAGGAGCACCGGGTTGAAAACTGAGACAGAAGGCCTAATTATTGCAGCTCAGGACCAAAGCCTCGCAACCAGATCCTAACACTATCATTTAATCAAAGATGGAACTAACCCGAAATGCAGGATCTGCGGAAAATATGATGAAACTGTCGACCATATTATCTCAGGATGTCCGGAACTACCAAAAAATGAATATACCCACAGGCATAATAAGGTAGCGACATATGTGCACTGAAAGATATGCAAGAAGCACAAAATCGAAACCACTGAGTGATGGCATGACCACCAACCAGACACAGTTACCCAAAATAACAATGTAACTATTCTCTGAGACATGCCAATTCAAACTGTCAGGGAAATAAAAGCCAACAGACCTGATATTATCATAAAAGACAAAAAATTCAGGAAGTGTATGCTTTTTGACATAGCATTATCATCTGAGAGAAACACCTCTATGAAAATTATCGAGAAATTGTCCAAATATAAAGACCTGCAGATCGAGATTAACAGGATGTGGGGAATGAAGACTGAGATTATACCAGTAGTAATCGGAGCTCTGGGTCTCGTGAGAAAAGGAATGAACAATTTTATTATCAGTGTCCCTACATACAAGTTGCCCAGAAGATCGCCCTACTAGGAACATCCCATATACTAAGAAAAATGCTATCAATTAAATGACAATACTCCCATAGGGACTAAGGACAATAGTTTGGACCCGGCTCTAAAGTATACAAAGCAGGAAACATTATATACAGAAATAATAAAAATAATAATAATAATAATAATAATAATAATAATAATAATAATAATAATAATAATAATAAGATTCCTGTTGTAGTTGGAGCCCTTGGACTGGTTGGAAAAGATTCCAGTAGGCTGATTGAAGGGATTCCTGGAAGTCCATGCCTCAAAGAGATACAAAAAATTGTTCTGACAAGTACAGCCCACACTTTACGAAGGGCTTTATCTATGTAATTATTATTATTATTATTATTTTTTTTTTTGCAGTGGAAAGTGTCATGATGCCATTTCTAACCTTAGGTCCCTGGGCGGGACCCGGAAAGAAATGTGTAAACGCCAGATATCAAAGGAAATAAATAATAATAATAATAATAGTAATTTTATGCCCTGATAGAATAGCAGGCATGACAGTCACGGTTTCTGATCTTAATGGATTGGGGGTGTTACCACATATTTACTTATCAGTTGCTTGACCGTAACCAGTTGGGCATATGTCCCCCTGTCGAGTGACGTCATAGGGCATCTTTGTTGGTGTGCTGCTCACGCACTCAATAATAAGAATACTTAAGAGAAGAGCAACGATTTAAGAAAAGAAAAGAAAAGAAAAAACACAGTGTTTGACGATGTTATACCAGTTCCCAAACAGTGGTCTAAAGACCGAGCCATTTTGTAAGCCTACCTCGTCCCATATTTACCTACACCGCCGTTCTGACCATCCCTGTCACACGATAACAACCAACCCCGAAATTCCACTTTTTGCACATAAGGCGAATTTGCATGTAGATAAAAGATTATTGGAAGCATGCTAATGATTTCATTCGGCATTATGTCCAGCGCGGCTATCAAGAGTCGTGACTGAAACAAATTACCAATGAAATAGCTAAAAATGAAGATTACCATAATTTTATACCATGTCAAAACACCGAAAAACACAATCAAAATTCTTACAGAATCTCATTAGTTATCAATTGGCACCGAAATTTTGCTGGAATTTTGAAAATACGACACGACAGCTAGGAACACATTGCGTAAAAAAATATCCGTGTTTTAAACATTTTTCCCAACGCGCCTATCGTTTCTTTCAAAAGAAATAAAAACATCAGATAAATTTTAACAAATGTAAGCTTCCACACTCAAAACGACATTGGAGTTTCGGATCGTTGTACTCCCGAAAACACTCATAAAAGAGTAAAACCCAGTTCGTTGTGTTAAAAAAGAAACATCACAATTTCTTTAATATACGCCGCCCATTGTACCAAACATAATTTGATTTATGTGGGTTGCACAACGGAAAAATTAAATAAAAGATTTAATGGCCACGGGTATAATATCAGACCCAACAATGTGACATCAACGCAGCTTGTAGAACATTTTATTACAAATGACAAGCATCTTAAGGTGCACATTCTGAACAAATATTCAGAATCTACCTTTCGACCTTAAAAAGGCATGAGGATAGTTACGTATGCAAATTACTAACTTCCCGTGCCGTGGGAATGAACAGAATGACAGGAGAGTTCCATGAGATTTATACTAAGGTGTTTGAATAATTCCTCTTAGTAACTAATCAACTAACGGAAAATTACAAGATGAAGAAGATCACCATGATATTAAGCACTTTTCAGTTGCATGCCTTCATGCTGGCAACATTTCATTCATTTTGACGCGTTGATTACCAGTACAGCCATTTCTTCATTTAAAAAACTATCAGTAATAAATCGTAGACAAGCAACGTTTGTACAAAGACTTGTAATTTTTTGTAGATTTATATTTTAAATATAACTTGAATATATATATACTGTTGATATATTGTTTAACATTGTCAAACAACAACAACAACAACAATAATAATAATAATAATAATAATAATAATAATTTTATGCATTACTACTACACAAGTTATGGTTCTCATGGCTTCTGATCTCAAATAATTGGAGATATTTACATCCATTTGGTTGGTGCATAATTATCGGGCGTTTTTAAACTATATTCATTATGGAAAAAGAAACATAACAATTCAACAATAACATTTTTAAATGATTATTCCAGAGCGTATGATTATCGACACGCATTTTTATAAACTGAAAATAAAATATTTTTATTAAAAAAGTAAACAAAACAGCAAGCTTTATTAACAAATAACTTGCCTACAAAAAAAAACGCCTGATAATTATGCACCAACCTAATACATGTTTGTCTTGGTGAATTAAGATAGACAACAGTACTGCTAAAGTTATTTTGAAGCCAGAAAATAAAGGTAATAATGGTTTAGTTAGACAAGACTTGTTAACCCATAGCTGATAGTGATTGACTGATTCGATTTCTACGGTTTATCAACCCTTTGCAGGTTATTTAAAGCCAGAAAATATTTTTGCATTGTAAAAATGTTTTGGAAATAATGATTTAGTGATTTGGCATGTCGACGTGGTGTAATGGTTAGCAAGCTTGTCTCGCTAGATCAATTACGAGTGAATCATGAATTGGATCCTCACTGGGTGCTCCATACATTCGGCCATGTGCCACATCTAAGCTACGTTTAGAAAATCATTTGGGCACTTCAACGTGGTGTAATGGTTAGCGAATTTGCCTCGCTAGATCAATTACGACTGAGTGCACCATATTTTCGGCCTTGTGCCACATGTAAGCTACGCTTAGAAAATCACAATAATGTTTTAGTGATACGTCTTACTAATTAACCAATAGCTGAGGGAAGAAGATGTGGATTCATACTTTTCCCAAAGGTATTTGCGCATAAGTGAAGATAACGAACCCAACGGGAATTGGAACTTGGCTCTTTAAGTAACAATTCCGGGCCATTATCCATTACACTACCTGCACACCCAAGCTTACTGCAGCTGGTACTCTCACGCAGACACCCATCTAGGTACTGACCAGGATCGACATTGCTTAACTTCAGTGATCGTACAGGAACCGCTGTTTCAAAGTGATGTGGCCGTAAGCCTCATTCTTAGCTTAGTCTGGCACAGTGCGATCAGAACTGGGCACCCAATAAGGATCGGAGTCACTTGTCATTGTTAATTATCTGGGTGACATACTTGTTGACCATAACCGAAGTTTAGTCGTCTATAGACATTTATTATTCTTAGTTTAGATCGTAGACCTTCAAAGAAAATGCATTTGAATTACCACAGCGAGGTCATGTCAGTAAGTAGACATGGACGGTCTTACCGGAACCAATACTTTAACGCTTTTAGCTGTAAGCACCTTTTCCGAAACTATAAACTTTACTTTGTTATGAAGTAAGCCAGTGGTTCTCAAACTTGCTCTGGGCCGCATTTTCGAAATGAAAATTTGCTTGCGCTTCACCAAAGTTTATGTGATAAAAAATACATTTAAAAATAATAATAATAAAAAAAGAGGGTTACAGGAAGATAAAACATTATCATTGATAACTTTATCTTCCAATTTGCGGACCCTAGATACGATATTCTTAATACTGGATATAATGCAAAAATTTCACAATGATAAAATCGGTCAATAATTATTTATAACTATTTATACAGTGTAACCCGGATATAAGAGACCCGGATATAAGAGAACCCCGGATATAAGAGAGATTTTATCTGGTCCCAAATTAGAGCCTGTGTTAATGTATATATAATAGACCAAACCCGGATATAAGAGAAAATCGGATATAAGATACTTCTTCTCCGGTCCCGACAACTCTCTTATATCCGGGTTACACTGTACTAGGACTCATGCATGTAATTACGAGTAATCCATGATAATATTTTAAATTTTGAAAACAGATTTATATTTGCCATATGAATTTTTGAAACTGTTTCTAAATATTTGATTATCTTTCAATCATTCCACCTCACCTGCTATCCTCTTCCGCCGTACCCTTTGGGAACCACTGAACAAGGTAAAAAAACAAACAAACCAAAAAAACAAAAAAAAACAACCCAAAAACGATTCCATTTCTCGTTGAAGCATGGTTCACACGCATCATGCACATCTGAGATTTGCGTCAGCCATAGTTTCTGGCATGGCCAAGCAGTGATAATTCAGATGCATATTCTTTGTGTGTTAATTCCGAGGATATTAACAAGAATTATATCAAACGTTGAGACTGATTTCTGTCTGAATTTCTGCAACCAAGATTTAAACTATTTGCATGCCGGCTATTGTCCTCATCTTTGTTGTTATTATCACCTGGTCGCCTTCTGTTGGAATTTCTGGGAAGAGGAGTTATCGTTATTTACACTACATGCGAACAACTGTCCTCATCTTTGTCGTTGTTATTATAACGTTTCGGCTGTTGTGTTCTCCGGCATTCATCAGGTATATGTGGATCTGGGTAACCTACAAGGAATTCCGAACTGAAACCTTTATTTAATATAGGGGGTAGACTGTTCATTTCTAGGGATATCTTGTCTAGTTCTTATTTTTAGTACTGCTCAGTTATTGCACATTGTGTTTCCACTGAGTCCACGTACACATTATCCGGTCCAGTTATTATGTCAAATTCACGAACCAACGCTTTAATACATTAGGCTATTTTCCCGTGTGACAATTCTCTGTGGAGAACTTGGAGCCTTAAACCTAGTCTGCCTGCTGATGAGCGCGGCTGTTGCTTGTTTTACTTAGCTGCACTCACGGAAGATTTTCTCTTTTGTTACAGATAAGTAGATAGATGAAAAGCCTGTGATAGATAGATGAAAAAACTGATAGATAGATAGATAGATAGATAGATAGATAGATAGATAGATAGATAGATCTAATGTTCGTCTTAAGGTCCTCGACAAAATGCAGAGACGGATATGCAATATGGTTGGCCCTAATCTGGCACCTCGTTTACAGTCGCTCTCTCACGGACGTGCCGTCGCCTTCCTCTGTCTTTTCTACAAATATTCTCACGGTATCTGCTCCGACGAGCTACTTTCGCTAGTTCCCAAACTACGTGAATTTAAACGAGCCACCGGAGGGCACAACGGCGGCCGAAATGTTGTGTTAACAACAAAAAAAAAAAAAATGAGTACAATAGTTTGTATGTAAATAGTTAAGTTTGGTTTTCTAAATTCTCAAAACGCTTGTTTGAGAATAAATATTAGAATGGCAATTCAAATAACGGAAAAATGTTCAGATGATTTCAAATTTACAATTTTTATCTTTGTTTATTCTTATTTACAAGAATACTTTTATTTTTACAAGATTATAAAAATATGTGAACCAACTACAATGAAGCATTTGGTATTCCCAAGCAGTTACCCATCTTGCTACTGACCAGGACAGATACTGTTTAACTTCAGTGATTGTATGAGAACCGGTGTTTCAACGTGATATTTCGGCAATGTTTGTTGTAAAAAGTGATGATTAGAATTTTAATGAAACCCAAACATGTGAAATTGCTTATTTATAAGAATACTTTTATATTTACAAGATTATAAAAGTATTTTCTCGGTCTGTGTAGGCTCATTTGCTAGGCATTCACCCTCACCAGATTCATGTGCTATTAGCTTACCGCGCTGGCCCAATGAGTATTGGTAGGGGAGCGGATGTGACACGCTTGAATGATCATGTCTTTTTTCGTTTCATGTTTGCCCAGGGGTATTTTCCCGTAAGTGAATGTAACGAACCCGACTAGAATTCGACTTCGGCTCTCCGGTTTCTCGTCTAAACTTGCACCACCTGTTATTCCCAAGCGGTCACCTATCTGGATGCTAACCAATCTTGACGTTGCTTAACTTCTGTAATCAGATGAGAACCGAGGTTTCAAACGTGATATGGGTATAAGCCACTCTTCGTTTCACATCCGTATAATCGAATTCAGGAAAGTATCGATAATCGAGTGAGTACCGTATCCCATAATTATTTAGTAAGGATTTTTTTCTTTTCTTTGTTTAGGCATTGAGGAAATACTAGAAAAAAATCCCCACTTATTTTTGTCAAAACATTGTGGAGTGTTTATCGCAAATAGTTTTGTTGAAATCAGTCCAATGATCGAAACAGACATTTATTGATTTTTGGCAATGTTTAACCTTTGTGCAGACAAAAAAACAAAAAAAAAAACGATATATCAAAAGGACGGTTATTCCCTTGACGCCGCTATTACTTTAAACTCCCTTCACTCTCTCGATGATATTTATTTTTTAAAAGCGATGATTAGAATTTTAATAAATCCCAAACATATGTTAACGCTAGACTCCTGGAGAGCAACGCACTGCGCCTTCTTGGCCTCACGTTTTCAACTGACTTGAAGTGGAGCGACGACATCAAATCAATAGCTGCATCTACTGCAAGGAATATTGTGTCACTGTGTCGTTCCAGAAAATTATTCTCGTCAGAGTCTATCTTGCATATTTATAAAACCACCATTCGCCTGTGCATTGAATACTGCTGCTATATCTGGTCTGGTGTTCCTGCTATTGATATTAAGGTTCTTGAAAAGATCCAAAGAAGGATCTGCAATGTAATCGATCCTGACCTGGTATCTCGATGATTCAGTCACTTTCTCACAGACCCAACGTGGCTTCCCTCTGTCTTTTCTACAAATATTTTCATGGCAACTGTTCCGACGAGCTTTTTTCTCTGGTGCCCCGTCTATATGAATTTAAGCGTGCTACTAGATTGGCATCTAAGTTCCATCCGTCTACCGTTGAAATAGTTAAATGCAGCCGACACTTCTACACCAACAGTTTCTTTTCTTGCACTTCTCGCCTGTGGAACTCCCTTCCGTTTCCTTGCGTCCTTGATAACTAAAATCTTTTAAAAAAATGAATGCAACTTCAATCACCATTATTTGTCTTTTTGAATCCCGTTCATCTTTTGTCCTTTCCTCGATCCTCCCTATACTCAGTCTTTTCTCTCGCTTTCACTCCCTGTATCCCCCTGCGTACTAATGGCATTTTCGCCTTGCTTGGGAGTGAAATAGTTAAAGAAAAAAAAAAAAAAGAAAACAAAGTGAATTTATAATTTTTGTTTATTCTTCAGAATTAACAACAAAGATGTTAAAAACTATTTAAGTATTAAATTGCTTATTGACAAGAATACTTTTATATTTACAAGATTATAAAAAATATGCGAACCAGCTATAATGAAGCATTTGGTATTCCCAAGCAGTCACCCATCTAGTTACTGACCAGGACAAACATTGCTTAACATCGGTGATTGTATGAGAACTGGTGTTTCAACGTGATATTTCGGCAATATTTGTTTTAAAAAGCGATGATTAGAATTTTAATGAAAACTCAAATATGTGAAATTGCTTATTTACAAGACTAATTTTATATTTACAAGATTATAAAATATACAAACCAACTATAATGAAGCATTTATTATTTACCATTTTATAAACATATTGGCAGCATGGCTCGGCGTTGCCCGTGCTTGATTCAAAAATCGTACGACTTATACAGCAATCGCTATCACTTGACTTAAAATATTTTTGCCCTTCCTTTTCCTTTAAAGGACTTCCCTTTGCCGTGCTGATGATGCTACATGCCTTACTTCTTGCCTATCTCACAATGTGAATTTTTTCTAAGTTCTATACTAAACATTAAATCTGTTACGGAAAAAGAACTAAACAAAATGAACACAAAACGATGAGCTTTAAAAAAGGACTTGTAACTGGAAAAACCGAATGAAAAAAGAATGTTAACGACAAATGCTTTTTCACACCAAACCCAGTTCTGCGGAATCAGAATCAACGTTGAGTTTAAGCAAGCGAATGAGCCAATTGGAGTAAAGTGCCATGCAAATTTAAATTTTTCCCACTTGTGACGAATGCAGCTATCAATTTTTTTTGCATGCTAGTTAACATTCGTGTCATTCAGCTGTTGGCTCTCACGCTGGCCAATAGAATCTTCCTGCCTATTCGTGGCAGCCAGCTATAGGCTCTCACTCTGGCCAGTAGAAAATGGCCGCAAACTACATGAAAACTGCCGTAGAAGCATGAAAAAAATCGATTATTTCCACTATCGATGGGAGTTGGAAAATGCAAAGTCGGTCTTGGCCTTTTTGCTAACTTGGAGCATGTACATGTAAATTTTAGTGCAAATCCGTCGAAAATTGCGGCCGAGCATTCGTTACACACACACACACACACACACACACACACACACACACACACACACAGACACACACACACACACACATCCTGCCTTTTATAGATAGGGATAAATATGAAAAGGAATTTTTTTTATTCATAAGTTTATAAAAATATCTGTGAACAAGAAAATTTATAATTAATTATGAATTTTGAAAAGACGCACTTCCCAAGCATTTCTTTTATTTGCACTCGCCACATAAATTCACTAAATAATTTCATATTTATTTTCAAAATGGTAAATGAGAAATATTGCATTGTAGTAGGTTTACATATTTTTATAGTTTCGTAATTTTTTTAATAAATGTTTAGATAAAAAGATTTCTTTTCAAATCTATTTTTTTATAGAATGTTAAACGGTAAATCTTTATAAAAGGTAAATAATAAATATCGCATTGTACTTGGTTCACATATTTTTCATAATTGTTGCCGAGGGTGTCAAAAGTGTATGCAGCAATAGCGGACTCAAGGGAATAACCGCCCTTTTGACACACCTTTTTTTTTTTCGGGCACGATGGTTAAACGGTGTCGATTTCTTTTCTTATCTTCTGTTAGATTTCATGTCATTTTCGCAAGATTTTAGTGCCTATAATTTTATCCAAGTCATTTGAGAAAACTGTATATAATTTTTTTTTTTTTTTTTTTTTACTTTTATTCTTATTTTTTGTTGCTTACTCCTGTTCTCGTTATTGAGGGTTGGGGACCATGGACATTGGTATGGCATTGGATTCAGAGTTGTCATTCTCTTAGGCTGGTTGCTAGAGAGCTTAGTCTGTCACGCTAGGGGGAAGAGATACATTCATACAAGGGGTATTTGCTCGTAAGTGAACTTAATGAACACGACTGGAATTCGAACTCGGCTCTTTGATATCTCATTCGGAATCTCTATTCACACACCAATCGCACATCCATATGTAAGTAAAAGGCTATCATATTAAAAGTAAGACATTAACTTGAAGAATAATACATACATCTTTAACAGAAAACAATTTGTTTCACATCAATGTTTTTATTATTATTATTATTTGGTGTTTTAAATCATGGGATAAATCTGAGAAACACACACACACGTTCTCTCTCTCTCTCTTTTCAACTCTCTCTCTCTCTTCCACTAAGTCTCTCTCTCTCTCTTTCACTTTCTCTCTGTCTCTCTCTTCCATTCTCTCTCTTCCACTCTCTCTCGCTTTCACTGCCTCCCTCTCTTCCATTCTCTCTCTTCCACTATCTCTCTTCCGCACTCTCTATCTCTTCCACTCTCTCTTTCACACACTCTCTCTTTCATTCTCTTCCTCTACCTTCCACTCTCTTTCACACACACCCTCTCTTTTCCACACTATTTCTCTTTCCATCTCTCTCACTCTCTCTTCACTCTCTCTCTCTCTCTATTTCACTCTCTCTCTCTTCTAATTTCTCTTTCACATTCTCTTTCTCTCTTTCAAACTCTCTCTTCCACTCTCTTTCTCTCTTTAACAGTCTCTCTTTCAGACTCTCTCTCTTCCACTCTCTCTCTCTCTTTCAGACTCTTCTACTCTCTCTCTCTCTCAAACACTCACTCTCTTTCCCTCGCTCTTTTTCCTTCTCTGACTCTCTCTTTTCTACTCTCTCTTTCACTTCCACTCTTTCACTCTTTCACAGTCTCTCCTTCAGACTCACTTTCTCTCTTCCACTCACTCTCTTCTACTCTCTCTCTCTCTTTCACTCTCTCTACCTTTCTCTTCTCTTTTCTCTCTCATAAAGATATATCAAGAGCAGTCATCTTGAATAACTGGTTACCACTAGGAGGCGCAGTGTTTTTGGTTCTTCTTCCTTTGGCAGGTAGCGCATTGTTACCATCACAAACATTTATAAAACGTGTATAAAAATATCTTGGCTTGGATTCACAAATGAAGACCTAAGAATGGAGCTATCTGCGTTAAACCCTGTAATAGCTTGTCTATCCCCTGCCCACAAATTTAGCTTCCCTGACCCCTGCCTACAAATTCTTGATCTAGCAGCAGCGGAAAGTAAATCTCTAGTTCCTTTTTAAAACTTCCGGTAAGCATTATTCTAGAGTGCGTTCAAGCTGTATATATGCATTTTTAGGATTAAGACAAATATCAAATTTGCCACTTAGCTCAAATCCAGACTTTCGTAGATGAACCTTTTTTGTAATTGTTCGTCGGTCCACTCGTAAGGAGAGTTGCTGATACCTCCTAAAGAGTGGACCGAACAATTGCAAAAATGTTCGTCTACGAAACTCTGGAGTCGGGGTGCTGGATATAACATCAATCAGCTAAGTGGCAAATTTTATATTTGCATTAATTCTATTAACGTTCTATCTCCGATATCGAGCATTTTATTGCTTGCCTTTTAAATGCCCTTTCTTTCAGACATCCACTACTTGATAGCATTTCCGGTTTTACTATATTCAGCTAAATTTGATATATTTATTTTTAGAAAGAAAGAAAAAAAAAGAAAGGGAAGATAGAAGAAGTGATAATACCCTCATAAGTTTAGTGTCTGCTTCAGTGAAATGGTATAGTAAAATGAAGTATGCCAACCTGAAATGATTACTTTCAATAATAAAAATTGTCAAAAATCCTAGTATTGCTACAGTCCCAGCTCTAAATGACTGAAGGAAATAGATGTCATAAAAATCTGCTTGGAAAATTATTATAACGCGATATACAAAAATTATTTATAACGATGTATACAGTATATCACTGCCTGGGTATTTAATGAATGTTTACAATATATCCCCCTTAAAATGTAAAGCCAATATATCAAGTGTCAAACTGTCAAACGTAGAATTCCTACGAGTCCCGCTAGTTAATATTAATATTGTCAGCGTTTTAACCTTTTTTTTTTTTTTTTTTTTACTACAGGCAGTTTGGTAATTTTTTTTAAAATCAATTGCTAGGTCTGCCTCTAGGAAAGTTGGTTCACTGTGTCGTACGAGACAATTTTTCTCGTCAGAATCTGTCTTACGTATTTATAAATCTACCATTGGTCCTTGTTTTGAATATTGCTGCCATATCTAGTCTGGTGCTCTTGCTATATATTTAGAGATTTTTCATAAAATCCAAAGAAGAATTTGCAATGTTATTGGTTTTGACCTGGCATTTCGGCTCCTGTCACTTTTCCACCGTTGTAATATAGCCCCCTCGTCTCTTTTCTGCAAATACTTTCATATCAATTGTTCTGATGAACTTTCTTCTATGGGAGCTAGACTTTTAAATGCAATATCAATCTTTATCTGCTCTCTTCTTGATTCCTGTTCTTTTATTGTTCCCTCTCCTTGATAATGTTTTCTTTTTCGCATATTCTCTAACACTCAGTAACCCCTTGCATCTTAGTACTATTAGATTGGCGACAAGGAATTTTAGAGTTCATGCCTTTTCGCTAACCATTAATTCCAAAAAGCCAATTTATTTAACTTTTCTCTATGATAGCTAGACATTATGAATTTAAGCGTAGTACTAGATTGGCGGCAATGTCTCGTCAATTTACAGTTGAAATGACTAGATGTAACCGTAAGTTCTATGCTAACAGTTTCTTCTCTCAAACTTCTCGTTTGTGAAACTCACTTCCGGCTTTTTGCCGCCAAGCCAACTTTGATCTTCAAAAATTTAATGCAATGTCAATGGCTATCTTTTAACTTCTTAATTCTTTTTCTTTTATTGTTCTCTCTACTTAATAGTATATTTTTCTCATATTCTCTCACACTCGGTAACCTCTTGCGTCTTCGTAGATCTAGTGCCTTGCATGGGGTGAAATGATTAAAACAAATCTAGTGCCAGTCTATCAAGCGTAGAATTTCCATGGGTGCCGATAGTTAATACTAATATTGTTGGCATTTTCAGCTTTCTATTGGAGGCTGTTTGATAACTAAGGCGAACAGATATTGCCTAGCAAAGTGAGAGATCATGGTTTCAACATATGATTTGAAAGGTAGGCAGGCCATTGCTTCGTAGACGAATGGCACAATACAGATCTGTCTCTCGATCTCAGTCCGTTCATATTATATTATGAAGCACTATTCGGCTTTGCTCGATCGCACGAGATGCTTCGTGGTTGAGTTGTTTTAAAGTCAGTCGGATATAACAACGGTTTCTCCTTCTAGGAGAGACTCATGTGCGAATCTTGCCGGAGGACGCATCTTTTCTTCAACAGGATTTCTCGAATATTCAGGTCGATAGATGAAAATAAATGAATAAACACTATTTAATAAATTAACAGAGAAATATTCTGTTCATAATCTAATTCTGTTCATCCATCTATCTATCTATCTATCTATCTATCTATCTATCTATCTACCAATATCGTTCTGTTCATCTATTTATCTAATACTGCTCATCTATCTATCTATCTATCTATCTATCTATCTATCTATCTATCTATCTATCTATCTATCTATTTAATTTTGTTCATAATCTATCTATCTATCTATCTATCTATCTATCTAATTCTGTTCATCTATCTATATAGTTCTGTTCATCTATTTATCTAATACTGCTCATCTATCTATCTATCTATTTAATTTTGTTCATAATCTATCTATCTATCTATCTATCTATTTAATTTTGTTCATAATCTATCTATCTATCTATTTAATTTTGTTCATAATCTATCTATTTAATTTTGTTCATAATCTATCTATCTATCTATTTAATTTTGTTCATAATCTATCTATCTAATTTTGTTCATAATCTATCTATCTATTTAATTTTGTTCATAATCTATCTATCTATCTATCTATCTATCTATCTATCTATCTATTTAATTTTGTTCATAATCTATCTATCTATCTATTTAATTTTGTTCATAATCTATCTATCTATCTATTTAATTTTGTTCATAATCTATCTATCTATTTAATTTTGTTCATAATCTATCTATCTATCTATCTATCTATCTATCTATCTATTTAATTTTGTTCATAATCTATCTATCTATCTATCTATCTATTTAATTTTGTTCATAATCTATCTATCTATCTATCTATTTAATTTTGTTCATAATCTATCTATCTATCTATCTAATTAGGTTCATCTATCTATTTGTGTTTATGTGTGTAGTGACGATTGAGGGGTGGGGCTGAGCCCTACAATTTCAAATTTTGTTTGTATTGCGGGTCAATTATATTTATATAAATGCATTTAAAAAATACGGAATTGAGTTTTAAATAGATTTTAATATAACCGATCTATATCAAACGGCTTATACGCCAAAGAAAACCCTTTATAGATTTTTAACGTATTTCTGAAGTCATGACTTTTAAAGTTTCTGATGCAGCAAACAAAAAAATGAGAATTAGGTTAAATTTATAAAGGTTTTCCTGATTGTGCCTTATTTAAGCATTCGGTCGAACTTGATACATACGTTTAAAACACACACACACACACACACACACACACACACACACACACACACACACACACACACACAGACACACACACACACACTTACACACACACACACTACCACTAACACATACGCATACATAATAAAATTTGTTCAATTTATTCAATAAAATCTGTCTATCTAATTTGTCATCGTATTTTTATAATTTTCAAATAGAATGTACGTCGGAATCCAAATTACGACTACGTCTAAAAGTGTATATATATATATATATATATATATATATATATATATATATATATATATATATATATATATATATATATATATAGGATACAAGTATAAAATTATCATCAAATGCATGAAAACTGTCAGAGCTGACTGCTGGAAACTTCCTTCTCCAAAAGGCAGTACCTGCTCCTATTTATAGTTGGGAGTCCATGCGTGTGTGGGTAAATTACCATAACATTCAGTGAGGTCACCTCTGCGAAAAGACCGCGGTGTTACCAACTTCGAAGATATAAGGACCAACTCAAAACAACACTGAAAATCAAAGGACTTGAGCCTAAATCGTTTGAAACACAAGCACAAGATCGTAGCAACGGTTGATGTTTCACCAGCACCGGGGCCATGTTTCGAAGCCACCAGAAGAGAAAAGGAAGAATTCAAACTCGACCAAATCGACATCGTTCTCCATCAACATTACTATGCAGTCAATACCATCGGCTCTTCCATGTAAGAATTGGTTTCCTTAGTCATCAGCGCCATCATCATAAAGAAAATGATCAACAAAAAAGAAATTAAATTATTGGATACGAGATAAACCCGACGCCGAAATAAATATATATATACAGTGTTGTTCGATAAAAGTGACTCACCTGATTTTTTTTACTAAAAATATTTTTTGTCTATTGTTTCTGGGGTTAAAATAATTTTTAATCTTACTAATATAAAGACCCCTTCCCGACCACCTAGGAAAATAGTTTATTCACCCTAAGGTATTCTATTGATAATTATAAATTTGGATATAAATGAGATTCAGGAAAAAAACTCAGTGCAAAAAAAGTGACTCAGATATCGCATTCTAATGATTAAACTGGTAAATTTAAAGAGCTTTTGACAAAATATTGAAAACTATTTTACAATACACTCAGAACAATATTCTAGAGAATTCTAGAACAGCTTAAATTAAATCTAGAGTATTCCAGAATATTCCAGAGAGTCTGATACAGTATAAAAACAGCTTGAAATAGCCACTCAAGTCACTAACCAGATGAAAGGGTACAAACACGCATCAGAACCACTTAGGGCATCTATTATTGCCCTCTCAAAAGCAGGCAAGTCTACGAGAGAAATTGCAGAAATTGCTATAACCTCGCAATCAACTGTCTCTCGAGTGCTTAGGGCACATAATGATACCACTCCTGCTCCAAGGAAGGAAACAAGGGGACGAAAGAAAAAGATTGATGATAGAACTGTCAGGGTAATCAAGAGAGAAGTTGCGAAGAATAGGCCTATAACTAGCCAAGAAATTGCAGCCAGTCTAAGCGAAGAGCAAGATGTTAATCTTGCCTCTTCAACAGTCGGTGGCTGTTAGAACACGGCTACAAATCGTGTTCACGAAGGTTTAAGCCGCTAATAAGCAAAGCCAACAAAGCCAAGAGACTTGAATGGGCTCACTATTACAGAAATTTCACCGTAGAAGACTGGAAGTATGTTCTCTTCTCCAATGAAACGAAAGTTGAGCTAAATTCAAAGGATAAGGTGAGTCACTTTTATCGAACAGCACTGTATATATATATATATATATATATATATATATATATATATATATATATATATATATATATATATATACATATAAATTTGCGTATATTTTGGCAGCATGTTTTCATTAAGGCATGTCTCATTAAATAATTTAAACAAGTTTTGTCTACTTATTTTTAATAGGATCCTCTCGTAATTACGGACAGGTTTCTTAGTATCCTTATTAAAGGAAAAAAGAAAATTATCATATTGATACATGTTCATTTTATTGCGAGTACTTTCGACATTAGCACAATGTCATCATCAGCGGTTTGTTTTTTTCTAAGACAAAATACCACTACTACGTTGTCTCGAAGGTTGAATTTTCATTTGAATGATGCATCTAACATCTCTCAACAATTACAACAGCATGTCTGTCCACATTCACAATTTAGGAAAATTCTTGTTGAAAATATTATAGTTTTTCGTGAAAATAGTAAACATAAACTAAAAATTCTTGAAGCTATCAATATTAAAAAATTGAAACCAACCCTTAATAAAATTAATTATGAATACTGCACAAATGTTTTTAAAATGTTTACAGTAGATCATTTAAAATATCTAGGTTTTAACTAATAGTTTTTCTTTTTAAAAAATATTTAGACATTACAATAACTCCTTTGACTTGTGACTACATGATAAAATTCAAAATTCTACGGTATATAAACTTAGTGTTTTTCACTTCACACGTAACAATTTAATTTTCAGATGAACACAATTTTGTCTTAGGAAAATGATGGAAGTTTTCGTGCTATGTAAGTGTGTTTCATTCTTGTGTAAAGATGTCTGTTCGTTTGCTCTAAATATAAGTTTTGTTGCAAAAACAATGTAAACCAGGTCATTTCAGACATTTTGAATCGTGATTCGCTTACGTTAAAAGAAACTTGTCGTAACCTTCTTCCGTCCGACTTACACACAATCGCAACCTCCTGTTTCATAAAATAAATTTAGGCATTTCTCCACCCTAGGGATCTCACACATTTCCAGTCAAATCAACAATTGACGATTTCGGCTACGGAAGACCAAATGCGTACAAATCTTAATTTCACTAAATTTCGCAAAGTGCAGTTTCACGTCACGTCTTATAATGTTTTTGTTGATGGAAGTCCTCAGCGGCTTCATGTGCTATATTTATCTTCAATTTCATCTGAATCTTAACATAACTTGCGATAAAAATCGAGTAGTATAAATTATAAAGTAAATAATGTAGTAAAAAAAAAGAAATAAATTACTTCTCAGTTATCTGAAACTATTCGGAGGGAATGAGTCGCTGTTCCGTTATCTGCGATCATTCGGAGGGAGGGGGGAGTCGCGGAGGCTGTTCTATTATCTGAGAACATTCAGAGGGAGGCAGTTGATGTGACTGTCCAGCAATCTCCAGAATTTTTTCCTCACAATTAGCACAACTGAGATTCATAAACAACGCAATCTTCAGGTGCTAAGTTAAAACATTTGCCTATCGCGCCGTGCGTATATATATATATATATATATATATATATATATATATATATATATATATATATATATATATACGAACGGCGTGATAGGCAAATTGTCGCCATATTATATTTTTAATTTCGCGCATGCGCGTTGTTTGTTTATGATTTTGTTGACAGCACAGTATTGTAGAGATATCGGATATATATATATATATATATATATATATATATATATCCGATAAAATAGATAAAACAAGACCCTGAAAGTAGTCGGAATAAATGAATATGCATCAATATAATAACTTTCTTTCTTCGTTTAATAAGGGTACTAAGAAGCTTGTATATGAATATAAGAGTATCCTTTTAAAAATAAAGACACAACTTGTGTAAATTATTTAATAGGACATATCTTTATATATATATATATATATATATATATATATATATATATATATATCAGTGGCGACTCTAGGCCATCAATGTTTTTCGGGCATATTACAATCTTTAACAAAATATACTATTAATATAACTTAGATGCTAAAATAATTCCCTTTTACTCTAACTAAAATATGTCATTTTTAAAGATCTCTGCATAAAATTAAAAAAAAAACAACCTTTTGGTATTTTAATATTAATTGTAATTATTCTATAAAAATAAACATTTATTCAAAAAATTTTCTTCCAGACATGTAAGGAAAAAGAGTGAGGCAAAGTCTTTTATATGTTTGTTTGTTTATTGTCCCCTCTTTATTCTTTTATTCTTTTATAGCCTGGTTATCAAGTCACAGATAGGAATAGGTAACTGATATCATATTTTGTCAAACACTACCCCAGTCACACTCCAGTCGACGGGTTAAAACTGCCATTATTTGATTTTCGTCGACTTTAAGTCAGGCTAAAATTAAATTGCCCTTTCTCAATTGCTACATTCCGCTAAAAAAACTTTAATGTACGGAATAAATTATTTAAAATGGACATTTGAAAACAATAAGTTGAAATAAAAATGTGTTCCTTCTTCTTTGATGTGAACAATATCAAGGAAATGTATTTCGGTCAATATTTTGATGCACGTAGGGGATGTGTGGTGTGTTAGAAGGTATCAGAAGGTTTGAAGGCTTAGAAATGGGTGTGTTCGATAATTTCTCATCCACAACAAATAATACAAGACAGAACGTAATGGTTCAAAACATAACATTTGAATTTATTTGTTTTGATATACATGCATATAAGCTGACGTTTTGATAGAGTTACGTCTCTTAGATTTGGGAAATATTTGTACCGGAGATTACAAAGTTGAATTAATTATTAAACTGTAGTTTTAGAAGAATAAATTTCCTGTTGCATGTTAGGAAATGTGTATTGAAAAAGTTGGTAAGAGTTCAGAAGAGTTAAGCATTCGTACTTGCGTGAATGTTGGTAATGTTCGTTAACGTCTGACCACAGGGTCAAGACGAGAGTTCTTGAAGGTCACATTTTGGCAGCAAGGAATGAGACGCAAGAGAAAAAGAAGAGAGACTGTAGAGTCGAACGAAGAGAATGAAGAGAGAGCAAGAGACAGAGAACCACTCGTGTTTTGCTTATATAAGATGGTGTATCACGTGATCGGCTCCCAGCGAAAACGCGGTAAATATCATTCATGCAGGCGATCTGATTGGTCGGAATTGACCAATCAGCGAGCTAGTTTTGAGGAGATTAGCCAATAAATGTTTGTCGTACGATCTGTATGTATGTATATGTGTGATGGTGACGATAATCACCACAGGGGAAGAGTGCATTTTCCCACGGGGGGCGGGAGTAACTGGTAAATGTGGAAGATTCCACACACGGAGTTAAAACAATTAATTTGGGATCCAGCTGAAGTCAAGAAAGAAAACGACGCACTACGAAAGATTTTTGTTGTTGCTTTAAAATAGATATACTTGAATGTTGACTCACTCGGACAAGGCCGAGCCCCAGAGTAGCCATATGTATATATATATATATATAATCTCATAAGAGAGGTACCTAATTTTTACGTATATATCATATGAAATTTCATGGCATTATTTTTATTTATTATTAATTTTTACATCTCAGTTATGAAAAAATTTCACAACTGAGATAATATAAAAATTAATAATTTAAAATAATATTATAAAATTTCCTAAATAAGATAAGTATCTAATAATTATAGGTAACTAATAAGATAGGTACCTAATAATTATAGGTACCTCCCTCATTTTTATGAAATTTTATTTTTTAATGAGTTAATTTTCAATTTTATTTATTTTTAATTGTTTTGTTACCGTCCCTAGAAGTGAAACTAAAAAAAGAAAATGATTAATAATTGCAGT
>OZ038514.1:18446952-18516952 GCA_964036315.1 Acanthosepion esculentum
TATATCCATATACATACATATAATATACATATACACATACATATATATATATACACATACATATATATATACACATACATATATATATATACACATACATATATATATCCATATACATACATATATATATACATATACACATACATACATATATACATATACACGTACATTTACACATATATACATACACACATTTACATATATATATACATACACACACATTTACATACATACACATTTACACATACATACACATATATACATACATACACACACATTTACATACATACACATTTACACATACATACACATATATACATACATACATTTACACATATATACATACATACATTTACACATATATACATACATACACACATATATACATACATTTACACATATATACATACATACACACATATATACATACATTTACACATACACACATACATTTACACATACACACATACATTTACACATACACACATACATACATACATTACACATATAGACATTTACATATATATACACATATAGACATTTACATATATATACACATATATACATTTACACATACATACATACATACATACATTTACGTATACACATACATACATACATATATATTTATATTTACACTACACATACATACATATATTTACACATACACATACATACATATATTTATACATACACATACATACATATATTTATACATACACATACATACATATATTTATACATACACATACATACATATATTTATACATACACATACATACATATATTTATACATACACATACATACATATATTTATACATACACATACATACATATATTTATACATACACATACATACATATATTTATACATACACATACATACATATATATATATATTTATACATACACATACATATATATATATATATATTTACACATACACATACATATATATATATATATTTACACATACACATACATATATATATATATATATTTACACATACACATACATATATATATATTTACACATACACATACATATATATATATTTACACATACACATACATATATATATATATATTTACACATACACATATATATATATATATATTTATACATACACATACATATATATATATTTACACATACACATACATATATATATATTTACACATACACATACATATATATATATATATTTACACATACATACATATATATATATTTACACATACATATATATATATATATTTACACATACATACATATATATATATTTACACATACATATATATATATATATTTACACATACATACATATATATTTACACATACATATATATATATATATTTACATATACATACATATATATATATTTACACATATACATATAATATATATTTACACATATACATATATATATATTTACACATATACATATATATATATTTACACATATACATATATATATATTTACACATATACATATATATATATTTACACATATACATATATATATTTACACATATACATATATTTATACATATATATATATATTTACACATATACATATATATATATTTACACATATACATATATATATATTTACACATATACATATATATATATTTAAACATATACATATATATATATTTACACATATACATATATATATATTTACACATATACATATATATATATTTAAACATATACATATATATATATTTACACATATACATATATATATATTTACACATATACATATATATATATTTACACATATACATATATATATATTTACACATACTCATATTTACATACATATACATACATATTTACATATACTCATATATTTACATATATATACACACATATATAATTACACATACTCATATATTGACATATATATACATACATATATTTACATATACTCATATATTTACATATATATACATACATATATTTACATATACTCATATATTTACATATACATACATATATTTACATATACTCATATATTTACATACATATATTTACATATACTCATATATTTACATATACTCATATATTTACATACATATATTTACATATACTCATATATTTACATACATATATTTACATATATACATATATTTACATATACTCATATATTTACATACATATATTTACATATACTCATATATTTACATACATATATTTACATATACTCATATATTTACATACATATATTTACATATACTCATATATTTACATACATATATTTACATATACTCATATATTTACATACATATACATACATACATTTACACATACTCATATATTTACATATATATACATACATACATTTACACATACTCATATATTTACATATATATACATACATACATTTACACATACTCATATATTTACATATATATACATACATACATTTACACATACTCATATATTTACATATATATACATACATACATTTACACATACTCATATATTTACATATATATACATACATACATTTACACATACTCATATATTTACATATATATACATACATACATTTACACATACTCATATATTTACATATATATACATACATACATTTACACATACTCATATATTTACATATATATACATACATACATTTACACATACTCATATATTTACATATATATACATACATACATTTACACATACTCATATATTTACATATATATACATACATACATACATTTACACATACTCATATATTTACATATATATACATACATACATTTACACATACTTATATATTTACATATATATACATACATACATTTACACACTCATATATTTACATATACATACATACATATAAATTCACACATACTCATATATTTACATATACATACATACATATATTCACAGTATGTGTGGTATATGTAGATGTGTGGGTATGTGTATGTATGTATGTGTGGATATATGTCAGATGTGTGGGTTGTGTATGTATGTATGTGTGGATATCTGTCGCTGTGTGGGTATGTGTATGTATGTATGTGTGTCGTAGTACTGAGTATGTGTGATATATATTCACACATACTCATATATTTACATATACATACATACATATATTCACACATACTCATATATTTACATATACATACATACATATATTCACACATACTCATATATTTACATATACATACATACATATATTCACACATACTCATATATTTACATATACATACATACATATATTCACACACTCATATATTTACATATACATACATACATATATTCACACACTCATATATTTACATATACATACATACATATATTCACACATACTCATATATTTACATATACATACATATATTTACACATACTCATATATTTACATATACATATATTTACACATACTCATATATTTACATATACATACATACATATATTTACACATACTCATATATTTACATATACATACATACATATATTTACACATACTCATATATTTACATATACATACATACATATATTTACACATACTCATATATTTACATATACATACATACATATATTTACACATACTCATATATTTACATATACATACATACATACATATATTTACATATACTCATATTTACATATATATACATACATATATACATTTACATATATATACATACATATATACACATTTACATACACACATATATATACATAAGTATATATCTATATACATAAATATACATATGTGTACACGTAAATATACATATATGTATATACATAAATATATATATCATCAGATACAAGATATAGCTTACTGTTGTTTTAAAATAACATGCAAGGCATCATTGTAGGAACGCTGCTACATAGTTGAAAATTATGAAGCTACAAAAATAGTACAAAGTCAACACACTCTGGTTCAGGTACAGAAAATAGGATGTAGTTGGGACTTATTGGAAATATAAATTTGAAAAATTTGAAAGTGAGATTCTGTTCGTTAGCCCGTATAGTGGACAGCGTGGTGTTAAAGGGAGATAATCAGTGTGAGCTCTAAAGGAAATAAGTTGAAAAGGCATTTCATCAGGATTACAATGTTTTTTAGGAGAAACATTTTTCTATGTGTACAACTAGCTCATTTCGCAGGTTTAAACTGTCAATATCTTTGAGGATTTTTTTTTTTTTCTAGTAAACATAATTTGCATCTTTCTCTCTTCCCAGAGAATTTTATGATTTTAGTGACAAATTCCAAATTTACTATTGGTGTGTAGCTATCAGTTTTGACACCCCAGTCGAACTTAGGGAGTGCTCTAGCATTTGCGTATTTGTTGTTGTTAAGTGATGGTAAAAACCTTTTTCCAATTACTTGCATTTGACGCAAAATAAAATTTAATTTGGTCATTTTGCCTGATGCAAGCCTTATATGTAACTCCTTCATAAATGCATTTACCTATTCACAGAGCAGACAGAATCTCTATGGCAACTGCATTTTTGATCATCAAAACTACTATTGTTATTAGTGTTGCCTATGTATTTGTTAAGGTTACACTATTATGTTGGGCTGTATATTGGTCGAGGTTTCTAGTGCAGCTATAACTAACCTTAATGTTGTTCTTGTTGAAGATTTTTTGCAGTAAAGGGATCAAGACTAAAGTGTTTGCATACTAATTTAAGAAAGATTCCACCGATGTTGCTCCTGATGTTACTGTTAAGAGGGTTGAACCAAATTATGTTGCATTTTCTAATTCTGCGTTTACTATTGTTATTTATGCTAGTGTTTGGGATGTACACTAGTTTAATATTGTGCTTGCTTTTATTTAGTGTGTCAACATATTTAGTTTTGTATTTGTCAAAGATGTGTTTATTACTGGAATTGGTCGAGAGCCTATGTTGCACAGATTTGTGTAGGTTATTAAGGATACTAGGTGGGTGGTTAGATTCTTTACTAATGTAAATATGGTTATAAAGTTCCTTATAAGCTATGTACACTTCTCTGGATATATATATATGTATGTGTGTGTGTATACATATATGTATATAACATTGGCAGGACTATCATTTTGCTTGTTGATAAGAGTCACCTACAGAGTGCTGAAGGTGAATCAATTCACCCCAAGCAAGGTAATAATGCCACTAAGACACAAGCAACTACTGGGAGTGAATGTGAATGAAAAGAAATTAGGAGAAGGAACTGGAAACCCAATCCTAAACAGGGAAGAAGGGATGAACCTCTACTGCTGTTCAAAGGGACAATGAGGGATGTAAACCAGGTGATAGGCACCCCTATCTACTTCTATAAGCAGGCAAGTCTATGTTTACATAGGTTTTTTTTTTTTCTTAGAGTGATTTCACTTATTTGTGGTCTGGCAGTGGCCTGGACCCAATGGCGTCAGATTAAACGGTTGGATTGTATAATCAAAGAAACTGAAGATATTTTCAAGGCTTACTGAATAATTGTATCGTTTTCTTGCATGTTCCATGCTCCAACCAAATTCTCTAATGGCTTTTGCTGTTTCAATCTTTAACCTGTGAGAAAGTTTTCGTATCTCTGGCTGCAGATTTTCTACTCGGGCAAGAATGTAATTTGAGTAAACAGCCAGGGGCAAAGTTATACATGATCGCAAAAGGACTGTTGTCAGAGCAATGCTGGCCCACCAAGGCAATCCTGTGAATGTGTAAATGTTAACAAATAAGTCGTGAGATATTTTTATTGGTAAGAAATCTATCGAAAAAAAATTGTAAATGGGGTCTGTAGAGAAATGTCGTTTCTGGGTGAAAAAGTGTTGGCCTTTGTTAGAGACTGTAAAGTGTGGAATTGTAGTAAATCCACCCCTGTTTGATCCTGAGTTGTAAAGATAAGTGACACTTGGGCCACAAAATGTGGATAAATTACAGGCAGGAGAAAATCTTTTCAGCTGAGGTATACACAAGCACTTCAGAATGGCAGGACTTTTGCTTGTGTGGAGTGTGCTGGATGTTGGAAGCTCATGTTTGAAGGGGGTCATCCAGGATCTTGTTGAAAAGGGAGGTTGTGCTTTGTAACATGTGGACACTGTAACCTGAAAACAAGAAAGATAAGATGTATATATACATATATACAATGTAATTTCTAAATAATTAATGGATTTCATTTGTTTTTAATCCAATATTTTTATTACTTCAAATATTATTTTTATTGGTTACCTGTATTTGAGTAGACACTCTGTTTTTTTTTAACCCTTAGGAGACGATAGGATGATCAATTAGTCGAAAAGCTGAATGATGAAAAAGATGAATCCATTGGCTTAGTGGATCCATCAACCTGATAATACAAGCCTCAAGATTAGCTGGCTGATCTTCATACCAGCCAATCAGATTGCTTCTTGCATTTCTTGCACACTTGGGCCTTTCAATGGCGGATTCTATGATAGTTTGCTATGTTCTGTGATGTTATATCAATTTTTTTTTTTTTGTGTTCCAAGTAAGGGCTTGTGAAAAGGGCTTTGTCTTCTTGGCACTGAAACTCCAAATGAGGCCCCATCTCCAAAGGGTTAAACAGTGTTTATTTAATCTATCAGCCTGTGCACTGGATAAAACTTAATAAAAAAAATGTGTGCCCTCAGGCAGGGTTTGTATCTGCATCCCTCTTTGTAGGAGAAACCACAATCTGACACAGTGTGCTTTCACCGCTCAGAGCTTCACAGTCAAGCAAAGTTCTTATTTGCCTTAATGCACATTTACTCAATCAGATTTCCTTGCAAGTCATCTGTAAAATGTAAACAAAGCAATTTCTAAAGAATTAGTGGATTTCATTTTTTTTTTTAATCCAACATTTTTATTACTTCCAACATTTTTAGGGGTTACTCATATTTGAGTAGACTATCTGTTTTTTAAGCAGTGTTTATTTTATCTACCAGGAAAGGTATGAATCCTCTTCTTCTTCCCCCAACTATGAGTAAATAGGAGGACAGACAGAGTTCTATAGCCTTGGATGGCAACTGGTGTACTGCAGAAAGAAATGGCACCTACTGCAGGAAAAACAAATCTGCCTCATCAGTCATGTATCGAAAAATACATAATTGCCTATGCGTGTATCATGCATGGCACATAGCTGAACTAAACCAAGTACAATGCAATATTTATTATTTACCTTTTATAAAGATTTATTATTTACCATTTTATATTGGTTATTCCCTTGACAGCACTATTACTGTTTACACTCATAACTCCCTCAGCAATGTTTATTTACAAGATTATAAAAATATGTGAACCAAGTACAATGCGATATTTATTATTTACCTTTTATAATGATTTATTATTTACCATTTTATATTGGTTATTCCCTTGACAGTACTATTACTGTTTACACTCATAACTCCCTCAGCAATGTTTATTTACAAGATTATAAAAATATGTGAACCAAGTACAATGCGATATTTATTATTTACCTTTTATAAAGATTTATTTACCATTTTGTATTGCTTATTCCCTTGATACTGCTACTGCTGGATACATTTTTGACTATCCAATGGGCCACATGTCCTTGTGGATAAAAACGTGGGGTGAAGCCATCCAGAAAGTGGTTTGACCCAAAGAATTGTGAGTTCAGTACCTGGACATAGCAGAGGGAACAAAAACTTGGATATTGGATTTACTAAAGGGAATTAACTGAAACTGAGATATCCAAAAAAAGGCATGGCATGTGGAATTAGAACAATATGGTACATGGAATGAGAACAATCTACACCCGTGGACTAAATAATCTGTTTGGTTCGAAATTCCAACATATATCACCTGGAGAAGGCTGGAGTGTAAAACGGACAAAACATTGTGAATATGGCAATAAACATGAGGAGAACAGTCCAAACAATGTAAATAGCGATATTTATTATTTACCATTTTATAAATAACTATGAAAACAAGTTTTTTAATTCAATCGTATAAAGAAATAGTGTTTAACATCTTTGTTGTCAGTTCTCAGGAATAAAGAAAATGTATAAATTCATTTTCTTATGTTTGGGTTTTATTCAAATTCTAACCATCACTTTTTAAAAAACAATTAAATATATAAATCAACTACAATGCAATATTTATGATAAAATTACAAACACTCTGTAATTATATGCAGAGAAACCTTTGTCTACCTGATAAATAGGGAGATATGCACTCAGTCTTTCTGGTCTCATCAAAAATCTAAAATTAAACGTATGTTTAGTTCAGAGAAAGAGATGCTTGCAAACTGTTTCAGTCAATTTATGTGGTGAGAGCAAATACAAGAAATGCCTGGAAAATGTATAATTACAGTTTGTAGTATAGCAACAACTCTAAATAAAATCCTATGAAGACTTATTTGATTAATGATATTTATTGCACAAAAAAATGTACAAATGTGGCACAAGGCCAAAAAAGGGGATGAGCAAGACTGGACTTCATCTGTCTCATGCTTAATTTTAGCTAGCCACAACCACTGACCCAAATATACCACAATAATACTTACACCAAAACAAACAACATATTCTTACTTACCATTCTTACCCTGGTCACCAGAATACCTCAGAGACTCTATGAAGTCTTAACTAGTCCCCATATGTACAATTTGTCTGTGGGGGTCGGGAATAAAATAAAACTTTTAAAAATTTAAAAACCCCAATGAATATTATTAATGAAAACAAGACCTATTTATAAGAAACAAAACAAAATAGTGTTAGTAATAGACCCCTCCCACACACACACAATGGTTAATTGTAGCAGAAACATCAGTTAACTGGACAAAATTAATGTGACACTTTAATAATTCAAACAATCATTTGACCAAGTACTCACTCAAACGCACACTCATCCAAACACAACGATTCTGTAATTATACACAGGGAAAACATTGTTCACCTGATAAATAGGGAGATACACACTCAAAATATTGAGTGTTTGTGGTCTCACCTAAAATCTAAAAGTAAATGAATGTTTGGTTCACAGGCAAAGATGTTCACAGCCTATTTTAGTCAATTCATGTGGTGAGAGCAAATGAAAGAATTGGAGTATAAAACAGACGAAGCATTGTGAATATAACAATAAAGATGAGGAGAACAGTCGAAACAATGTAAATAGCAATATTTATTATTTGCCATGTTATAAATAAAGTTTTTTTAATTCAAATGAAATAGCGTTTAACATCTTTGTTGTCAGTTCTCAAGAATAAAGAAAATGTATAAATTCATTTTCTTATGTTTGGGTTTTATTCAAATTTTAACCATCACTTTCTAAAAATGAAATAAGTAAATCAACTACAATGCAATATTTGTGGTAAAATTACAAACACTTTGTCGTTATATGCAAAGAAAACTTTGTCCACCTGATAAGTAGGGAGATACACATTCAAAATACTGAGTTTTTATGGTCTCACCAAAAATCTAAAATTAAAAGAATATTTGGTTCCGAGGAACAGAGGCTCGCAACCTTATTTTAATCAATTTATGTGGTGACAGCAAATGAAGGAATTTCCTGGAAAATTAAATTTTTTAAATTTATAATTGCAGTTACTCGTCATTATCTCTTTATTTAAATTTTCTTGTTTACAAATCACTTATTTATAAATTTATGAATAAAGACATTTCTTTTTATATTTATTTATAAAACGGTAAATAAATATTTCATGGTAGTCTGTTTATATATTTTTATAATCTTGTAAACATAAAATTATTCTTGTAAATAAAAAATCTAATAAATAGTGTTTAACATCTTTGTTGTCATTTCTCAAAAATAAAGAAAATGTAAAAATCCACTTTCATATTTTGTTAAAATTCTAATCATCATGTTTTAAACAATAAACATTGCCAAGGAAGTTAAACGTGTATACAGTAATAGTGGTGTCGAGGATATAACTGTCCTTTTGACAAGCTTGCTTTTTTTTTTGCAGGTACAAAATTTGTTAACAAGATTTACATGAAATTGTGCCTTTCAATTTTGTGGGAAAATGAAATAAAATCCACAAAAATAAGGAAAAAGAAATACATTTTTCCATGATGCTGGTAAAAAAAGGAACCAGAAATTTTAATATCCCACTTAGCTTTGTCAAACACCCATTAAGGGGCAATGTTTAAACCTCTAGAACAGTGTTCCGGAACCCTAAGCTTCTGCAAAAGTTCCCCAAGGATTCTGTGGGAACAGGTGAGATAAGCTAATGCACTTTTGATTTTTTATTTAATATGTAATATTACTAAATACACACAATATATTCTTGGTTATTGTAATATTCTGTTTACATTTATATTATAGGTATATGACATTGGTTACTTATGTTTACTTTTTACGTTTGAGTTTAGAATTTTTTTGTGTGAATGAATACTCCCTGATGAAGTATTATAAATGAACTGTATGAATTTTATTCAGCGTTACTGAAAAATTTGAAAAAGTATCAATTTTTCCTTAAACCAGTTATTCAAAAATATATACTATGATAAACGAACTGTATGAATTTTTTATACCATGTGAACTACAATGAAAATAAAATGAGAAATATATGGTATATAATTTTGTTTTTGGACAGGGGTTTCATGAGACATGTAATTTATTTTAAGGGTTATGCAAGGGTGAAAAGGTTGAGAAACGCTGCTTTAAAATGACAAATACTTTCATTCCTAACTCTTTTTTCCTCTTGCTGCCAGATGTAGTTGTATGTAGGTAAAGAACCTCACTGCATACATTTTCCTGGTTCACATTCTCTGTACTCTCTTTGTTTTCCTGGTCCGCATTCTCTGTACTCTCGTTGTTTTCCTGGTCCGCATTCTCTGTACTCTCGTTGTTTTCCTGGTCCGCATTCTCTGTACTCTCGTTGTTTTCCTGGTCCGCATTCTCTGTACTCTCGTTGTTTTCCTGGTCCGCATTCTCTGTACTCTCGTTGTTTTCCTGGTCCGCATTCTCTGTACTCTCGTTGTTTTCCTGGTCCGCATTCTCTGTACTCTCTTTGTTTTCCTGGTCCGCATTCTCTGTACTCTCTCTTTGTTTTCCTGGTCCACATTCTCTGTACTCTCTTTCCACTTTCAAATGCATGACATCCGCATGTGTTTTCCAAAACCTCCATCTATGAAGTAAATCAATCTTTTCTTTTGTCATTCAAACTCAGTGCAAAGGTTAACTCGAGCTCAACCATTATAACCATGCTGAAACCCCCAATGATGAAGTGAGTATAAACTTTTCTTTGGTTGTTCCAACTCGGTGTAAGGCTGACTTTAGTACGACCATTATAACAATGCTTGTCGTTACTTACCCTAACTTCTGGACCAAGTAAAAGAAAATGGACATACTCAAGAGACATTGGGAATTTTGTTTCATTCCAGTTTATATAAAAAAAAAAATGAGACTGGTCTGTGGTAGGAACCCAAGTTTTTGCATACTTCTTTAATTGTTTACATATGAACACGCACATTACCGAGTGGTTAGAACATTCAGTTTCTGACCATGAGACCTGGGTTCAAATCTCACTATGGCTAATGTGTCTGGAAGGTGAATTCTTGATGTTATCAGTTTGGGGGAAGCAAACCCAACATGTGGCACCTTTGGAAAATGCTTGAAAACCATCCCACAGGTTGACCCAAGCATTGTGAGTGTAATTGGGTAGACAGAACCCTTTAGGAATCGTTGATGGTTGTGCTAGCATTAAGTCACAAGTCAACATGACCGAGGGTTTGAGTGTACTGGCGCTGTTCAGACTGCTGATCATGCTAAATAATGAGAACTCTCTGAAACTGTAACTAAGGCCCACTCAGTATAGTTGTAGTATAAACCACAGGTGGGCTCTGTGGGTGTTGAACAAACTCAAATGTGCCTGATAAGTCACTTCTCATCAGCAAAAAACGCATGTTCGTCCACCAAGCTCAGAAAAAGTCCTCCCCTCGTAAGTGAAAAACAACAGATTTTATTCACCAGGTGATTTTTTCTGATTAGCCATGCCATTCAGGTGAGGAAAGAACATTAGCATAGATTCTGATACTTAGAGTAGCAGATTCTTGCTAACTACTTTCGGTAATTTTTCATTAGCAGATTGCACACAAAACACAAACTCTTTTTCGAGGTAGGTGATTATCTCTTTCACTACACTCCCCTGTCACATAAGTGACACCCAGAGGCAGGACTCTTTATTCATAAGCTTCTCTGGAGTGGGGCAATTGTTGGAGTGGATTGTATGGTATGTCCAGAAGACTCGTCTTCTGATCTGGCAACCTCACGCACAGAGTCTTCGCCATCTGAAGAGGTGCTAGCCCTACCTACGATGGTGATTATTTTCACTTCCTGAGAACTCACTACTAGTGTCACTTGCTGAAGTATCTGAACCTACACAGAGACGCAAGTCTTTTACGTGTCATGGCATTCCACCAACCAGCACAGTGTGCAAGTTACCGATTCCCATGATATGCCCCACCCAGTACCGAGTTGTACACTGGCTATGTGGGGTTTTTACCCACTTGCAATCACCCAGGTTGTATGGCACTCGTTCTTTTATCTGTTTAGTTGAATGCGTTGTGTCAATGCCTTTTAGCCGGACTTTGCACTGGTAAATCATGTTGGCTGGTGCGGTTGAGGGTGACACATTGTCATTAGGGGTAATGATGTGCCAATACACTGCTTCCATTACAGAACACTGCTTCCTAGTAGTGATTCTCTTGACACTTCGATGGCAATGCTTGATTATGCCATTTCCTGATAGGACATATGCACAGCGAAATCTGCGGTGGAATCCCCACAAATCCAAAAAATCTTTAAATAGTCCACTGCGGAATGCAGTGTCGTTGTCAGTGAGGAGTTTCATTGGGGGTCCACATTCAAAGAACAATGCCCTCAAGTGACATCTACACCAACGAAACCTTAATGTCTGCTGCACAGGTGAGACAGCATCTTGCCGACTTTGGGCTTGAGCGTAAGAACCCAGAATGACTGAAGGACAGTGCTCGTGTGCTTGGCTTGCAGGTCTGGGGGGAGCATAACATGCATTACTGGAAATGTGGAAAGCGATCTCCCAGACATTCCCAGACAAATGACATGACACAGTGTGTTCTCGTTATGTGGAAAACTGGTGGGACATTTTCCTGTGGGCAGTTGGATCTGCTTTGCGACTGCCTTTATCAAACATAGGGTGACTGTTGTCACTTCCGGCTGGAATGACAAAACAAATGATGCTCCCCTTAGAGACATGATAATGGAAGTCATCACCAGGGTGTGTCAAGACACTCTTACTGGGAAGGCCAGGATAGGTCCAAAGGTTGCAAATGAAATGCTCATTTGAAGGTGGCTAGACACACTGGGAAAGTTTGTAATTACAACTTATCAGTGGATATACAACTGGTTAGATCGAATTGGAACAAGGAAGATCATTTAACAAGGGTGCCCCAGAGATGGTTTGATGCTATTAAGAAAGAGGTAGAGCTGGTGGGACATGTCTGTGTAACATCAGCGAGCAACGATAACTCAGATCTACTAAGATCTGTGCATTGTCAAAGTGGATATCCCAGTGTAAAATGGACCCTATATTTTGTGAGGCAGATTGATCCTTCTGTATCCAAAGTTGCCATCAGGGTAGTGGTCAGAGAATGCAAGGAGTATCAGTCCATTGACCCAGCACCTGTGTAATGGCCAAAAAGACAACTGAATGTGAGCAAAGTGTGGCACCATGTTGAAATGGACATCACCCATCATAATGGAACTCACAATCTAACCCTGATCGATTGTGGCTCAACCTGGTTCACTATTTGGCGACTCCTGCATTGACAGGATTCCGCAAACATGACTGACCACATTTCTTTGCATTGATAGCGGCAGTCTTTAGCAAAACGATTCAGCCCAAAGCACCGATAGCTGGTGACGTCGCCATGGCGACGGATGGCTGGGTTCGGATCCTTTTCGACTTCAACCTGGTTCATCAGCCTCTTTCTAGTCAATCATGATAGCGCAGGCTCTGGTCAACAACTGGTTGAGTGTCATGTCTTCCATTCTGGATGATGTGCGGAGTATCTGCTGAACATGGCTAGGCAATCCAGACACGAAGGCACAGGTCATCCATTCTTCAGGGTGTGGTGCAATCGGTACGGTGAGCTTCTTTAATTGTGCCCGAAATATGTCTACTGTCTCACCAGGCTGCAGACGCTGCATCTGGAATTGGTCATAGACCACAAACCGGTCAATTCCAAACATGGTTAGCAGAACATCACTTTTCTATTTTTTGCCCAGCTGCCTATACACAGCAAGGGCATCACCTCTCAAGCACAGTGGGAGAATTTGTTCGATCTTCATGATCTCACATAATTCACAGACCAGTTCTACATTGTCACAGGCTCTCCACTTGTATCACCACTTAATTTGGAGATCAGTTTTATGCCGAATGGTCTTTCCGCCATCTTACTAGAGACAAAGTAAGCGCCAAAATAACTAGTTGTAGTAAAGAAAAAAAAAAATCTGTAAACTCATAGTAGCAATAAACGCCTGCAATATGTTTCTTCTGTCTCTCATCAGCAACAGTTGTTGCCAAATCACAGTTCAAACGATAGTCCGTCGTAACAGTCCAACAGGCAATGTAGAAAGGACAAAATGGGTTCACAAATCCAGCCTTCACTTCTCACCAGCAAAAATGCATGTTCGTCCACCAAGCTCAGAAAAATCCTCCCCTCGTAAGCAAAAAACAACAGCTTTTATTCACCAGGTGATTTTTCTGATTGGCCACGCCATTCAGGGGAGGAAAGAACATTAGCATAGATTCTGATATACACAGTAGCAGATTCTTGCTAACTACTTTCGGTAACCTTTCTTCTGCAGATCGCACACAAAATACAAACTCTTTTTTGAGGTAGGTGATTACCGCTACTAGATTGGCAACTAGGTCTACTGTGTTATTGTTGCTAAATTCAACTGCTACTTCTACACCAACAGTTTCTTTTCTCGCACTGTGGAACCCTTTTCCATTCTTCCCTGAAAACTACAATCTTCAAAATATTAAATGCAACTATAGGTAAAATGTATTGCTGGTTATTTTACTATAAATAGGTATTGTTGGTCATTTTGCTATAAAAATGTATTGCTAGTATTTTTACTGTAAAAATGTGATTTTATACATTCATAGTGTTTTGTTTGGTGGGATTCACTATTTGCCCATAGCTGAGACCCTAATAGGTACTACCACCCAGGGTCACGGTGAATCTGGAAACAACAGCAATTAAGAGGTGGTTTCACACTCTTCAAAACCTCCAATATCCCAATCAGATTCTTGCTGCTGGATGTAGTTTATCGTCATACCCAGGACTAGAGGAAACAGCAACCTAATGAGCGTGTGCAAATGGATCTTAGGATACTAACAGGGATTGGAAAGCTATAACATATAGGAAGTTGTGGAGAGCCACGATTGCCCGCGCCCGGTACTAAAAAATAAATAAAAGTATGAAACCAAAAATAATGACATCCGGCACGTAGTACTAAAACAATCTTCCCGGTGGAAGGGTTTCAGTTCAAAATGATGAAGTACAACAGCCCAAACGTTGTGAAAATGGCATCAATGACGAGGACAACAGTCCGAACAACATATTGTAAATAATTACAATATCTCACCTCAGAAATGTAGTAGATAGTGAAATAATAAAAAACACGAAATGTTTTTTTTTTTAAATAACAAAGAACAACAAGGAACACATGCGTACTCTCAAGAAAATTTACATTTTGCAACTTTAAAAAAAAATCATGTATCAAATTGTATTTTTTTTTTAAATGACAATTAACTTAGAATGAATAAAAAAAAGTAATTGAATAAATAAATACTAGAGAGTTTTTCGATTCCTAATTAGAAAAAAATTACATAATGTTGCCAACAAAGTTTAAAAATGACTAATAAATAATGCTTCCCGTTAATTTAATTATCTCTAATCTCCATTAAAAGTGGAGATGCTTAAAAAATTAAATCAAATTATAGACAAAACAATATCGAAATGTTTTCTAAGTGAAATAAAGGAATTTCAAATTGACCTCTAAAGGTTTCGTTGTAAAAATGATACCTTGTTTTGTTCCTTAGGATTTTCAGTCACAAAAAGTCGAAACGCAATATTCCTCAATTTTGTAAATTAAAAAATAGACAACTGTTCATCTTTTACAAACCTTTTCATATTTCCTGCCTGCATGAACCCGAACTAGACGAAAAACCGAACTTTTGGAGTCGGCAATGAATTGAAGCTTGTTTAACATGACATTAGAACAGAGCGGCCGGTGTAGACGAAGTTTATTTCCCATTTCAAATTTGTTCCGGAGGTATTTTTTTCGTACTTTAAAGTTTCTCTTAAGTCTTAAATCATAATGTATAGCCAGTGTTTCTCAACAACCTTTTTTAAGCAACGACACACCTCGGAGCAAGTGAAAATATCACGGCAAGTTTAGCAAAATTTTTAAAGGGTATACATTTCAATTTTACGAAATAAAACCATAGTTCTAAAAAATACACATATAAATAATTTTTAATGAACTTACTTTATTTCAATGTTTCTATTCAACTATTTGTGTAGCTTTTATCGCTGTACCATTACTAATTTCACACACGCACACACATTGGATCGTGATTACGATTGCAATGTAATAAATTATAACCATGGAATATTAGTGTTTGAGCCTTTTATATTATACTTTTGCTCTGTCCTGGATATTGAGCTCTACCTGGATTCTATCCTCTTGGAAATATATCGGCGGTTGAGAATCACTGGATTAAAGTATTTTTCGGGGTTAAAATGAACAGTTGGTTTACTCACCCCAAGAAAATTAATGAAGGATGGTAATAAGGAAGAAATTTTAACGAAACAAAATAATGAATACATTTAGGAATTTACACGCTTGAAGTTGTGTTAGTCGCTCGTTTCAAGAAAATAAATAACGAAGCCGTAGTTTTAACGAATTGTCATGAAGAGGAAACATTCATACAACAGATTAAATAATCTGATACAAAAAATAATATTAAAAAATGTTTAAGACAAAGGTAAGAGTCTTCGTTGCTCACCGAAGGGATATATGGTTTGCATACGTTCAAAAGTAGGAGAAGAGAGATAGTTTAAAATACGTAGCTTTCTTGGATTTTTGAAAGAAAATTCCTTGAAGTACGAATTGGCGATTAATTTTACACTGTCAAGAACTTCAATGTTAGCCGCGAGGAACTGAAACGAAATGTACCTTAACTTCATACACTCTTCTCTTCTTAATTACATTTTTCTCCTCATTTTATATCAAAAGAATTTCGCAAAGGCTTGTTACTTTCTCCTTGGCTCAACGGCTAATTTCTGTGAAGACAAGGTTTTCATTGGTCCCAAAACATTTTTACATAAGCTCGCGAATTCCTTTCCGGATTTTCCTCATCTCACCCGAATTTGAAGTAAAGGAAGTTATCATTATTTCGCACTCATTACAAAAGAAAGTTATAGATAATTATATAAACTGAAATTAAGATACTGTCAGTTTTCTTTCATATAGGCTACTATCACCTAATTTTACTCTTTTTTACTCTAGGAAACATGATTGGCCATTTCTCGGTACCGAGATTTTTATTATCAGTATTTTTTTCAGTTAGTTCCAATGAATAAATAGAGTGATTTGCACGTGTATATATTTAAAATTTTATCTGATTTGCTTCTTGTTTTACTTCATCAAATAATTAGATATCAGTCAACCACTAACATTGTAGAATATAACTTCTACATTTCAGTGGATCACACTTAAGTTTCCTTAATTCTATCATTTAACAACGTCCTGATTGGACAATAAATATTAAAATTGTATTTTGTGTATCTTCACGTGCAAAGTTCTAAAACCTTGCGCAAGCTAAACACTTATAGGCTCCAAACCAAGTTTCAGCAATTGACATATTCTGATTGGTCCATTAATACCAAGGTCATGTGTCCGCCTGCGCACAAGTGTTCAAACCAGAGAACTGTCAAAATGAATAAAACACGTTCTCGAGCCTATCACGTGATTAACAAGTAAATAAATATGATACACTAGCACATTCGAGCCAGTGCAATCGCCTACTAAAAGCTACGTTACACATTCTGAGGTTAAAAGTTACCCATTAGCATAATCTCAGCCTCCCATAACACCCCTCTTCCGAAGCTTTTGCGTAGCAGGGGTTTTTAATATCTCTTTTTCTTTGGATCTATTTCCAAAGGTTCCGTAAATTTTCTTTTTCGAGACGATTTTTCTTTGTTCTGGCATTGTTTGCGGTCTTTTTATATCAAACGTATCGAAAATCGTGTCCATTACCTCTTCTTGAGGTGGACCGTTAGCTTCCTGTAACAATCTTTTCCTTATTTGGTTCACGTGTCTCCTGTGTGAGAATTTTTGTCCCTGAACTATGTAAACCATCTTGCCAATTTCTTTCTCAATCGTGCCTTGCTCCCAGTAAGATGTGTTATTTTTATAGGCTTAAAAAAAAAAATTTCTCCTGGGAGAAATTTTCTTTTTGGTGCATATGACTGTGTTACTTGTTTTGTTTTACTTGGTAGCAATTTATCAAATTTCTGCTGGTGATAATGTTGATGGTGTAGCATTATTTGGCGTTATTCGATATACCTGAAGAAATTGCTGTAGTGCTTTTTCGGTAGGCACATCATAGGCTTTTCGTAGCTCTCCTTTGAGTGTATCAACGAAACTCTCCACCTGCCCATTTGATCTTAGGTGATAAGGCGTGGATTTTATATGTTTGACTTGATAAATTTCACAAAACTCCTGGAAATCTGCTGTGAATTGCGTTCCATTATCTGTGACTAGGCAATCCATTACACCAAACCGAGCGAATAGCTCGTCGTGAAGGCAATTTATGGTCGTTTCTGAAGTAGGATCTTTGCAACGAAACACCTCCTGGCATTTACTATAGCTATCCACTATGATTAAATAGTAGAAGCCTTCAATTGGTCCTGCATAATCTGCGTGTATCCTTGACCACGGACGATCAGTTTCTGGCCATGGCTTATGTATGATTGGCGGTGCATGGCTGCTAAATTACAACCCTTGCACAATTCCATCATCTGAGTAATATCCTGGTCCATATTCTTCCAATATACATAGCTTCGCATTAGCGACTTCATTCTATTTTTACCAAGATGTCCCCTGTGGAAATCCTTTAAGATCCGCTTTTGTAATGTTTTGGGAATTACAACCCTTTCGTTAAAGTAACACAATTTCGCACAGAGAAAAGCTGTCCCAAATTTGCTCATTTTTTTCTGCTATTTTTTTTTGTTTCATTAATAAATTCGTCGTTTTTGGATTCATTTTTTATGTCTTGCAATGTGACTGGGAGGTTTCTAACTGTACAACATAGTACTGTCCTGATAGCTTCTTCGTTTCTTAAGGCTGCGATTACCGTATCTTCCAATGGTTCTGTCTTTGTTGGTATAAGTCTCGATAGACCATCCGCATGCCCGATCTTTTTCGTTGATAAATATTCCAATCTGAAATTATAGTTCAGAAGAATTGTTCCTCATCTAAGTAACCTATTTGCAGTGTAAACCGGTAGACCTTTTTTCGAACCAAAAATTGTTAGTAACAGTTTGCGATCCGTCTGCAGAGTAAAATGTCTACCATAGATGTACCTATGAAACCTCATGACTGCGAAGATAATTCCTAGAGCTTCCTTCTCTATTTGTGAATAATTTTTCTCCGCTGATAGTGGGGTTCGAGAAGCATGTGCGATGGGTTTTATTGTCCCATCTATAATTTTATGTAATATACACGCTCCGACTCCGTAGGCGCTAGCGTCACTTCCTACAATAATTTCTAGTTTGGGATCGTAGTGTGCCATAAATAAATCTGAAGTTAACATTTTGATTATTTCGCAAATGCTTTTTGGCATTGATCTGTCCACTGTCAAAAGTTTTCTTTCTTTAGCAGCTCGTTCAGTGGTGCGCGAGGTTTATGCATGTGAGATATGAATTCCTGGTAGTAACTTACTAATCCTAGAAATCTTTGTAGTTCTGTTATGTTTTTAGGAACTGGTATCTTTTTAATTGCTGTTGACCTTTCAGGGTCTGGTCGTCTACCTTCTTGATCTATTATATGGCCAAGGTATTTGATTTCCTTCATGAAAAAATCGCACTTATTTTCTTTTACTTTGAATCCATAGCTCTGTATTCTTTTAAATACTTCCTGTACATGTTCTCTGTGTTGTTCAACGCTTTCGCTATTAATCAATACGTCATCCAGGTATGCAATTGTGTACTCTAGTCCGGCAAGCATCGTATCCATTGTCTGTTGGAATATAGCCGGTGCGACCTTAATTCCAAAAGGTAATCTTTGGTATCTGTACAGTCCTTTGTGTGTGTTTATGCATAGTAGTTTTGAACTTTCTACGCCTCACTTAAATCAATTTTTGAAAAATACTTTCTGCCATTTAATTTAGTGAATACTTCTGGACTGGTTAGAGGATAATAGTAGTCCTTTATTGCTGCATTCAAACCTGTAGAAAAATCAGCGCAAACTCGAATTTCGCCTGATTTCTTTTTGACGTAGACCGTCGGTGCGGCCCATTTACTGTATTCTACTTTTGTCAATATGCCAGTGTTTTCGAGTCTGGTTAATTCTTGATCAATGTTTTCAATTGACGCAAACAGTACGCTCCTTTTTTTCGTGGAAATAGGCGGAACGTTTTCCTTAATTTCGATATTAGCTGCCATTTTCTTACATCTTCCTAGGCCTACTGAAAATACTTCGGGGAAACTCGTTTTTAGTTTTTCTTTTAATTTGTCTGCCTCAGTTGGTAAGCTTTTTACATTTTGGCAGTACGTACTTATAGGTAGATCCCACAGTTCGAATTTTTGCATCCAGTCCGTTCCGAATAGGTTTTCGGTATTTCTTAAGACGTACATTTTTAGTTTTTTCGTCATTCCATTAAATTTTACATTAGTAATTACTTCACCCTCGAATTTTATCTTTCTCCCTGTAACTGATCTAGCAATTTTATCCGTTTTTAACGTGGCAGGTTTGTTCAGTTTTCTCTATGTTTGTAGGTTTATAATCGTTAAGTCTGAGCCAGAATCCAGCTGTAGCCTAACTTTTCTGTTTTGCACTTCAGCTTGTACGTATTTTCTTATGTTAGTCTCATCTGCTTGGTCAGTTCTCGTAATTCTTATTCTGCTTTTATTTTCTCTTCTATTCCAACAGTGAGAACTTTTGTGGCCTATTTTTTTTACATGATAGACAAGTTTTAAAACGATATATACAATCTTTAAACCAATGCCAAGTCCCACAGCGATAGCATGGACTGGGTGGTAGTTTTTTTTAATTTTTAGAGTTAGAAAAGTTTGTTTTACCTGTCCTTGAGGGGGGAAAATCGGTTTGGTTTGTTTGTGAGGAGGGTAAGTTGGTTTGTCTTCGTACTTTATGTATGTGTGCTATGCCAGCTTCTATGTCTTTTGTATCTTTCTTCACACTGATGCATCTCTGGCAGTCTTCGGCTAGCTTTTGAAGTGTCAAATCAGTTTCACTCTCCACTTTAATAAGGATTCTGCGTCTCATTTCCGCGTCTTTGGTTGGAACCAGACCTTGGACGTAAATTAAGCATTTGAAATTGTCCGCGCTGAGTTCTGATAATTTGAAGTCGTCACAATATTTGTTGACAATGGACGCGAGAGTTATGTAATCTTCGTTGTCCTTTTTTGTAAGGTCCATGCATTTCCATCTTTTGTGGAATAGTGAAGTATTATGGCTGAAAAGTTCTGTTAGCAGATTAATGGCTTCTTTGAACGTTAACTCACTTGTTTTTCTGGGAAGGATATAATCTACGAATTTGGTATATTCGCATGTGCCTAATTTTCTTAGTAATAGACGTACTTTACGTGCGTCTGACCAATCTTTGCAGTCAAATTCATATAGATCTTCGTACCTTTGGAAGTAGTTTGCAAAAGTTTTATCTTCGTCGGGTGCGTACTTGAAATCTTCGATAATACTCCAAATAGCGTCTTGTGAGAGAACTGTTTCGTTCTCAGATTTTTGCTCCTTATTTGACATTACACGAAGCAACAATTCTTGCAATTCCAGATGTTTCTGTTCGTACTTTTGCTGCTGTTCAAATTGGATTTTGATAAGCTCCATAATGGTTGATTTCAAATCTTCCATGTTAACGTAATTTTTGTGTAACCTGATATTCTGTGACCTGTGTACGCAAAAAAAATTTCCTTTGTTGCCAGTAAAATTTGATATCCAAAAAGAAAATTCTTTTCTTTGTTTTTCTTTTATGTGTTCGCGCAGAACTTGTTTTTTTTGGGGGGGAGGTTATCTCGCGGTAGAAGTTGTTTTTTTTTTAGAGTTAACTCGTCGACCACTGTTATGTGCGACGGATAGCAAAAAAAGTATGTCCTCCGCGTAGAGAATTTGTTTTTCTTTTGGGGTTTTCCAGGTCGCCACTTGTTATGTGCGACGTATAGCAAAAAGGTATGTCATCCGCGAATAGAATTCGTTTGTCCTTTGGATTTCCTCGTCGCCACTGTTATGTGCGACGGATAGCAAAAATGTATGTCCTCCGCGTATAGAGTTCGTATTTCCTTGGCGGTTTCCTCGTCGCCACTGTTATGGTCCAGGTGCCTTGTACCACGGTGATGGTCCAAGGTAGAACCAATGAAGAATAACTCGAACACAGGTATGGAATTACACAGATATATTACAAACAGAATATGTACAAAAGAAGTAGAAGTGTTAGTAATAACAATCAGGTTAGGTTAGAGAGAACTATGTTGTCTCGACCAGTATCACTATTCCAATGTCTTACAGTAATCGTCTGACGCGACTCTCTCTCTGACTGACTGACTGACTGGCCGACTGCCTGACTCACTCACTGACTCTGTGTCTGCTGCTCCCTCTTGAGGCGCAGTATTTATGAGGTACGGAACAGTCTATTAATATTATGGGTAAGTTCCTATAACACTAATTTACACTTAAAATTCAGCTCTCAAGAAACTGTTTAATTTTAACATATACAGTTTAATATTCATTAAACTTACACAACTTTCACCCAACAATTTATTCAACACGCATTCTTCCACAAAACTTTCATTACTATTTCAAACAAACTAGGAAAGTATGTTGAACTAAATTTAAACTTCTACGTAACAACAACAAATCAGTTGTACACAATCTAAATGCAATAAGAATTTCAATAGAACACATCAACACAACTGGTATCACTTTTGTCACTGATAAAAGAAAAATCTATTTTTGTTATTGTATTGATTTGGCGAATTTTGAATTTCTTTTGTTGTTTACTGTTTCTTGTCACATTTGTTGAAAGTAAAAAAAAGTAGGGATTGAATTGAGGTCGTTCGATCCTCTACAATTTAACCGCACAACAGTTTACTTTAACTGCAATAATCCAGTAGGAACAAGTACTTTTATTCAGAGTACTGGGAAGGGTTTTAAACAGAAGACCGAAAATGTGGCATCGAAATTCGAAGACTCATTGAAATAGCGAAAGATGTCTTCCAGAAGCCAAGCAAAGCATTAAGAAACAGAAAAAATTCGTTAGAAACAAAGGAAAGAGTTGTAACAGGGTAGGTAAGTTAGGGTTGATGTAGTAGTAATCCTGACTTGATATTATTTGAGTGTTATTAAAGTAATTACCCCGTTTCTATATGTATTTATACTGTAGGAGGAATCCTTTTCTCTTTTTTCATATTGAAAACGAAATGAATTAAAACGTACAACTATAATATAAGCAATAAAAACTTAAGACACGTGTTGACATAAATAGTAAAAAATTGTAATTTCTTTTTGTGATGTGAATTACAGAGTATTATATTGGTAGGGTGTGTGTAAAAATGTTCTTAGTGTGTCTTTTGTTTAAAAGTCAGTGCTTACTTGGAATGGTTCCGAGAATTTCGTTTGTAAGGATGCGTTTGAAATCGTCTGTTTTTATCTTCCGGAGTGCTGGCAAAGACGTGAGTTTCTACTGAGTACTACTACTTATTTACTGGTTTACTACTATAGGGTACCCTAGTCTACACTAATCTACTCTACTTTATTCTACTGATTCTCTTGTGGTGGAAGGGTCGTTTTTATGATGAAGGTAGGATGATGAAATACTCTTCTTTTCTATCATCACTGATGACAAGGTTATTTTTAGAATGATGTAATATCATAATTCTGGACTATAACAGAATCCTGGACTATATATGAAAAAAAAAGGATTTACATCAAAAAATGGAAAAACTACGATGTCAGTTTAGAAACACACACGGATTCAATGACAAAAAGAGAAAACAATTCAAGAAGGCAGAAAAAACAAAGGTGAAAACGCCCTTCAGAAAAAAACAACAACAAAATCACCTACTTTTATTTGCTCCACGAGCGTTTCTGAGACATGAAGTAATTTTAGAAAAGTCTCTTTTAAATTCAGAGTTTGTGCTTGGGAAAATTTCTTTGAATTCTTTTTGTTCTTTGTTATCCAACTGTAGAAAAACTTTCACTTGAACTTGAAAGTCTTCTGCTCCTTGATGTTGATTTGCAATGACTCACTGCTGTCAAAATGTCTTCTCTCCTTCATCTACTGACCTGAGTTCTATTTATTTCGTAAAATAGGTTCACAAGCCCCCATTCGTGTTCTTACTACGGTTTGAGACCACGTCTCTCATTGGTCAATATATATGAACAAAATATTTTCCCATAAACTAGAAATAGATCCTTAACAAATTTTGGCGGGTTTAACCGCTGAGTCGAAAAAGATATACAAGTGTAACAATTTTTTACACAAACCGTTTGGCCTTCATAAAAATTCACTTCTCTCAAAAGAACGTTTGCTAAATAAACAACCGAGACAATTAAACATTTATTCTAGACTAACATTTTAAAAGTAGTAAAAATAAATTTTTTATAGAACTATTATGTAATATCAATATGGCAGTGAATGCTGGACAATTTCCTCATAGATTCTTATGACTCAAGACAGCAAAGATGCGGGTCTACAGAAGGATGCTGAGAATACTATGGACGGAATATGTGAACAACAAAGAAATTCTAAGGTAAAACGAAAATAAAAAGGACGTTTATAACTAGAATCAGAAAGAGACAGTTGAAATTTCTAGGAGACATAATGAAAAAAGAGGGATTGGAGAATTTAGCATTTACAGAAGATACTGTTAATTTTTTTTCACTCTGAGTTAATTTCGGTAGTTTAGAGGAAAGGATGGAGGTAATAAAATAATTTACTGAAAACCTGAACCTTGCCAGCCTGCGTGCAAAGCTCCTTGACCAAGGAAGGGTTAATTGAAGGTGAAGGAAAGGAGAAAAAAACAGAAGTTTTTTCTACTACAATAAATTGTTTTGATAAACGTGATTTTTTAACCAATGACTATGTAAGCAGGTTGGAATCTGAAATGCTTGTGTTAACCGCCAAAATTTCTTGGGTAAATCGGAGCCGGCCTTTGCCTAAAAAATCCCTGCAATACGACTATCGCGAGCAGTAGGAGTAGTAGGCGCGAACACAGATAAGTAGTAGATTCGATGCGGAGGAGTTGTTGACGCGACCACGGAGGAGTAGTAGACGTGACTACGGAGGAGGAGTAGACGCGACGCGGAGGAGTTGTTGACGCGAACACGGAGGAGTAGTAGACGCGACCACGGAGGAGGAGTAGACGCAACCACGGAAGAGTAGTAGATGCGATGCGGAGGAGTTGTTGACGCGACCACGAATGAGTAGTAGACGCGACTACGGAGGAGGAGTAGACGCAACCACGAAAGAGTAGTAGACGTGACGTGGAGGAGGAGTAGACGCGACGCGGAGGAGTTGTAGACGCGACAACGGAGGAGTAGTAGACGTGATTACGGAGGAGGAGTAGACGCGACGCGGAGGAGTTGTTGACGCGACCACCGAGGAGTAGTAGACGCGATTACGGAGGAGGAGTAGAGGCAACCACGGAAGAGTAGTAGACGTGACGCGAAGGAGGAGTAGACGCGACGCGGAGGAGTTGTAGACGCCATTACGGAGGAGTACTAGACGCAACCACGGAAGAGTAGTAGACGCGACGCGGAGGAGTTGTTGACGCGACCACGGAGGAAGTAGTAGACGTGACCACGGAGGTGGAGTAGACGCAACCACGGAAGAGTAGTAGACGCGACCAGGAGTAGTAGCAGTCGTGGAGGAGTTGTAGACGCGACCACGGAGGAGTAGTAGACGCGACGCGGAGGAGTTGGTGCCTTCAAAAACATCTGAAAAACCTGACTGAGCGTAGACTCAAAGTAACCAACTCCTCAACGAAGTCTTGGCAACCAAATTGTCGTTTTCAGGATAGAATTAGATCTCATTCTCATTTCACATCATTGTTAGTGTTCTGAACTGAAGCGTTTTTTGTAGAATGTCGAATGAAAAAATATGGTGGCAGCAACATGTCCTCGGGGATGGTTTCGTCTGCTTGGAAATAGTTTCAGAAGAACAAATTGTCGGCATTAAATTTCGTTATGTGTCTTCACACCGGACTTAGTCAATCTACAGTGAGGCGATTCTGAAAGAATTAGAAGTCTGACCAGTATTATTCATTATTGACGGCCACAATCCCAACAGCATAACATACACAGATGACACAGTAGGGAAGGTTGATTTTGGAACGCTCGTATTGCACTCAATTTGAAAGTTGTGGCTTGACATCATTAATGACATAAAATATTTTTCTACAAATCGTTATCTTTTTTTTGAGGAAACGAGTTTAAAGATTAAGTATACATTTAAAATTGGAGCGTTGGAATTTAATTCCGATAATCAGTGAATGCCTTATAGCACACCCTTAAAATATTTAAAATTTAAATATATACAGTTACTGGGTTTTAAATTAAAAGGGATAACACATTGCATAACTAACAACTGTATATCTCCAACACGACCCAGAGCAACAGTCTATTGAAATACAAAATGTTGCGTTAAAAAATTTACAGCACAATACTTTTACCTTGTCAGATGGATTGGAGGTGAGGGAAGAGGCTATAAAAATCCTATTAGATAAGTAAACATTTATTCGTATTTAATTAGTTATGGGAATTTATAAGACTAATTTCGTTGATTAGTCTTTTTTGTAATCTTTTACAATTTTTGCACATCTATCTACATTTCTGAGATGAGGTATTGCAACTATTTACACTATTTACATTGTTTGGGTTGTTGTCCTCATCTTTATTGCCATATTCACCACGTTTCGGTCGTTCTACGCTCCGGCCTTCTTCAGGTGATATTTCTAGGAATTTCGAACCGAACCCTTTATTTAGTCCACGGGGGTAGATTGTTCTAATTCCACGTGCCATACCTTTTGGATATCTCAATTTCAGTTAATTCCCTTTAGTAACTCACCTCTCCAAGTGTTTGTTCCCTCTGTTGTGGACAGGTATTGAACTTACAATTCTTTGGGTCAAGTCACATTTGGATTAATCCACCAACGCTTTTTTCATTGAGCCGTGTGTACTAATCTTAATAAAGATGAGGACAGCAGTTCGAATAATGTAGATAGTGTAAATAATTTTTACACAGTTTTCACTTATCGAATACAGTAAAAAAAAAGAATGATATTTTGCTTCTGGTGATTCATAATTAGCATTATATTTTCCATTCAATGTATCTAATACAAAAATATCAACTTGGATTTATTATTGAAATAGTAAAATTTTGAAGTCAGTTTGCGTGCAAAAATCTGCAGAAATTAGGTAGTTCTGTATATTTTTTTTCAGTTGATCTTTAAAACTAAATGCTCAAAAATTGGTCAAAGTGGTGATGAATCTAATTTTTGGTGTTACTACTTATCACCTCAAACTCCAGCTTTTATATCAAGTGCAATGTTGGTTTTCTAAAAAAAATGAGAAACTCAACCTGCACTAATGACACAGTGTTTAATAGGATGTGGAAATGTTTATCGCGTCATGGTCACCAGCGTGATGTAGTGCCAGAGATTGGCGTGAACCCTTTGATATTCGGTGTAGCAAAAATCCGTTTATAAGTCCGATCTTGGGAGCAGCCGGGAGAAACTCCGTTACAGTTCGGTAGGTGATAGCCTGAAAGTCACACCTGGGTATTAATTGTCATCTTAGAAATAGATACGGCGTCAATCTGCTGTCCTTTCTCGGCTCTAAGAATAAATGATTTCGGAGTGGGTATGAAAATATTTTGGGTCGACATCAAGAACGATTCCCAGACTTTGTGGAATATCGAAATGAGCACCAAATTTTAGAATGGTTATTGGACAATTATAAGAATGCAGGTATACGGAATTGGATGAAAAGTTCAATAGGCTGACAAAGATACTCTCATGGAATATGACCAAATGAGGTTTATTTTTCAAGCTAGTCCTCCTTGCGGTCCACACACTTCTTCCATCGGCGTTGCAGGGTTTGGATCTCATTAGTAAAGAAGCTTTCATCCTGTTGGTAAAAAAAAGTCACCAACAGCAGATATGAAGTCATCATCACCGCGATACTGGTTCAAATGTTTTTTCCTGTTGGGAAACAGATGATAGTCAGATGGAGTAAAACCAGAAGAATAGGGCGGGTGATCAACTAGTTCAAAGCCAAAGTCACGCACATCAGCCATTGAAACCATGAACTTGATGAAACAAGATCGCTGTGGTCAGTTTTCCTGGACGTTTGATCTTGATAGCCTTTCGTAACTACTTCAGCAAGTTGGTATAGAACTCTCCATTAATGGTGTGGCTCTTTTAAAGATAATCAATAAACACAATGTCTTTTGCACCCCCCCCCCCCAAATAAAAACTGCGGCCACCACCTTTCCTGCAGAGGAAACGACCTTGGCCTTCTTTGAAGCAGGTGAGAGGGAGTGTTTTCACTGCATGGATTGTGTTTGGCCCAAGGTGATATACAAGATTTCACAGCACTAGCATCACTCCTTCATAGTCAGCCTATGAACTTTTCAGTCCACTCTCGTACCTGGAAATAAAGAATGCCGTTATCAACAAGAAGAGTTGAAATTAATGCATGCAAGATTTCACTGCTTTAGCATCACTCCTTCATAGCTAATGAACTTTTCAGCCCACTCTCGTAAAAAGGCGCATACAGAACCCCTCAAAAATCATAATATTTGTGAATATTTATTATTTCCATCATCACGGTGCAAACCCTGAATGTTCAACTATCGCGATGAACTGGCGTACCCTTAGGAAGGCACCGTGCCTTGAGCACCTTTTGGGACTCAAACTGAACCCAGACCTCAAGTGGAACTCCTACATATGATCCATCGCTAAAAATTGTGGAAAATTGGTCGGTTCCTTGTACCGGTGTACCTGACAATACCTGCTATATTTACAAGAGCCAGATCAGGTCGAGAATGGAGTAAGAAGTAAGTAAATGGCGCAGCTACTCGAATCTGAGAATGCCAGTCTACTAGGGCGGCTAGCTAGTTCCCATTGAAGACACCTGCTCAGTTACATTTGTGTTTATGCAACACCCACAGAACCCACCTGTGGTTTATACTGCAATTATTCTGAGCGGACCGTAGTTACAGCTTCTGGGAGAGAGCGTTTTATCTAGCGTAATCAACAATCTGAACAAGCCCAGCACGCTCAAACTCACGGTCATGATGACTTGTGACTTCGTGTTAGCACAACTACCGACGGCTCCTAAGGATTCTCTCTACCCAATTTCACTCACAAGGCTTGGGTATGGTTTTCAGGCACTTTCCAAAAGTGCCGTACGCTGGGACCGACTCCTCCAGGCCGATAACATTATGAAGTCACCTTCCTGACAAATCGACCATAGTGAGATTAGAACCCGGGAAAACGAACGTTCTAACCACTTGGCCACACGCCCGTCGAGAATGGAGTACTACTGACATATATGGATAAGAGCTGAACAGTCTTCCCTTTCTAGTCTCGATAGAGTTCAAAAGCGTCTCTGCGTCGTTGTGGGTGATGAATTATTTTCCACCCAACACCTTTCCACGCTGTTCTATTTCCATAGATGAATCAGATCTCTTAGTTCCACCAGTTCTAACCTTCACGGCAATGAACCGCCATAACACGTACGTAGTGTTATGATGCACCTTGCTTGACTCCCATTTTAGTTAGTAAAATACAGCATATATGCATCACAACAACAAGGTGAGATATTTATGTACAAAAATTTTATTTTTACTACTTTAAAAATATTACACTTGAATAGATATTTAATCGTCTAGGTCAGCCATTCTCAACCTTTCCTCCATCATTGACCCCCTCGGCTTTATGTATTTCTCCATTTACCCCCTACTCCCATACAAAAATTTCATAGCCATCATAAAGCATTGATATACAATTTCGTGACTAAATGAATGAATGATTTTTTCATTCAAAATACTAAGGATTTTTTTAGTCAAAATACTGTGACTAAAAAAAAAAAATACTAAGCGACACTCAAAATACTTATTTAGTACTAATCTACTAATTTTTTAGTATAAGTTAGTACTCTGTATAAAATTCAGTATTTTTATTAACGTTTGTAGTCATTAATAAAAAATTATTCATTTTATCCGCTGTATTAGTAGATATACAAATTAATACTAATCATAATCATTCATTCCCAAAAAAAATTTTTTTTAGTATTTTTGTTTTTGGCAATTTAAAAAATTTTTGGAAAATACTAAAAAAAATTTTTTCTCTCATTTTACAAAATTAAATTTAATTGAATTATTTTTTAAATTATCAGGTACTTCAATTATTTACCCCCGATTATATAATTTTTTACCCCCTAGGGGTAAATTTACCCCTGGTTGAGAACCTCTGGTCTAGGTTGTGTTTTTAATACACATCCTTTTGAGAGAAGTGTATTTTTAGGAAGGCCAGACGGTTTGTGTTAAAAATTGCTACAATTGTCTATCGTTTTGGCTTAGTGCTTAAACCCTGTCAAAATTTGTGATGGATCCATTTCCAGTTTATGGAAAATTAATTTTCGTATATACTGACCAATGACAGACGTGGTCTCAAGCACTAGTAACATCCCGAATAGTGGGGCCTTTGTGATCCTAATTTTTCAAATATATACAGCTAAGATGCGAGAAGACTTTTTGACAGCAAGCAGACAAGGCAGGCCAACATCAGGGTAGAAGACTTTTGACACCAAAAGAGAGAATCAAGAAGGCACCAGTTACCAGACTGCTGCAGAGTGACTAAAGAATTTTGAAGTTTAAGTGAAAATTCTCCTGCAGTTGGACAGCCAACAACAAAAAGAATTCTAAGAAATTTTCCCAAGCACGAACTGTGTGAATTTTATAGGGACTTTTCAAAAATTATTGTATATCCCAGAGACACTCGTGGGGCAGGTGAAAGTAGGTCTTCTCGTTTTTTTTGCTACTTTATTTTTTACTGCCTCCTTGAATTGTTTTCTCTTCTGTCTTTTTAAAAATCCTTGTCTTTTCCCAAGCTGTGATTTTCTCCATTTTTCGATGGTAATCCTTTTTATCTGAAATTGTTATCCTGCCTTGTTAGACGCACAAAAGGACATTTTGGTGCAAACTTTGTATTTGTACCTTTTTCGTCATTGTGTAATAAATGTATTTTCCTTTTAAAATTTGACACAGTGATTGTCTTGTATTGTAATTCCAAGACCCAACTCTCCAAAAGCGTCTCCGAGCTCTTGTAGGTGACGAATTATTCTACACCCTTCAACTCCTCTCCCACAGGTGGGATGCAGCAAGTCCCTTGCTGCTCTACTGCTACTTCCAAGGAAAGTGATCGAACGAACTGCATTCCTTAGTCCCGCCAAGGCAAACCCCGACGGCAAGAACACGCTATGCCATTTACATAGTAGCAAACCACCCACATTCCCTCCATATTTCATCGGTGGTTGGGTTGAAAAGTAAGCTCCACTCACCTATAAACACAAATGGTCTCCTAAAGTAACCCTCTACCACGAGTGGCCCTCATTGTAAAAAAAATCGCGCCTATTATAACTTGTTCCTGTTAAGTTTTAGTATTTGGCATAAAAACATAGATTTAGTTTTAGGAAATAAAATTTATATATATGTAATATAATTAGAAGGATTTATTATCAGAAGGATTCTGTTGTACAAGTTCGGTGGCATAAAAAATTCTTCTAATGTGTTTGAAAGTAGAATATTTTTGGTTTGTGTTTAATATAAACAATGAATATATTTTTGAAGTGATAAATCTATCAGTAAATACGATATTTAACAAAAGAAAGTGATATTTTGTGTAAAGTGATTTATTTGTAGTCTTCGTGTTTGGAGCTGCTCAATTCCACGTGCTCTTCTTGTAGGAGGTCGGCTGAAAAGAGGAAGCCTCTAAATTTCCCACCAGTAGGATGGTTTCCTTTTTGTTGTATGCAATCATGGGAATTAGAAGTTTCTTTTGGTTTTATTTCATGTGTTCGAGAGTTCAATACAGTAGTGAACCACATTCATTTTCTTTATATTCCATTGGTAAGCCCCACTCGAGCAGCCTCTTCCCCTCGAACCGCTGTTTTGTGGAACCGACTCCCAAGAGGATGCTTCCTAGATCACTGTAATCACAACCTGTTCAAGTTCAGTTAACCTTTATCTTACCCACATATCCCCATAAACCGTGTCTCTTACAATGCAACCCTCTACCTTGAGTGGTTCTTGAGCCTTGTACAGGGTGAATATCATTGTAAAAAATCGGAAAGGATTTCAAGATGCTCAATAAAAAGAAATGTATCCTTTTTATTTTAAAATTTTATGTGTACGGTACGGTGTGTGCCATTTTTCACCATTCTATGTGTATGCGTGCGTAGCAGTGATTAGTAGTTTAGTTTCACCGACCATTAACTTTTTAAATCATAAATAGTGAGTTCGATCCTTAGTGTTTCGGTTTACTACTACATTTTTTTTTAGGGAGTGTCGCACTCTTTTCATTCTTCACCTTGCGCCGGGTTATTTGTAAGGAAACTTACACCACATTATGCATGTATCCCCCAACTACCAAACCATAAAAATAGTTATTTTTGTTTTCATGTTTGAATGTAATGTAGGTGCGTACTTTCCTGACTTAAGTTTAAACTTTTCTTGTTTACTTACAAAAAAACAACAACCGTACAACCGAAACACGGTAAGATCTTTCATCTTAATATAATTTTTAAATAAAGTAAAAAAATAAAAAATAATTTCTAATTCCAAAGTATATTCGCGGAAAAATAAGAAGAAAATCCAAGCTTATAAAAAAATTCTCACTAAAAAAAGGAAATTGAAAATTTCCCATCATTCCCTGTTAGAAGCAGACTGTCACTTCCTTGTGAAATCAAAACATTACAACAACCAAATTTCTAAAAACCTCGGCAACTTGGTAAAGATTTGAAGAATTTGTCATTTTCTCAAATTAAAGACCACTCAAAATGGAATCAGACAGCATTGGCAAGGGAATCCGACCAACTGGACTGACTATTTTGTCCGGTAAGATATATTTTTCATTTATGTAAAGTACTTATTTCCGAGTTGGGGTTGACTCATTTTATTTGTCCATTCGAGTCAGCTCCTTTCTTCTTTCTTTCAAAATAAATGTTATTTTTTCAGACATTTATTTATTTAACTAAGACTTAATTGTACCTTTATAATATAAAACAACGTTGAAATAAAGAATCCGCTAAAGTATATAGTTGTTTTTATTTGCTTAAAAAAGAATTTTATTTTCTAAGCAAGCGTAATGTTTCTCCTTGAACGTTAGACTACCATGGAGTTTCGTTTTCTATGGATGTCCAAAAGCGTAGAAAATGTATCCACTTTGCATGAACAAACAATTAGCATTTAAATTAAGAAGAAAACCAAACAAACAAACGATAAAATATTTATATTTGATATATTCCTGATTATCATTAAAATGACTAGTTTGGCTACATTAGCACATACATTTTTTTTTGAACGGGCGTTGAATTTTGGCGCGTTAAGTATTTCGTATTAAAAATAACGTAAACTTAAAATTTTCGTCTGGACTTTCTTTTAATTAAAAAAATGTCCCTTTTTTGCGTTTTAATAAAAAAATAAGTTTTAATTTTGTGCTTTATTTATCAGATTTCAAGTTTTAAAATTTCATATACACTGAAAAAAAATAATAAATCCATTTAATTTAATGCGTTTTTTTGAATAATGTTCGTTCAAAAATCAACAGTTGCTTGGTTAGAGAACAGAAAGAGTATTTTTAATTTCTTTTTAAAATTGAAAGAAAAATCAAATGTTACTTTTTAATTTTACATTATATTTTTTTTTCAAAAACCTTGTCTGATATGTGCTAAGAAATAATAACAAAATAATATTATTTTTAAAAAAAGAAATTATTTGAGGAGAATTTGGGTTCGGTTCGAAATTCCAACGTATATACCACCTGAAGAAGGCCGGCGCTTACAAAGGCCGAAACGTCGTGAATATGTCAGTAAAGATGAGGACAACAGTCCGAACAGTAGTGTTGTAAATAAATATATTATATATAATAATACATTAACAGCATCTTAGAAATATAGACAGATGTTAAAAAATTGTTTAAAACAAAAATTTCGAAACTTAAAGAAATCGCTTGAAAAATTATTGTGATATTTTTTTTGTTCTCAGTACATTTTTTGTAAATCGCATGTTTTGGTTTACACGAGAATTTTTTGTGTGACGGTTTATTGAACATTAGTCATCGAGTCAACCTTCTGATACTATCTCCGTTTTTGACATTTCAAAAATGTTTGTGATTTGTAAGCCGTCGAATCTCTGTGTATAAAGATTTTCACATAATTTTGATTTGAATTAATTACCCCCTCTTTTGTTGTCTGCTGAGCTGATTTTAAAAATATTTTCTAATACAGAAAGGCGTACGAGAGGAAATTTTACACAGGAAGGGTGGCGGAAAGAATTTGCCCAGAAGAATTTCTCTAAAACTTGTTCTGAAAATAACCAGCTTTTGTACTGAAAATGTACAATTCATTTACTCTAGACCAGTGGTTCCCAACCTGTTTTTTTGGTATGCCCCACCTAATGATCTCTAAAATTCTGATGCCCCCGGCCCCTCTGTGGCATTATTATTCAAAAAGTGAACTCCTATTTACATGGAGGAAGCCTAAAAAAAGTCATTAACTTAAACTTGACTTACCTTAAGAATTTGAGACTGCATATATCTATAAAAAATATCGTGTTACTAATTCAAATATATATATATATATATATATATATATATACGTAATTACACATGTACATACATGCATACACATATCTTTTTATGCATATTGTATATGCAACGTATGTATTATAAATTTACACACATACACACACTCATACAGACTCATTAGAAAAAAAATTCACTGTTAACTAATTCTCGGATTGCCTCCCTTAAAAATCAAATTAAAGCTGGGTGTGTAGCCTATGTTGGGAACCATAGCTCTAGACAGTGGTGGGCTGCCCAGGGTGTAACTTTGCCAGTGGACCCCACTATATCAAATAAAATTCCAATAAAGAAACAAACACAGGCAACTGTTTTTGTAATAAAAAGGAATAAGAACTTTATAAAGTCGTCTGCACACTATCAGTTACTCTTGTTCAATGCGAGAGGACATTTTCAAAGTTAAAGATCATAAAGACAAAGTTAAGAAATTCGCCATCTGAGGAGAATTTGGAATCATACATGTTGTTATCTATTGAAAAGGAATTGTTAGATGAATTGGATATAGAAGCAATAATTGGCAGATTCTCAATCATCTAGTGAAAACAAACAGTTGCTCCTAATTTAGTGAGCTATACTGTGCTTTTGAACTATCTGTTAATGTGTAAATTGTTCATTAAACTATTTAAAAATATCAACCAATTACTTAAAAGAATAAATAAAAACTCAGTTATTGCATTCTGTATTTACATTTGGTATTACTGCCAGTAATATGTACAGTACATGCACACTAATTACTAAGAAATACACATTTTTCTGCAAAAATTTTAATTGTACTATTTTCCATATGTATTTTTAGAAAACTTTATTTATTCATTTTGGGATGTCAATGAACACTTGTTGTCACTTTTGTAATGCTCGTTGTAGTAGAGACTTTGTAATCACAGATACAACTATAGTAACACTGTTGAACAATACTGGGGTCAGACTCCTTCAAATAACACTCACACTAATAGTACTTACTCAATAATACTCGATCAAAAAATAACCACTGAATAGTAATCCGTATAGTGATCACTTAGATGCCATGCTAATTCCTATATATACATTTTCTTTGATGTGATCTACTTATTCAAAATGGATCACCTGTGTTTGTTCTCTGGTGATCTGTGTTCAAACTCCAGTGTCGGCAGTGACACTTTTATTCCTATTTAACAATTCGTTATGAAAATTAAATGATAGCACTAAAGTTGTAGGTGCAACCAATATTTTTAGAACCAGTCCACCACTGGTTCAAGACCCTTGTTTTGAACACCTGTGGGAGAATAACAATTAAATAATAAATAAATAATAAACATAATAATTAAAAAGAATAAATAATTTTATTTTCCCATAATGCAAATGGAAACCAAAGGAAAAGTGTTTCTGGTCATATGCAAAGTTTGTGACCCCACTTCCGGAAAGAAGATCATCTTTCTCTTGATACTTTTGAATCATTGGATTTAGATGTGTTTTGCAGCAGTCCTAAGGAAAGGAGATCCAGTCACCCTCTCTCAACGTCATGTTGACTTGAAGTTGTCCACTCTCTTACATCCAAGTTAGTACATACACATGTGTCAATAATTAAACTGACACTTAATTTTCCAACCAAGTTTTTATGTTATTTATTGTGGTCCAACGACATTACCATCTTCTGATACCGGACAAAAAACAAATACCAAACCCACTACACACCCATGGGTGTCTTCCTTGGAAAAAATGGTTAGTAAGATAGCCTAAAAGACACTTCAAACCTTACTTGATGGTGCTCATATGGTCTCGTGCCATGCTGAGTTAAGTAAATATGATAGGTATATCACCATTGATTTGCAGTGAGCAAGGTGATGACAACTGTAGTGACTTAAAACCTCGCTTGATTCTCGGCATTTGGTTAGCTAATCATTGTTGCAGACACCTTCTCAGACAATATCCAGCGAACCAGCCTCTGTGACTTATACTGAAACTATGCTGAGCAGATACAATTTCTGGGAGAGATCACATAATCCAGCATGGTCAGTAGTTGAATAGGGACAGTACACTTAAATGCTCGGTCATGATGACTTGTGACTTAGTGCTAGCACAACCATTGAGAACTCCCAAACTGTTTTGTTTACCCAGTTCTAGTGATAAGGCTTGGGTCAACATGGCATAATTATCAGGTACTTTCCAACAGTGCTGCATGCTGGCATCGAAACGATAATACTTCCATTCAGAAATGAAGGACCACCATTTTGCATAACATATCAAGAACCATACCACAAACACGAGCCAAGTACTACAGGGTAGATAACTTAAAGCAACTGTTCAGAAATATTTTTTTCTTAACATTCACCCAATACAAGGCCCAAGAGCCACTCGAGGTAGAGGATTAGTGTGTGGTGTTGCATAAGAAAGGGCAAGAAGTAAAGTTCTTGGGGCTGTGCAGGGAAGATAACGGCTAACTCTAGACTTGAAGTGGTCAAGATTTAATTAGTGAATAACATTTCAGAGTTCAATCAGAGATGTTAGAAATATAGTGTGGAAGTAAACTTTAGAAGGACTTGAAAACCCAATTTTAAACAGGAAACAATGTATACCAGACCAATTGAGATATTGATATTTGTAGAGGAGATTTGCCTTTAGAATAGAAGTTTATCACCTGTTTCTGTATGGCTTATACTTGTAAAAGTCCTACAGTCTATTTTTAAGGAAAAAGTTTATTAACATATTTTTATGCAAGTTATATCTGGAAAAATCATTGTTATACAATTTATATTTATTCCCAAATTGTTAATACAATATTCATTTGCAAAAAAAAAAAAGTTATTCTTATACAAATCAAAAATGTGTTTCGGCCTTAAATAATACACAAAGGGTTGATAAACCATAAAACAAATGAACATTCTGTCATAAGCAATGTGATGAACTGTGTTCATTGACCGATTCTTACCCAATCTGCCTTTCTACTTCATAACACTTTTTTCTCTTACCTTTTTGATGATTCTGCTTAATATTAATTTTACAAGAATTTCTCATCATAAAGGAATTGTACAATTTCAGTTGAAAATGTAAATCACTATTTGATCAACATAATGGCTAAAATTATTTTTAGGAATTTACGTTGCTAATTTTACTTCATAAATCTATATAATAAATGCAAAATCTTTGTGTGTCAAAATTTTTCAATTAAAGGGACATAACTCTCTAAATTTCAATAGCTTCTTCTATATAATAAATGAGAAAATCTGTGTCACACTTTTTTCAATTAAAGGAACACAACTCTATCATTATAAATAAATGTGAATGTCAGTATGTCAAACTTTTTCAAGTTTATTCCTAGAGGCCGTAGCCCAACATATCATACTATTTCGGAATCAGCCCAACGCTGTCAGCAAATTAAAAACATTCTGGGCCGGACCCGGACCCACAATCCTGAAATTTTGGATTCCCAAGTTTTCATTACTGCGATTGTTTTCGGACATTTTTACGTGATTTTTTGCGACAAATATTTTTTAACGATAACAATTTTTATAACTTGGAAATAAATTTGAGAATAATCAAAATTAATTGCAAAATCCGGTGAAAGTTACCCATGAAATAAAAGTAATTGTTTGTATGGAAAGTAAGGACATATGTACATCAAATTGTCTATAAATTAAAATGTTGGCAGAAAAATTACCATTGAACTTTTAAAAGGTAAGCTTCAATATTAATACAATGCAGCGATCAATTTTGAGTTCTTCTGTAGCTTATTGTTGCCTATTGCATATGGCAGCAGTATGCCTTGCAAAAAGAAATCTCCACCAACAGAGGACCAGATTGCAACCTAAAGAACTAAGGCTGCAGCAAGGAAAAGAAAGTCCCATGCAAGAAAACCCAGATCAAACAGTAGCCAGGAGAGCTTCCAATGCTGAGAATATACAAAGACTTAGGGACTCTTAAACTCTTGAACAAGCTGAAGGCCCAATCAAGAGCCCTCCACAGGAGCTAGCTTCAATGCTGCCCAATAGGGCAGCTTTTAAGTTAGTATTTTATATCATTTAGTGGTGGTTTTAGAAGTTAAGTAATATCAAACCTAGTCAATACCTACATGGTTGACAACTTGGAAGTATCAGGTTCTGTAAGCCTTGATGTGTGGGTGGTGTAATGGATAATGGCTCTGAATTATTCATTGGAGAGCAGAGTTCCAATTCCAGTCAGGTCTGTTATATTCACTTACATGTAAATACCCTCGGAAAAGGCATGAATCCAACTCTTCTTCTCCCAGTTATGAGTTAATTAGTAAGACTTGTATGAATAAATCATTATTATCTCAAAATATAAAAAATTCTTACAATCTAAAAACTATTTTCTAGCTTTAAATAACCTGCAAAAGGTTGATAAGCCGTAAAAAACGAATCAATCAATCAATCAATCAATCAATCAATTCTTGTTTAATCTGAAAACCTTTCAGTACCACCTTATGTGTGTACACAGATATTTCAACTATTAGACCTTGGTTTGAATCTGAGGGGGAAATAAAATGTCAACACATTGAATGTGTTTCAATTTCCAAATACAAATACAGAGCCTTATCACACCTGTTGGAGATACCCTTCTCTAGTTGACCTCCATCAATGAGCCAAAGTATTGGGTTTAGATCATCATGCCATCTTGCCTTTGGCTGCCTTCTAGTAATTTTCCACTGCTTTGCTGTCCACCTGATGAGTGTGGTGGCCAGTCCATCTATGTTTGCCTTTCTTGATGGTCTCGATTAAGTCCTTCACTCCAGTCTGCCGTCAAATACAGATGTTGCTCTTGCTGTCTTGTAAGGTGATGTTGAGCATGATCCCCCTTCATTTTACATTGGTCCACTGCAAGAGTCTTTGCAGTGGTGGTGTTGAGATCCCATCTCTCACTTTTATAAGTTATCACTGTCAGAACATTAAACAGTTTTTTTTCTTGGTTTCTATTGACTTTGGACGTCTCGTGATGCTATAAATTTTCCAAAGGCAGCCCAACCAAGCACAATCCATTTTTCAAACTCTGGAAATAGGGCACCATCTCTTGCAATCTTCTTTCTGAGATACACATAACTGTCTACTTTCTTGATGATCTTTCCATCTACAATGATTGGTGATGGTTTAGTGTCGCTGTTAAACATGACCTTCGTTTTCCCAACATGTATGTTAAGGCCTACTGGTTGGCTCACAATGGGGATAGCATTGAGCATCTCTTCTAATTCTTGTGATGTATTGGTTATTAGTGTTTCAATTTACTCAAGATTAAATGTACAAGCAATATAGCTGGATTGCAATAAATGTTCAGATAAAGATTAGTATGTGCCCATATTACAAAATAAGGGGTATAACACTACCCAGGTGCCATTGATGGCCATTGACACAAGCAAGTATTCTTGCATTCCTACATTATTCAACATTTGTTACACTTGTTGAAGCAATACAGCAAAAGTTACAGGTGACACTAAATAATCAAGTTAGGTGTCATCCATTGTTCAATACAGGTAGACCTGTTGGAACAGGACATCGACTTTCTCTTCAGAAATGACAACAGAACTAGTTAAACAATGATCTCATTCCTTTTAGTTATGTGGACAGTAAAATTAGCCATTTTCTTATAAGGAAACATTTGATATTAATTGACCGAACAGTTAATATTGCTGTTTGATTGAAATTTAAAAAATCTTTTCCCTAAAACAATATTTCAGGAAAATAAATTTCTCACATTCAGTAGCTGTTATTGCTCTTTCCAGTACTTTTTTTAAGCATTTCACCCCAAGCAAGGCAGGAGTGCCACTAGCACGCAAGGGGTTACAGAGAGTGGGAGCAAGAGTAAAGAGACGTGATAGAGGAAAGGATGAAGAGAAGGACGGGGAATAGATCAAGGCATCTGGAGATGTTGACTGACATTGCATTTGAATATTTAGAGATTATAGCTATCAGGGAAGCAAGACATGAAGCTATTGTAGTAGAAGAGATGGCTACATTAACCATTTTGACAGTGAAAGGGTGGGACTGAGATGCCAACCTAGTAGCACGTTTAAATTCATGCAGTCTGGGAACCAGCAAAAGTAGCTCATTGGAGCAGTTACCATGAAAGTATTTGTAGAAAAGACAGAGGGAAGCAATGGATGTTGATTAGGGAAAGGCTTCTTTTTAACTTTCTGTTTAAGGTAAGGTTGAATGTAAACATCAATAATTATGTTATTATCTTCTTTTTCTATCCATTTTAGTTGTTGCTGCTGTTGAAAGTCCTCAAGTGATGTGGGCTCTGTTATTTGGTACATTTCTTCATAGTTCTGTAGTACAGCCCACAAGGTTTGTAGAAGGATGGTCCTTGCTGAGACCTACAGGTTTCATTTGCTCAAAGCCATTTTTAGAGGAAGTGCTTGTGTACAGCTGACAGATATTTCTGAATGAATTTGGTGCCATGCATTATATCCATATGAAAATCTCCAATCTGACAAGGCTATTTAAGAACATAACTCAATCTGACAAGGCTATTTAAGAACATAACTCAATCTGACAAGGCTATTTAAGAACATAACTCAATCTGACAAGGCTATTTAAGAACATAACTCAATCTGACAAGGCTATTTAAGAACATAACTCAATCTGACAAGGCTATTTAAGAACATAACTCAATCTGACAAGGCTATTTAAGAACATAACTCAATCTGACAAGGCTATTTAAGAACATAACTCAATCTGACAAGGCTATTTAAGAACATAACTCAATCTGACAAGGCTATTTAAGAACATAACTCAATCTGACAAGGCTATTTAAGAACATAACTCAATCTGACAAGGCTATTTAAGAACATAACTCAAGAGTAATGTTTGGGTTTTGTAGCAATTGGCAGTATTGGGCGAAACTACTTGTAGTGCAGCCTATTCTATGTTCAACTTCGTAATCTCCTATACTAAAGTTGTTGTAACCAATCTATACGTTAATGTATTTGAAGTGTTTAGTATTAACTAGTTCTGCATTCTGAATTTTTATGATGGATTCAGAGTAAGTGATGTCACTGATTTCATTCCAGTTGCATATCAAAGTTACTGTTTTGGAAAAGTTTTTCTTCAGCCCTAATTCTTCGAACATTTTATAAACACGAAATAGGCTAATGAGAATTTTGACTTATGATATGCAACCCAATGATGCTAGGGGTTGGCATTTTGTCTTGTGGGGGAATATATTCTGGAATTTATTTCTCCCCAAGTTTACATCACATATGCAAACAACCATCAGTTGCAGAAAGGTAAAATCTATTTTCATTACTGAATACAACAGAAAATGATTTGATCCCTCATGATACCACCAGATACATGCATGGCCATTGGCTAATAATCTGCTATAATCTTCTTGTAAGTAAATAATTACCAGTAGTGTGTGTTGACCCTCTTGAAATCACATTTTTTTAAAATCTGTGCTTTGGCCCCTATATGGACTGTTACTACTGATCTTACAATGTGTCAGTTTTGGTAGTACTACATAGCCATCCAGAACCTGGTCTATAGATGTTCATTTGGTCACCAATGGTACTATCAAAGCACCAAATGACTTGTAGAGTAATTGGCAGAAATGCCCAACAAACAGAACTGACAAAGTTTGTAATAAACAATAACAAAAGAAAGCAAAGAATGGGGCAAAAATAATACTAAGCAAACAATAAATGCAACACAAAAGCAGGTAAAGCAACAGTAATGAGACAAAAAACTTCGCAAACTAATAATGATGTTAAAATATAAAAGGGAGACAAACAAGTGATCACAATATTCTGACAAAATAAGAAAGAACAGAAATAAGGCAGGTGATACTGAGAAGTAGCATATTGGCTAAGAAGAAATCCCAGCATGCATCTGTACAGTTTCTTTATAAATTTGGGAGAATGTGTCTTTTCAGTTCTTCTGATGCCAATTGGAACCAGCAACTTACCATAGTCAACATGCATGGCAGTTCTCCAAAGTGACCATACAGTCCTTAGAAGGATCACAATATGACCAACCCATTTTAAATGATTAATTGAGCAAAAGGAGAGTATGTACACTTTAAAAGGTATAACACTTGTTTGCACTGGACCCTTCCCCCAGATTGAGTCTTCTTGCATCATGTGACACTGCTTAAGGTTCAGAGAAAATATGCTGTACTCGTATGAGGGTTTCTATAATTTCTGTCAGAATTTCTGGGATGAGGAGTTATCATTATTTACATTTGGACTATTGTCCTCATCTTTCAGAGTCTGTCTATATTTCTGAGATGAGGTATTATGTACAGTATTTACATTAGTCGGACTATTGTCCTCATCTTTGTCGCCATTTTTGTCACAACGTTTCGGCCGTTGTACGCTCCGGCCTTCTTCAGGTGGTTGGAATTTCGAACCGAACCCTTTATTTCGATCCCTGGGGTAGACTGTTCTAGTTCCACGAGCCATGTTTGATGGATGTCAGTTATCAGTTATCTCCTGGTAATTTTTCCCTCTGAAAGTTCTCCACTGCCTGAACCGGGTATTGAACTCACACTCTTTGGGTCTGTCACTGGATCTAACCAACGCCTTTATCATTGGTTGATTGCGTTGATAAAGGTTCATTGCGTAGATAAAGGCGTTGGTTAGATCCAGTGACAGACCCAAAGAGTGTGAGTTCAATACCCGGTTCAGGCAGTGGAGAACTTTCAGAGGGAAAATTAGCAGGAGATAACTGACAACTGACATCCATCAAACATGGCTCGTGGAACTAGAACAGTCTACTCCAGGGATCGAAATAAAGGGTTCGGTTTCGAAATTCCAACCACCTGAAGAAGGCCGGAGCGTACAACGGCCGAAACGTTGTGACAAAAATGGCGACAAAGATGAGGACAATAATCCGACTAATGTAAATACTGTCCTCATCTTTGTTGTTATTATCACCTGATTGCATTCTATCTAAATTACTATGATTTGGAGTTACCATTATCTACATGCAGACTATTTATAAAAAATTATTTTTTTACAAAACTTATTTTTTGTGCAAAATATCAGAAAATCTTTTTAAGGATAGAATGTGAAAGGAGAGACCTTATCTCAATTATGAATGTTGAACAAAGTGTAAACAAGATTCAGCCACTACGCAAATTTTAAAAGAACAAACAATTATCATAATACATATTTAAAAAAACAAATACAATATTTTACCAACAAGAGCTTATGCAAAAAATTTCCCGTGTACACCTTATTCAAAAAATAAGGTTGGATAACATTTCAAGCATGATTTAAAGAAAGATTACAATACAATTTTCAAAAATGAAAAACAACTTTGAGAAGATAAAGGGAATTTTTGATAAGGCAGAAAATACAAAACGTGCATCCACCTAATTGTAAGACAAAAATGAATTTCTCGGCATTAGATAATTTCTAAAGACTGATGTCACGGGGAGAGTTTGAGAGGAAGTGAAACAAGGCTGAGTCCATATAACCTGAGTGAAGCTTTATTCCACTAGAAATCTACTCCGGTAGCGAACCGTAAGAAGAAAATGGCCGACTACCTCGTAAAGAGAGAAAGACGAAAACAGGGGGAGATCAATCAGTCCTGGAAAGTCAGGGAAAGATTAGAGAGTTCCTTTATTTTCACCACGGTTATATTTTTTCTTTTATAGAAAAGTTATGTTTAACAGTTAATTCTTCTCAGTAAGCAGCCAAAATTGATTTCCAGATTCTTAATCTGCCTACTGGATGAAATTTTGGTACCTGTTGATCTTAATTGAAATTTAGAAGATTAGAAATTTTCTTTCACAGCCATCATTCTCCAACCCTTTTGTAAGTTATCACTCCCTTTCGCTTTGAAACTTCTTTCTGCCTTAAAATTGGATTACATTGGTGTGACTCTTTATATAGGAAAACAGGAAGTTCCAAAGACAGACCTTAATTTCAAAATTTATGAGGGCACGAGCCCACCTCTCTGATTTAAAATAATACATATTTTTTCAAATTGAATGAAAAATGAATCAGCAACAATTCGCATAAAAGAAAACCATTTTGCAGTTCTTTAACAGTTAATTCTAGAAATAGAAATTTTCACAGACAAATGTAAAATGTTTTTACAAACCATCTGGTTTTCTTTAAGATACACTTCTTTAAAAAGTATGTGTAAAAAACAGATATAAAGAATTATAATATTTGTTTATTTACACCTTTTAATTAATTATTAATTTTAGTTATTTTATACTGCTAAAATATTTAAAATATTTTACATATTGTCCTCATCTTTGTTGTTCTTATCACCTGATCACATTCTATCTGAATTTCTGGTATTAGGAGTTAACATCATTTATATTATTTACATTCAGACTAATATCCCCATCTTTGTTGTTATTATCACCTAATCATCATCTGTCTGAATTTCTGAAATAAGGAATTATCATTATTTACATTCAGACTAATATCCTCATCTTTGTTGTTATTATCACCTAATCACCTTCTATCTGAATTTCTGGGATGAGCAGTTATCATTATTTACATTATTTACATTTGGACTATTGTCCTCATCTTTATTGTTATTATGACCTGATTACCTTCTGTCTGAATTTCTGTGATGAGCAGTTATTTACATTATTTACATGTGAAGTATTGTCCTCATCGTTGTTGTCATTATCATTATAAAGATAAAGATAAGGATGATAGAGTTTGTATATCTCGGTCACAAGCTATCATCAAACAACAATGGAATGGTTACTGTGCAGCATTGTATCTTTCTGGGTTAGGCAGCTTTCGACAGGAACAAAGAAGTACTAACATCAAAATGAGTTTCTCATCAGTTGAAGGATAAGATCTTCGACACTTACATCCTTCCAATTGTGTTATATCGTCTCTATTGTGTTAACTGAATGTCAGACAGTTAAAAAATTTGCCACATTCCAGAACTACATCATGTCTGATTAGCAAATGCCTCAGCGACCATTATATCTATCAATGAGCTACTCAACATTACTAAGCTTAAGCCAATCACATCAGTTATCAAGTCAAGAGTACTTAAACTGTACAGTCATATCAAAAGATCAGCTCATAGCATGAGTCAGTTATGCTTAGGAGGAAGAAGCAAAGGTCAACAGCTAGAATGCTGACTTGGTAATACCCACTTATGGACTGGACTTGACCTTTACTTCTTGAACTCTGCTGTTGATGATCAAACTTTGTAGAGAATATCTCGTATTGATATGCAATCTGCAACAAGTAGATGATGATAATGATAAAATAATGCAACTAATAAATGTTTCTATATAACAAAATAACAAAAGACTGAAAATTTTATCAAAAATTCTACTACCCACTAGTATGCACATTGTGTAACCAAGTAAAAATCAGCATTATCCTTCTGGTTGTAATTTTATTTTCTGTCAGTTTAGTATAAATAAAGTTTGATACTATCTCTGTATTTAGATATTCCCCTTGTGTTTAAGAGGGGATGTTTATACTGTATGCATGTGTCAGATTTCAAGAAAGGAAAGATTCTTTCACTTCCCGAAAGGTCATATCTTTCACTTACTATGATGGTCATAGCTTCTAGATAATTTAGTAGTGAAAAAGAAATAAATTTGGAAATCCTACAAATCACTATTCATAGAAAATAGGTCCTCAGTTTAAGAAGAGCCCTGCTGTAACAACTTGCTTTTTGCACTTTTTTGGTGAATGACATGGTGGTGGCTGACGTGTGCCCAACCACGTCAGCATGCTGTTGTGTGTCCAAACTTTGATGAGGAGTGACGTCTGCTTACTTGCAAATGACAGCCAGCCATACTTTAGTGTCACATTTCAATTGGTCCTTTAAAAATGTAAACATTGTGATATCTTGCAAGTCTTTTTTTATTTATTAAAATACTTTTTTAATGTATAAATTAAAATTTATATATCACAACTTAAACTCTATTAGGCTTACAGCAACATACATTGAAATATTGATTCCCAATCAATCACTGAAGTTAAGCAACATTGAGCCTGGTCAATATCTAAATAGTTGACTACTTGGGCAGTGTTGGATTTACTATTGTAAAACAGGGCTCCTCCTTCCATGCCTGTAGAGGCATGCCGGACCTACTTCCTTTGGGGCCCAAATAAGGGGCTCATAACTTAATTAGCATAGGGCTTCATTTTTCCTAAATCTAGCATTGTACTTGAGAGTACCAGGATGTATAGATGTCTGGTTGGTGTAATGTATAATAGCTTAGAATTGTTAATTGGAAAGCCGAGTTCCAATTCCTGTTGGATTTGTTATATTCACTTACATGCAAATACCCTTGGGAAATCTATGAATCCACCTCTTCTTCCCCCATCTATGGGTTAATTAGTAATTGTTTCATTAAATCATCTCCTCCAAAAATTCTTAAAATCTCAACTTGTAGCTGGGAGGCTTACGGTCATATAGTGTTGAAAAGCTATTTACCATACAATCACTGAAGTTAAGCAACATAGAGCCTGGTCAGTACCTAGATGGGTGACCACTTGGGAATACCAGGTGCAGTAAGCTTGGATGTGATAATGGTCATATCATATTGAAACACTGTCTCTCTTACAGTGTTCGAAGTTAAGCAATGACGAACCTGATCAGTGCCTAGATGGGGGACCACTTGGGAATACCAGGTGCAGTAAGCTTGGATGTGTGGGCAGTGTAACGGATGATGGCTTAGAATTGTTAATTAGAGAGCTGAGTTCTGATTTCCATTGGGTTTGTTATATTCACTTACATGCAAATACCTTAGGGAAAGGTATGAATTCACCTTTTCTTCCTCCAGCTATGGGTTAATTAGTAAGACTTGTATCACTAAACCATTGTTATCTACCCCCCACCCCTAATTTTTACAATCTGAAAATATTTTCTTGCTTTAAATATTCTGCAAAGTGTTGATAAGCTGTAAAAAAGAATCAATTAAATTTTATTATTTACCATTCATTTGGAAAAGAAAAGTTTCTTCTTGTTTTAGAAATAAATAGAAGTAAAATTTTGATGTCTTTGTAAATATTTAATAGGACTGCCTCTCAGATTTTTACTGACTTGTGTGTGTGTGTGTGTATATATATATATATATATATATATATATGTATAGTATGTATGTATAGTTGGCCACTTGTATTTGAGGATACCTGTCTACTAGGGCAGCTAGCCAATCCTTATTGCAGATGCTTGCTCAGGTGCATTTGTGTTTATTCAAAACCCACAGAGCTGAGGACTTCAACAATAACTGGAATCATCGATGTCCTCATGTGCCACATTTTTGAGATTTACATTTCAAGATCTTTGTATTTTGATATTTTTTTTAATATCTTCAATGACAATCTGCCGTGACTGCCATGTCAATAAGAAAGCACATTCTGTTCTTGTGGCCTTTGATAACGATGTCTGGGCGAATTGCTTTGACTGTTCTCTCTGTATGTATTGTAAAATCCTATAAGATTGTTGCAGGTTCTATTTCTGTAGCTGAGTTTGAGTGATGTTCATACCAGTTTCTTGCAGTTTCCTTCCCGTAAAAGTTATTATCATTCCCCTCCTGATATAAAATTTGATTCCAAAATTTGTTTATGCATGGGGAATAATTCTTTGAGTTATCCTAGAGTGGTCTCCCTTAGAATACAATTTGTTTCCGCGTACATTTCTTTAAAATTTTTTGGCTTTTTTATTTATTTAAGTTTCCCCTTAATCTATCATGAAGCTACAATAACGGGGCACTCAGTGCGGATTTATCTCCTTATTAGAGAGACTTGGCATGTGAGACAATCTTTTTAACCATGTTAGTTATTGTAGCCCCCCTTTCTCTGCAGTTCAAGTATTGAAATGTTACACTGGGATATCATCATCATTATCATCAATAACAATAATATTAGGTTGGTGCAAAAATAATGTCGTTTTATATATATAAGTTGAACGTCAAAAAACGACATTATTTTTGCACCACCCTAATAATAATAGTAAATTTTGACACTTTTACAATTATAGTGTATTGTTTGATTGGTTTTGCATTATTATCTTCCTCATCAGTACTATCTCATTATGGTCTCTGCCGTTATTCTTTTCACTCAATCAATCACATTATAAAGAATGTAGATGATAGAAACAATTGCAGATGAAATTCTTGGATATGGTAATGCAGAGGACACTTCAAAAGAGAAACTGAATCACTGCAACTCAAAACAATAGCATCACAGCTAGGAGCATATATTCTTGGTGTGCTAGATGAGTGCTGCATCTTCTATGAGTAGGTAGATCCATCTGTTCACACTCCTTCCCTGTCTTTTGAACAGGTTTGTCCCCTGTTCCCTGTTTAGGATTTGGTTTCTGGTTCCTTCGCCTAAAGTCTTCTCATTCTCTTTCACTCCCTTTGCGTCTTAGTAGGTATTATCTTATTCATTGGAATGAAATGATAAAAAAAAGAATTGCCATAGCCTTTCAGGACGTGGACAGTCAAGGGTCTCCACAACTTCTTGTCCTTTCTAGAACTAGTAAAGTTTGTCTTTATGCTATATCTCCTAATCCCTGTTCTGCTAGTCATAAACACAAACTTGTTAGGCAGATTATGCGCTGCTTTCCTCCGTCCCTCTTGCCTTCAATATGTCCTGTGAGTGTCAAATTTTCCAAGCTTTCTTTTCTCATTATGTATCTAGAAATGTCAGCTCTTTTGATACTACATATAAGCGTCCTTTTTGTTTCCAATTTCTTTAAAACTTACCTATTACTTACCTGTTCAGTCCATGGTACAACCTTTCAAAAATTGGTAAATTTACCATAAATGCTTAACTTACTCTAAATATAATCATGGATTATAATGGAGGTGGGGGGAATAACTTTTTGCTAGGGAATATTTTAGCAGTTGTTTTGAGAAGAACTCTACAGCTAGTAGCATCCTGATATATAAATCCTTTTAATCCTTTCACTCCCAGCAAGGCAATAAAGCCATTAAGATGCAAGGGGTTACTGAGTTGTTTTGAGAAGAAGACTCTACAGCTAGTAGCATCCTGATATATAAATCCTTTTAATCCTTTCACTCCCAGCAAGGCAATAAAGCCACTAAGATGCAAGGGGTTACTGAGTGTAAAAGAATATGAGAAAAAGAAAAACATTAAGTCAAGAAAACAATAAAAGAACAGGAATTAAGATCTAGCAGTGGGTTGATAGTGGGAACAGTAGTGGGTCTTCTACGAAACTAATGAAGTTTAAGCTTCAGGGTCCATAATCCCACAGGGGCCCCTGAAGCAACTTATTTTAATGAGTGAATTTTTCAACAAAATCGATGTCTTTGTTATTAAAATAAAGCCATTTTAGTGACAGAATCGTAAGCCATTTGGTTGAAGTAGCTAATGTTGGCCTTAGAATATGCTCTAATATCTATTTCATATGACCACAAAATTCCCTTGTAATTGGTCATATTTCAAAATTTTCTTTAGGTCTTGCAGCGCCTGAACTCCCAGCAGTATGGGTTCATTGAGCGTGACAGAATCTATTCATAGCCTATATTTTGGCACTTGGATCCTATAATCTATGGTTGCTGGTTCCAAAGGGGCCCTGCATATCTGTTCAATCTTCAGGGCTCCACATATGTAGATCTGCCACTGAGTGGGATGGTGGTAAAAATAATTTATACCAAGTTTTTCTTATGCGTGTTGATTGTCAGATTTTTAAAATAATTTTCACTATTAATTTATGAAAAAACTATTTTATAAGGGAATCTTTGGAAATAAAATTTTTCAGGTCAATGCTTGCATTTTATATTTGGATGTTTATATTACTGTAAAGATAAATCTCACAAGCTGAAATTTTATTGAGTCAGAAGATGTAGAAAATTTGAAAACTGAAGAGATGTATAAAATTTTCTCTGGATTGGAAAATAAAAGTAGTAATAAGACTGAGATATTGTTTTATCTGTACTATGAAATGTGATTTCATATCTTATTAGTCCAGTGGTAGTTATTTATCTCACATACCAAGAGCTGCTCTACTATGTAGTTGTGATAATAATGAACTATTGCAATGTTGTGGAGTAGCTGAACACCCCCATGAGATGGACTGTATAAGGTATTTAAACAGCACTCTCTTTTACTCTATTTATACTTGTCTACCTACTTTGCATACAATACTACACATATATTGACCAGAACCAAAATTGTCCTGAACACAGAAAAAGCAGAACACATTTTTCTGGAGAAAAAGTCAAATTTGTAAATCTCGTCACATTTACATAAAGCAAATTGGTTTAAAAGGAATATAAAAGCAGGTATTTAGTGTAAGTGTAGTAAAACACAAGTAATTAAATTTCAACTAAAAAAAAAATTAAGCTAAAACTTTGTGTCTGCAAAAAAAAAAATGGTGTGTCAAAAGATGATTATTTTGTTGACACTGCTTTTACTGTATACACTTTTGAATCCTTCAGCAATGTTTATTGTTTTTAAAAACAATGACTAGAATTCTAATACAACCAAAACATATGAAAATAGTTTTATACATTTTTTTTTATTCTTGAGACTTGACAACAAAAATACTAAACACTCTTTATTTATTAGATTTAATATAAAACTTGTTTTTGCAGATATTTATAAAATGGTAAAAAATAAATATTGCATTGTACTTGGTTCATATATTTTTATAATCTTGTATATAAAACTATTTTTTTGTGGACGCAAAGATTAAAAATTGTGTTATTTTCATAAAAATTACAAGTCTTAGCTTTTTGAAGGCATGATAGTTAGACATTGCTAAAAATAGTTTATGTGTCTGGTTGTCTGCATGTCAAGAGACGCTTATCGCAATTGAGAAAAAGCTGGTGTTATATAGCTCTCTCAGTCCAAGATCCACGACGACTGTTGGCTTATACTTGCCCAGTATCATTTGTATGGAAATTTCGTCGGCGCCATCTACTGTAAGTAGAATGTCCTCTCTCAACAGCCAATTGCAGAAGAGGACGTAACTCTTGGTGCTTACTGCACCACACGCAACCAACTCAGGGTCATTTGTTGGGTGGACTCGATTCTCCGATGCAATGGCCAATATATTGTAATTTATGATATAAAGAACTGAAAAGCTAAAGGGTAATATCTCATGAATTTATATTTAATATCCTATTGCACATTTAAAAAAATCTATTGAAAAAGTAAGCAAAAATGTTTGGACTCGGTAAAAAAATTCATAATCGTGAAAAACCTCAAGGGATGTAACTCAGAATATTTTAGGAATTATATCTCTTTTTTATCATGGATTATATTAAGTTTTCAACTTAATTTTTCAATTTATTATTCAGTTATTTTTTGCCTTTGCTATTTTAACTACTGCTCCAAATATTCGTCACTTGAGAGAATTATTACCAAACAGTTACACAATCACATTATAACCAACTTTATAATTAATAAAATAGAATTACCTCCCTTGTGCAATATGTTATTTTCCTCACAAACTAGAATTGGAGCAGGGTTATTCTGGAGGAAAAGCGAAATGCGCTAATAATTTATTTGAGACAAATTCTGTCATCCATTTTTTAATTGCTTTATTATCATTACCATTAAATTTCATTTGATTGTGTTATTTTTACACCTTGCAATATGAATAAAAGATACAACGAAAACAAAAGTGAAAACGACTAGACAAGGACATTTTTGTTAATTTTTCTGTTTATAAAACAAAAAATAAACAAGAAATAAAGTTTATTTCTTGTTTATTTTTCTGTTTATTTTTTTGTTTATTTTCCTGTTTATTCCTTGTTTATTTTCCTGTTTATTCCTTGTTTATTTTTCTGTTTATTTCATGTTTATTTTTTGGTCATTTTTCTGCTATTTGTTTATTTATCTTTTGTTTATTTTTCTGTTTATTTTTTGTTTATTTTTCTGTTTACTTTTTGTTTATTTTTTGTTTATTTTATTTTATTTTATTTTTTGATAAGCATTTCACCCCAAGCAAGGCAGGAGTGCCACCAGAATGCAAGGGGTTACAGAGAATGAAAGTAAGAGAAAAGAGTGGGTGATTGAGGAAAGGATAAAAAAAAGAACGGGGATCAAGATCAAGGCATCAGAAGATGTCGATTGACATTACATTTAAAATTTTGGAGATTATAATTATCAGGAAAGCAGATAAGAGGAAGGGAGTTCCACTGTTGGGAAGTGCGAGAGAAGAAGTTGTTGAAGTAGAAGAGGCAGTTACATTTAACTGTTTCAACCGTGAAAGGGTGGGACTGAAATGCCAACCTAGGAGCACATTTAAATTCATGCAATCGGAGCACCAGTGAAAATAGCTTGTCAGAACAGTTGCCATGAAAATATCTGTAAAATGTCAGAGGTTATCCTACAATGATCTATCATGGTGTGAAGCTTAGGAATTAAAATGAACAGTTGATTTATCCACGCCAAGAAGATTTATGAAAGATGACAATGACAAGGAAACAAACGGGTAATTTTAACAAAACAAGATGAGGAATTTATTTATGACTTTACATGCTTGAAGTTGTGTCAGTAGCTCATTTCAGGAAAATAAATCAGAAGTCTTAAAGTCCATAGTTTTCACATAGGCTGATGAATTCCTTTCCTTCTTCTCAGCTGACAAGTCAATTTCTGTGATGACAACATTTTCATTGGTCCAAAGAAAGTTTCACATAGGCTCACAAATTCCTTTCCTTCTTCTTCCTTAGTTCTCTGAATTTGAAGGGAGTGGGTGAAGGGATTTATTATTATTTTACACTCACTACAAACTTCGATTCTCTTGAAGTTCGTAAAAACTGCTTCATCACTCAGAAAGATACTCACTTTTTCAACAGACTTTTCCTTATAACAAAATTTTTCCTATCTCTTAATACCTTGCTTAGTTTGAGGAAAACTAGATTTACTATTTCTATGGGATTGCTATGTCATATATTCTGTAGTTTCTTGCTACTCTACCCAATGAGTTAAATTTCTGTGTTTGATGGATTTTTGCATCTTCAATATACAACTCACACCCTGGGTTGATTCTTTTGTTTATAGCCATGCAGTCTGTCTCCTTACAGCTGATAGTCCTTTCTTCAGGCTTTTCTTTACAACCTTATCAAAGTTTATTTTAGTTTTCCTTCTGAATCTTCCATCGGTACAGTATCATTTGCATGGCAAAAAATAGTGGAGAAAGATGGCACATATGTGGTTTAATGTATCTATGTACAAATATTTCAATATTTTCTATATACTTTTGTTTTGACAAATTTCGTACAATCAAAAAAGACTATTTGTAATTTCTGAGACATATGATGAGAAAAGGGGGCCTAGAGAATGTGACACTTACAGGATATAAGATAAGAAAAGGAAGGAAAAAACAGTGAGTAACCTACTTAATGAGTTTTTTTGTAGGGGTGGGGGGGGTGTAATTATTTCACTCCCAAGCAAGTCAATAAAGCCACTTAATGCAAGGGGTTACTGAGTGTGAGTGAATATTAGAAAATATATATATATATATATATATTTTTTTATTTTTTAAGCTTATCACGCCAAGCAAGGCTGGAAGCCACTAGCACGCAAGGGGTTACAGAAGATTTGGAGTGAGAGCAGATAGGAATGAAAGGTGAAAGGATGTGGAGAAGGGAAGTGGATAGATCAAGGTAACTGGAGATGCCGAGAGAATAATAAAAGAACAAGAACTAAGAAAAACAGAAGATAATGATTGATATTGTATTTCAATTTTTGAAGATGAAAGTTGACTGGAAAGTGAGAAGCCAGAAAAGAGTTCCACAAGCAAGAAGTCAGCCGAAGAAACTGTTAGCATAGAACTTCCAGTTACATGTTGCCATTTCAACTGTAAAATGATGAGACTTTACTGCCAATCTAGTACTGCACTTAAATTCATAAAGTATAGGTACCATAGATGAAAGCTCATCAGAAGAATTACGATGAAAGCATCTATAGAAATGCACAAGGTGGGATGTGGCACAAGGCCATTTTTTATGTGGGGCATTCAGAGCCCATAGGCTTGACAAAAATTGCCCACAGACCCTGTATACGCAGGGTTGTGTAGCTGTCTATCTCCCCCCGATGAGACTCTGCCCTATGGCATAGCCTCGTCTAGGTTCCTCTCCACCCGGAGGCTGAGTGTCGACAAGCAGAGTTAACTGTAATCATTAACTCCTCTCCCTCAGTAAGAGAGAGTGCTGTTTAAATAGCCTTATACCAGTCCATCTTGTGGGGGTGTTCAGCTACTCCACAACATTGGACACATGGAAGCTATGTTATGGTACATAAAATATTTTAAGAATTAATAATGAAAAAGAAGTTTATAATGTTTGAAAATATACTCTATGCAGTATTTGATGTTGATCAATTTTTTTTAGAATTTCATAAGTTTATAATAAATGTATAAAAGGAAAGTCGTTTTGAACTGGGCCAAATAGGGAACATGGACGAAATTTCAATGCATTTGATGGACACACTCCAACAATATTTTCTTAGTAGTCCCTACTACAACTTGGGTGGAGATTTTATATGACCTCAATTACACTATATTTCTTTTCAGAGTTACTTTAATTCTCCCTGAACAATATAAATCTGGAATATTAAGATCAAGATGTGAGAGTTTAATTGATAAATCAATTTTAATATAAAATTGATCATTCACTTTATCATCCCTACAGACTTTTTCTATAGCCTTGAGTAGCAACCTGTCTAGGAGAAGAAACACTCTGAATTCAAAACTGCAAGTAGCCCTGACAAAGCACATACTATGCAGCTAAGGAAAATATCATTCATATTGACTCAATGATCCTGACTACAGTTGACACTTTTTCAACAGATTTTTCCTGATAACAAAATTTTTCTTATCTCTTAATACCTTGCTTAGTTTGTAGAAAACTAGATTTACTATTTCTATGGGATTGCTATGTCACATATTCTGTAGTTTCTTGCTACTCTACCCAATGAGTTAAATTTCTGTGTTTGATGGATTTTTGCATCTTCAATATACAACTCACACCCTGGGTTGATTCTTTTGTTTATAGCCATGTAGTCTGTCTTCTTACAGCTGATAGTCCTTTCTTCATGCTTTTCTTTATAACCTTATCAAAGTTTATTTTAGTTTTCCTTCTGATTCTTCCATCGGTACAGTATTTTTTGCATATCTGTTATTGTTAAGATTATCATTTTTGATAATAAATCCTGATTGATTTAAATTCTCTTAGGATCATCTTGCTGTATTAATTTAAACAGATCCAGTGAATGAACACATCCTTGTCTTATTCATTTTTCCATTTTTGGTATACTCATTGGACTTGTTTTGAAAATGTTCCTTCAATTGCCAGTTATCATTGCCTTAATTGTAGGATAGTGGTGTGGGATTTTGGGCTTAAAATGAACAGTTAGTTTACTTATGCCAAGAAGATTAATGGAGACTGAAAATGACAAAGAAACATACAAGTAATTTTAACAAAACAAGGAATTTATTTATGAATTTACATGCTTGAAGTAGTGTCAGTAGCTTGTTTCAGAAAAATAGATCAGAAATTTTTAAAGTCCATAGTTTCAACGAATTGTCATGAAAAGGAAATGTTCATACAACAGATTAAATGATCTGACACAAAATTATATTAAAAAAATGTTTAAAACAAATGTAAGAGAGTTGTTTGCAGAAAAGATATATAGTTGCATATGTTCAAAAGTAGATGAAGAGATAGTTTGAAATACTTAGCTTTCTTGGTTTGTTGAAAGAACATTCTTTCAATTGCCACATGCTTGGTTACCGAACAATAATATAATTGGCAAGTAAATTCACACTACCAAGAACGTCAATGCTGGTCATGAGGAATTGAAACAAAGCCTTTCACATGATTTCAGACATTCTTCATTTATTAATTTAATTTTTCTCCTCATTTTATATAAAAAAAGTTATTGTGTAGGATTGCTACTTTCTTTTATTCTTCTCGGTTGGCATTGGTCCAAAAACAATTTTACGTAGGCTCACAAATTCCTTTCCTTCTTCTTCTCAATTTACTGGTCAATTTCTGTGAAGGCAAGGTCTTTTTGAAGCTGATAGTTAGTCCTTTCTTCTTGCTTTCCTTTACAACATTATCAAAGTTTATTTTAGTTTTCTTTCTGAATCTTCCATCAATACAGCATCATTTGCATATCTTATGTTGTTAAGATTATCATTTTCGATAATAAATCCTGATTGATTTAAATTCTCTTAGGATCATCTTGCTGTATTAATTTAAACAGATCCAGTGAATGAACACATCCTTGTCTTATTCATTTTTCCATTTATGGCATACTCATTGGACTTGGTCTCTATCCACATGTAATAAAATGTTCCTTCATCAGCCGATTATCATTGTCTTAATAGTAGCACCACTAAAATGCAACACAATACATCTTTAGTTTTTGATTGTTGTCATTTTAATTCGAATTTTGATTAGAAAACAAGGGATTAGGTTTCTTCATTAGAGAAACCGGCTCGCCAAGTGTAATCTGACCCTCATAATTCTGCCAGTCAGGCATTGCCTATTTCTGGCTGACTGTTGAATCTTCCCCAGCTGATAAACCAATAAGATCAAATGTCCTCTTTTACTCATCATCAAAAATATTTAAATGTACTTATATTTAAATTCACATGAACTCTCTCGGTGTCTTCGCAATGGACTATCTGCCAATATCAATGTACTCCATTGACATATACTTTATAAGGTTATACCATACTGTTAAATATATCCTTCTTTTGTATGCCATGTCTCATGGCTCATCACAAGTTCCTACTCTTTACAGCTCTTAGCAATGTTTGTATTGTTACTATCCCTCCTGCCATCCAAGATTTTAGATACGATTCTCACCGTTTCTTTCTATCTCTCTTGCCTTCTATATATCCTGTGAGTGTCCGATTTTCGAAGCCTTCTTTCCTCATGTATCCCTGAAATTCTGATTTTTCCCTTTCCGATTCTCAGTATAAACAACTAAGATCACATGAAAATTGGCAGTCTAGCCAACTAGATGAATGTCTTTTCTCACAGATCTGCAGGGTCTTTTTATCAGTTTTGTGAAAAAATATTGGCAGATTTAATGCTGGGCCAAAGGATTACATGAGAGTGAATGAGAAGAAAGTCACTTTCAAAATTCGCCAAAAACCTTTTGTGTGTCATATATGCAAAAATAAATGCCGGAGCAAAGCTGATTTGAAAAGTCAACTGCAGGACAATAGCCACTAATTTACAGTTAAGCTAGCTAGATGTAACTGTAAATTCTATGCTAACAGTTTCTTTTCTCACACTTCTTGCTTGTGGAACTCCCTTTCAGCTCCATGCTTTCCAGCCAGTTTTAATTTGGTAAAATTTAAATGCAATGTCAATCGCTATCTATTGTCCTCCTGATAACACTTCTTTTGTTCTTGTACCTAGGTGATGTCCAGTAATTCCTTGTGCCTCAGTGGCTTTACTGTCTTGCCTGGAGTGAACTCGATTTAAAAAAACAAAATAGTAAATAAAATTTCAGAGAAAAATGTAGAGACATTAGAAATATAGCGTTGTAGAATTTATTTGGTGGAATTATTAGAAAATGTCTGTGTGTCGTCAAGGGATTTGTTTACCGTTTCTTTTTAGTGTGGTTGAGTTAGGATGGAAAATTCTCCCATCGGAAGTGAGACACATTCAGTAGCATAGCTAGACGGGGTGTGTGTGTGTGGGGGTAATCCTTAATCTTTTCTCTTCCTGCTCATTAGTAATGTTTCTGTTCCTAATTATTCCACATCAAGAAGTTAGCCTTTTTGTGTCTGTTATATAGGAATAAACTGTTGCAGGCGACTATTGAGTTTGAACATAGATCTCCAGTGAGCAAACACAGGCGATCCTATTATTGAATTAAGTAGACTACATGACCATCGAGGAAACACATATATGTAGGAAGTAGCTGACAACTAACGATTACCATTTCTACTTTATCCTCTACTACTATACGGACTGTTCTTCTCTACTCCATTCACTATACTATTTCTCTATTCCGATCACTATATGTTGATTACTATTCGAGCAAGTATTATCGAGCAAGCACGGACTAATGGATAGTGGCATGGATTGAGGAATCGGAGAGCTGAGTTTGAATTCCAGTCGAATCCATTATGTTCACTTACATATTAATACCCTTGAGAAAGGTATGAATCATCTTCCTCTCCTCCCAGCAATGGGTAAATAACAGTAGAGACCGGGTTCTGTAGCCTTGGATGGCAACTGGTCTACCGTAGAAAGAAATGGCAACCTACTGTGGGGAAAAAAATTTGCCTTGTCAGTCATGTATCAAAAGATACATGATTGCCTAAGCATGTATTACATATAACTGAATGACTGTTAGTGTGAGATTACTCAAAGGCATCTGATACCAGTATTGTTCGATGGCGTACTATAGTTGTATCTGCAATTACAAAGTCTCTAGTACAACTAACATTACAAAAGTGACAACCTGTCTAGGAGAAGGAAAAATCTGAATTCAAAACTATATGGAGTCCTGGCAAAGTATATACTGTGCAGCTAAGGAAATGATAGTTTGCATTGACTCGAAGTTCCTGACTACGGTTGACTCCATTTCAACAGACTTTTCTTTCTAACAAAATTGGTTTTGCTTTCTACTGGTTTAATTTTTCTCTCTCCACCCCTTTATCATTCTTCTTTTTTACATCTTTTCATCTCTCTTAAGCTCCTCTCTTTTTATACCTGCTATTTAACTCGCATACCATCTCTCCTGTCTTTTTACTCATTATCCTCTCCCTTTATTTCTTTTTATTTCTCTTTCTCTCTGTTCATTAATCTAATTTTTCTTTTCTTTCTCTTATTCTCTTCCCTTTTTCTTCTTTTCTCCTCTTTTTCCTGATGTTTTTCTTTCTTCTCTCTCTAATCCAAGTACTTTCCACTTTTACTTTCTCTCTCACCTTTCATGATGACTAATCTAATTCTCTGTGCCAAAAGCCTGCCTATTTTATGCAAATATATGCAAATTTATGCATCTCGTGCAAAATAAGCAGTCTCGGATTCACAATAGTGATAAAAACCAAATTTAATTTTTCTTTCTGCACTGTGAATTGGAAATGCTCAGCTTTGAACTCTGGACACAAATAATTTTCAAAGCTGTCAAAATAACTGTCTACAGGCAAAGGAGGCTGGATAGTTTGATTAGCATGACCAAACAGTGATCCTTCCCCACCTCAGATACCAAGTCATTGCCAAAAACATAGATGGAACCCAGGACTCAGGATTGGTTTGTAGAAGGGAATTGATTTAAATTGTTTTGAACTGGCATTAAAATTAATCATATTTTGTATCTAATAGCATAAAATACAGAATGCCCAGTAAAAAAAGGTAGTAAATTCAAAAAGAAATTTATTTAGCTATCATGATTCATGCACAAACTGAACAATCATCATAGATGTTAAAAATGTTTGTCTGAATGTTCAACACAAAGTTGTAAGTGTCGTAACCAGGAGGAGGCAGTGGCTTTGTGGATAGTGTCAAGAGGAATTTAATTCCAAGTTTCAGTTAAGTTCCACTTCAATGAACCATATCGACGATGTCATGACAATGATTTTGCAAGTGAGTTAGGGGTATACTCCAGATACAGTAATCTAATATTTAGATCTGGATTTTAGAGGGCTACTGAGATGGACCAATTAGAGCTGCTGTATTTTCTTGAAGAATAGATTTGCTGCTTTTTTTACTGGGCACCCCGTAAAATGTTATGAATTGTTAAATCCATACCTCTTTTTCCAATGTTGATATAATAGAATGAATAAAAAAAATTCATTTTATAAACCAAAACAGTGTTTTATTAGGATTTTTACCATCAAAATATTTGCTTTTTTTTGTTTTTAACTTTTTCTGCCTTTTAGTTTTGAAGCAACAAAACCTTTTCCTAAAAGACTTATCTTTCAACATATCCACTGAGTTGTTGAAATCCAGACTGCTTGTAATTGGCATTTTAAATTTGAAAAGATGCAAACCTATTTTAAGTATCGGCATCAAACTTTGTGTTTATTTGCATGTTTGTGTGATGTAGAAGTAACCGACACCCTTGTTCAAACTGACATAAATTGTACCCCAATTATAGAAAGCAAACTTTTCATTTTTTTACTGTAGTATAGCTGTAGTAGGCTAGTTACCCCTGGAGATGATCTGTGTATGAAGGGAGCATCTAAAACTGACTCGAAGAGACAAAAGTTTTTGAATATCTTCATTAGCTTTATACATAATAATAGCATCCCAGTACAATCAGAACTGCTGGAAATAGAAATTAAAGTGACATTTAAGGAAAAAAGTTTGGAGTAGAATTTAAAAATGGAATTAATTTTGATAATTGTTATGGAAATTTCATTTTTTGAAAAAAAGGTTTTATGCAAATTTGGATCTTCATGCCCACAGAAAATGGAGTGTTAAAAAGATGGTTTTTCCATTGACACTGCCTTTATTTTAACTACCTTCAATTCTTGGCAATGTTTATTGTTTTAAAAAGCAATCTTTAGAATTGGAATAGAACCTAAACATATGATGAAAGTGAATTTATACATTTTTTGTTCTTGAGAATTTACAACAAAAATATTAAACACTATTTATTAGATTGTTAATTTTCAAGAATAATTTTATAATTACAACATTTTAAAACCTAATACAATTAAAACTAATGCAACACAATATTTATCATTTACCAATTTATAAAAAAAAATAAACATGAAAAAAACTTTTATTCATAAATTTATAAGCATTTACTAAATTAAGATATGTGAACCAACTATATTGAAATCCTTATTATTTACCATTTTATAAAGTTTGAATCAATTGGCAATTAGTTGTAAATTCTCAAGAACAAAGAAAATGTAAAAATTCACTTTCATATGTTTAGGTTTTATTAGAATTCTAATCATTGCTTTCTAAAACAATAAACATTGTTGAGGAGTGGAGGTAGTTAAAATAATAGTGGTGTCAATGGAAAAACTGGCCTTTTGACATTGCATTTTTTTTTTTTTTTTTGCAGGCATGAAGGTCTAAGTTTGCTGATTTTTATTTCATAGCTGAATCCACTGACAGAGACAACAAAAATCATGTATATTTTCTAAGCCAGAAGAAATAAATCATGCACCCAGATTTTGAAGATTGTAATTGGTAGGGAAGCAAGAAATTGAAAGGTTGTTGTTCTACAGGAGAGAAAATAAACTATTAGAATAGAAGGGACAGCTGCATTTAGCTAGTTCAGCAGTAAAAACAATGAGACGTAGTTGCCAATTTAGTAGAATGTTTAAATTCATGCAGTTGAGTCACTAAGGAAAAAGGTTCATCAAAGCAGTTGCCATGAAAATATTTGTAGAAAAGACAGAGGGAAGCAACATCATGGGGGTGAGAAAGTGACTGCAGTGGGTCAGGATCAATTACATTATGGGCCTGTCTTTGGATTTTGTAAATTTATGCAATGTAAAACATTTTTGTAAATTTTGTAAATTTATACAATGTAAAAACTGTTGTAGCATATTTATGGATGATAATGAGTATGTCCCCATTCAGATAAATACAATAGTAAATACTGTATGTTGGTCTGCAGTTGGAGATTCATTGTGGAATTCACTCGACTCACTTCTAGCAGTTGACTACTACTTCTACGCACTGCTAGGGAATCTTGTATATGTTGTTCATGTCCTAAGTATTATCGTTCATTACCAATCTTCATGTGATTATTCTATTCAGTAACCTCCCCTAGGTTACAACAAAAACATTATAGGCTCTTCATCGGATTTTGTTGAGAATCTCAAGATATATAGCTGGAGAACTAGATCAGATATGGCAGCAGTATTCAGTGCATGGACAAATGGTACATTTATAAATGTGCAAGATGAATTTTGGTGAGAAAAATTTTCTGGCACAGAATAATGAACTAACTTTCTCAGGAATAGACATAGCAGTTGATTCAATGTCAGGGGAAAACATGGAGAAAATTAGCAAAAAACATGCAATTTTAGAGACAAGACGAAAGAGATTATCACAGATGGAATTGTTTGATATTCAAAGGGTTAATATTTAAAAGTAATTCTTATCTAAAGGAAGAGATTTAATTTGTGAGAATACAAATGAGATTGCTATTTAAAGAGCAGCTAGTGAAGGAAGGATTTAGTATGAAGAAGGATTTGTTGAATAAGCTGCTTTTTAAGTCACTTTGAGAAAGAAGCCAGAAAAAGTTGTTTCAAATGTAGATCAAGAAAGAAACTTGGTCATGCTTATAGGAAATTCAGCAAAATTGAAAGTTTGTTTCATATGCAAATTAAAAAAAAACACAGAGGGAATCTGTGGTTTCAAGAACGAAGAATATTTTGGTTGTCATAAAAAAGGACATGTTGCAAGAATGCGTAAGAACAAGATGAAGTTTAAGCAAGATGAAGCAAAATAATTCGAAGAAGTAACAAAGAATTATTAGGAGACAGATTATTTGATCTATACACATATCAAGGATGGATCAGTTTATTATTAACTAGTTCCTGGACCAAGACAAAAAGGACCTTTAGTTCAACTAAACAGCAATGACAATATTGAAGAAATAACTGAATTCTTCAATTCGCTACATGCCTATTTGGGAACTGATGACATCAGGAACATCATTGATGAAGATATATACAGATCATTACATTTGGTGATAGCTTGGCATTGTCAGTGTTGAAAGCCAACTGCCTTCAGGGCTCCACTATGACTTATCTACCTGGATTTACTTCCATGTTTGGTTATGACTGCAAGGCAGAAGGAACTTAAAACTAGTGTTTTTTTCTCTTAGATGGACTGCCTTCCTGGGCTGTGAGACTCCATCTACCTGTAGAAGTGGTGGTTGCATTTAACTATTTCAACAGGAAACAGGTGAGACCTAGATGACAATCTAGTAGCACACTTAAATTCATGTATCAGGGTAACATGGAAAAAAAGCTTGTCAGAGCAGTTGTATATCAGTGAGAAAGTGACTGAAGCTGAGATGCCAAGTCAGGATTGATTATATTGCAGATCCTTCTTTGGATTTTGTCAAGAACCTTGAGATGAATAGCAGGAGCACCAGACCAGATATGACAACAGTATTCAATGCATGTGCAAGATGGATTCTAATGATACAGATTTTCTGGCACAGCACAGTGAACCAACTTTCTTTGCAGTAGATGAAGCAATTTATAGTCACTCCACTTCATGTCAGTGGAATGGGGTTTATAGAATGATGATAAATCCTTGGATAAAATATGATTTTTTTTTTTTTTTTTTTTTTTTTAAGCTTATCACGCCAAGCAAGGCTGGAAGCCACTAGCACGCAAGGGGTTACAGAAGGTTTGGAGGAAGAGCAGATAGGAGTGGTAAAGGAGAGGATGTGGAGAAAGATAGTGGATCGATCAAGGCAAGGGGTTACAGAAGATTTGGAGCGAGAGCAGATAGGAATGAAAGGTGAAAGGATGTGGAGAAGGGAGGCGGATAGATCAAGGCAACTGGAGATGGCGATTGATGTTACACTTAAATAGTTGGAGATTATATTTGTCAGGGAAACAGGAATAGGGAAGGGAGTTCCACAGGCAAGATGTGCGAGACATGAAGCTACTGGAGTAGAAGAGATGTCTACATCTAACAGTTTCAATGGTGAAGGGGTGGGAACGGGATGCCAGCCTCGTAGGATTTCTACCAAACCCAGAAAATCTTTCAGTGTAACCAAAAAAGAAGTAAAACTTCCCCAAGCTTTATTTCTCAAAAGCTTGTCAAGAATTGAAGTTCAATATGGAACCACCAGATATTATTTTTTTTTCCATTTTTTTTTCTAAATCAAAAAAGCATTAAAGCTACTAAGATGCAAGGGGTTACTGAGTGTTAGAGAATATGAGAAAAGCAGAGAAGATAGGAATTAAGACGACAGAAGATAATGATTTACATTGCATTTAAATTTTTGAAAACCAAAGTTGCTGGGAAGCAAGAAGCCAGAAGAGAGTTCGACTAGAGAAAACTGTGAGATAAGAAACTGCTAGCATAGAACTTACAGTTACATCTAGTCATTTCAACTGTAAAATGATCAGAATTTGCTGCCAATCTAGTCAGTTAGTCAGTTATGCATGTTACATGTTTAGGTGATCATTTATCTTTCGATACATGACTGACAAGGCAGATTTTTTCCTGCAGTAGGTTCTGTGGTAGATCAGTTGCCATTCAAGGCTATAGAACCTGGTCTGTCCTGCTATTTACCCATAGCTTGGGGGGCAGAGAAGAAGAGGATTCATACCTTTCCTAAGGGTATTAGCACGTAAGTGAATATAATGGACTCGACTGGAATTTGAACTCAGCTCTCTGATTCCTCAATCCAAGCTGCTATCCACTACTCCACCATGCTTTCTCATTCTATGCTTAAATTCATAAAGTCTAGGTACCAAAGAGGAAAGTTTATCAGAACAATTACCGTGAAAGTTATAGAAAAAGGCACTGTTACTTAGATGAAATCACTTTTAAATAGGATTAATTACTATGAGAGGCATATCGTGAATTTATCAACAGTCGCCAAACTACTTTGTAAATTATAAATGTAAGAACATGACATTGGTTTAGGAAATGACACAAAGGTTCTGATTTTGAATATAGTTCTATGGCACATTAACTGCTATATAATGGTCATGTAGTGAAAAACAATGATTTTTAAGTAGATTCTCATAGTCTTTAATCATATTTCCAAGGTTCCAATTCTGAATGTTTTTATGGCACATTAACCACTATATAATGGTCATGTAGTGGAAGACAAGTGTTTCTAAGTAGATTATCATAGTCTTTATTCACATTTCCAAGGTTCTGAGTCTTGATGTAGCTTTTTTGCACATTGACTCCTATATAATGGTCATGTAGTGCTAAACAAAGATTTTTAAGTAAATTCTCAGTCTTTAAACTAAGCTACAATGTTCTGATTCTGAATGTGATTTTATGGCGCATTGACTCCTATATAATGGTCATGTAGTGCTAAACAATGATTTTTAAGTAAATTCTCAGTCTTTAAACCAAGCTACAATGTTCCGATTCTGAATGTGATTTTATGGCACATTGACTCCTATATAATGGTTATGTAGTGCCAAACAAAGATTTTTAAGTAGATTCTCATAGTCTTTAATCCCATCTCCAAGGTTCTGATTCTGAATGTAGTTTTATGGCACATTGACTCCTATATAATGGTCATGTAGCGCCAAACAAGGACTTTTTAAGTAGATTCTCATAGTTGTTATTCCCTTATTCTGAATGTTTTCCTTATGATGTAGAGACCTTCTAATTCAGGTCAATTGTAATGCATCATCGTCTAAATTAATAAATGGCAAATTCTTTGTGTCCATCTATGTGACTGAAACCCGTCTATTTCAGACTCCACTTGCTATACAGAGACATATTATGCCTTTCTGGAATCAGGATGATCCTGGGATTGAAAATCTGCCCATGATCTGGTGCTTGAACATCCACCATTGTGATTTGTGTGTGTATGAGGATGAAAGAGTTAAAAATTCAAATTTTAAAATTTAGTGATTTTAAAAGTTTTTAATTCATATTTAATTTAAAGTGATGCAAGAACTTTATGAATTTAAAAATGTTTGTTTTAAATTCAATTTAAAATATCTCCAAATCTTAGTGAATTGAGGAAATTAATTTCATTTCTACAAAATGCCAAGGAATCAGAGTTAAAGTGAGGTTATGTAGTCTATTTTGATGTTTCTGGATGTTTCACCAATGTAAATCATTGGACATTTTGTACAATCTATTCTGTATATTCCTGCCTCTGTCTTGTTGTTGCTATCTCATTTGGTGCTAATTATATTTCTCTTTCTTTTAGAGGTGGTGTTAATGAATTTCTTATGCACTATTACTCTGATCACAACAATGAAATAAAATCCAGATTTGGAGTAATCATAAGCTTTTATTTAAGAGCTCTTAGAATCTGTGGCTCTCAATTCCTGCTCGAAGAAGAGAGATACATTGAAAACACTTTCAAACTCCTCCAATACCTGAATGTTTCCCTGCTTAATGCCAAATGCAAAACCTACTAAATCCATGGAAGAAAAATACAATAATCTACAAATAATAATAATTGCAACAACCATAGCAAAAGTAGGCACAAAATCCTACCTACCAAATCCATAAGAGGCACCATTGAAAATGACTTATCCAACATTATCCTAAAATTCATCAACACCACCTCTAAAACAATAAGAGATATAGTTAGCACCAAATGAGATAGCAACAACAATATATTCAGTATTTGCTGGTTGCTTAGTTGTTTTTGTTTAGTGACATATCAACACCTCTATGGGTTATTTAATGCCAAAACCTAAATATTTTGTACACAGTTTTATTTTATTTTTGGAGATAATAATGGTTTTGTGATACAAGTCTTACTAATTAATCCATAATTGCGGGGGGAGGGGATGAAATTGGAACTCGGCTCTCTGATTAACAATTCTGAGCCAATATTCATTGCATCACCTGCACATCCAAGCATACAGCACCTAGTATTTCCAAATGGTCACTCAGCTAGGTACTGACCAGGCTCGATGTTGCTTAACTTCAGTGATTGTATGGGAACCAATGTTTCAATGTGATGTGGCCGTAAGCCACGCACCAGCACATCCAAGCTTACAGCACTTTGTATTCTGAAGCGGACACCATCTAGGTACTGACCAGGCTCAATGTTGCTTAACTTTGGTGATCATACAGGAACTGGTTTTTCAATATGTTGTGGCCGTATAGCACCTGGTATTCCCAGGTGGTCACTCATCTTGGTACTGATCAGGCTCGATGTTGCTTATTGTACAGGAACTGATTTTTCACTGTGATGTTGCTTGTATGAAAAATATATAATTAGCCATAAGCAAATTTGAAACTTGATTGGTTCTTTTTTTCTGTGGTTACTAATAATTTTACTAATCTACTAAAATATTATTAAATAAAGTGAACAGATGAACAAAAGTATCTTCTTGAGGCATTGTCAATTGGGATGAATAGAGATCCCATTGCTCTCATCTATTATTTACACTATTTATATTATTCAGACTGTTGTCCTCATCTTTATTGTCATATTCACAATGTTTCAGCCATTGTATGCTCCGGCCTTCTTCAGGTGATTGGAATTTCAAATTGAAGTTTTTATTTTGTCTACCGGGCTAGATTGTTCTAGTTCCACATTCTATGCCTCTTCTAGATGTCTCAGTATCAGTTATCTCCCTTTAACTCAACTCCCCAAATTTTTTTTTTCACCGCTGCTGAATTTGTAACTCTTTGGGTCAACCAATGCTTTTATCCACTGGGCCATCACCTGAAGAAGGCTGGAGTTTACAATGATCTAAATGTCATGAATATGGCAACGAAGATGAGGACAAGAGTCCGAACAATGTAAATAATTACAAGACCTTGTCTCAGATATATTGACATATATAGAAGAAGGCTGGAGTGTACAACGGTCTAAACATCGTGAATATGGCAACGAAGATGAGGACAACAGCCTAAACAATGTAAATAGTGTAAATAATTACAATACCTCATCTCAGAAATATAGACAGTTATAGAAGAAGGCTAGAGTGTAAAATGGTCTAAACATCGTTAATATTGCAACGAAGATGAAGACAACAGTTCAAACAATGTAAATAATGTAAATAAATTACAATACCTCATCTCAGAAATATAGACAGATACTATCATCTATATATAAAAGTCACGTTGTCTGGAAGATATGTGAGAGATTAGAATGTTTCTTGAAAGGATATCAAGTTGTGACATGTTTGTTAACCTTCAGATCGATCTATTTTGGGCTGGAAAGTTATAGTTGGCTTTTATTTATGTCGAGATTTATTCTATTTTTTTGAGAACAGAAAGATGAGAAAATGAAGCTCAAATGTTGTTTTCCTCCTGCCCTGGAGTTGGAAATGTAAAAGTTACAAATAAGGTGGGGAGCAATGCATATTTTTAGAAGACATTATTCTCTCATTTTAAAATATGTTGGCGTCTTTTATTCACTCACATTGCCATATACAAGCAGCAAGACAAAAAGCATTTTTCAATATTTATAAATGCGTCTCTGATGAGATGCCATTGAGACAAGAAGTGTAGCCAGTTTAAATTGTATATGGAAGTCCTTTTCAAAGGCTGCTCAAAATATTAAAGTTCCTTGATTACTGGGTAGAGAAGAAAGGAAAAAAAATTGCTTTATGTAAAATTTAACCACAACAAAGATCTGTCATAAGTATTTACAGACACTTCAGTATATTTGGAGGCTTGGATGCATGTTTACAATTTCACTTAAACAATATGACACAGAACATGAATAAAACAGATGGCATATCAACTTCAATAGAAAAAAGATGTAATGGCAAACAAGTGTTCTAAAGTATATTTTTAAACTTTTCACATTTTCTTTAAAAATATTGCAAGGCTTTTGATTCTGAGTGTTTTTATAGCACATGGACTCCAATATAATGGCCATGTGTAGAGCAAGGATTTTAAAGTGGATTCTTATAGTCTTTAATCAGTTCTCCAAGTTTCTGATTCTGAATATGGTTTTATGGGATATTGATTCCTATATAATGGTCATGTTGTGCCAAACAAGAAGTTTTAAGTAGATTCTCATAGTCTTTAATTGCATCTCCAAGCTTTAGATTCTGAAAGTGGTTTTAAGGCACATTGGTAGCTATATTTTGTTTCCAATGATATTTGCCCTGTACATGACTCAAGAGCTACTTGAAGTAGATGGTTACAGAAAAAGAGGTAAAATTTATGAGGATATGTGGGGAAGATGATGGTTAACTCCAGACTTGAACAGGCCAAGATAGTAGTGATCAGGGAATCATCATGCTGAGAGTTGGTTTTACAAAGCAGTGGCTCATGGGAAGAAGCTGCTCAAGTAGAACTTACATCTCACCAATGGAAAACAAAAGGAATGTGGGTGGTTTACCTGAAGGAGCACCGGTTGAATATAATGGACACTCAAACAAGCATTTCAAAATATATTCTCATAGTATTTAATCACATCTG
>OZ038514.1:18521952-18566952 GCA_964036315.1 Acanthosepion esculentum
ATATTTGAAATGGGATTGCCTGTTTTTGCTCTCTGGTGATCTGTGTTCAAACTCCAGTGTCAGTATTGACACTTTATTCTTATATAACAGTTTACATTTTGGATACAAAACCGAGCAGATATAACTTTTCATTTGTTTTATGTTACTTATATGGCAAAATGGAAATACATATAAACACTAACAATCATAGTAATATCTGCAACCTTAGTCAACAAGAAAAGTTAGCAATAATAACATTTCCAGACCCAAAAAATTTTTGAATGAGAGATTGAAAATTATGACTCATTGCATACACACTAAAATGTTCCTTTTGAGTTCATATGAACTGGTATGAAAAGAAAGTATGCACATTTCATTTTACCCCCCACCGATACCAATACCCTTTTTTCTTCTACCTCCCCTTCTATCACACTTTACGTTGTGGGTTTATTTACTTTTAAATAATAAACATTCATTAATTTAAAAAAAAATAAAGCATTAGGAAATCAACTGACAAGAACTGCCTGAAGATACCAAAAAGTTGAAACCAAGGTAGCAGAATTGGCTGATCTCTTAATTTTTCTGGCATCCTGCTCCCACCCCTACACCGTGGAAACTGTTAGATGTAGACGTCTCTTCTACTCCGATAGCTTCATGCCTCGCATATCTCGCCTATGGAACTCCCTTCCCTATTACCATTTCCCTGACAAATACAATCTCCAACGGTTTAAGTGTAGCGTCAATCGACATCTCCAGTTGCCTTGATCTATCCACTTCCCTTCTCCACATCCTTTCATTTTTCATTCCTATCTGCTCTCGCTCCAAATCTTCTGTAACCCCCTTGCCTTGATCGATCCACTGTCTTTCTCTTTCTCCACATCCTCTCCTTTACCACTCCTATCTGCTCTTCCTCCAACCCTTCTTTAACCCCTTGCGTGATAGTGGCCTCCAGCCTTGCTTGGGGTGAAACGCTTAAAAAAAAAAAAAAAAAAAAAAAAAAAAGAAAAAAGCTCTACATTGTAAATTTTTATTTTTTATATGTGTATTGAGCATTTTATAATACTTCTGTTTCCTGGTTTAATTCAACTCAAGACCATTAACTTTTTATTATTATTATATATATATATATATATATATATATATATATATATATATATATATTGTATATATATATATATATATATATATATTGTATATAACAATCATGTGGCCAAGTGGTTTCTGACTATGAGACCCCGGGTTCAAATCTTACCATAGTTAATCTGTTTCAAGAAAGGGACTTCTTGATGTTATTGGTTTGTAGAGGTGATCTCAGTGTGCAGCACCTTTGAAAAGTGACTAAAACCACTCCACAGGTTGAGCCAAACCAAGTGAGCGAAATTCTGTGGATGGAATTATTAAGGAACTATTGATGGTTGTGATAACACAAAGTTATAAGTTATTGAGACAGAGAGGGTTGAAGCATACCTGCCTTGTTCAGACTGCTTATCCCATCAGGTAATGTGCTCTTTAGTTTGAGTTAGTTTGGTTATGGGTCATTTAATGTCAAAAGTTTTGGTAATTTTTATTTTTCCAGCAAATTTTTTAATTTTTACTTTGAAAATGTATTGCTGGTAATTTTTTGTAATGTATTTTTATATTTTCATGTTTTGACATTAGTTTGCGAGGTTCACTATTTGCCCATAGTTGGGACCCTAACAGGTGCTACCACCCTGCGAACAACAGCAATTAAGAGGCTGTTCCACTCTCTTCAAAACCTCCTGATCAGAAGTTTTGCTGCAGGATGTAGTTTGTTATACCCAGGATGGTAGATGCAATATAAACCACAAGTGGGCTCTGTGGGTGTTGAACAAACACAAATGTGCCTGAACAGGCATCTGCAACAGAGATCAGCTTGCCACTCTAGTAGACCGGCTTCTTTGAATATGAGCAGCCAGCCATTGTATATATTATATGTATACATGTGTGATTCTGCTTTTCCACATCACAACCCGGTTGGTAAGCTGATATAAGTAATCATTCCTGTTTCCGAATCATTATTTGATACAACATTTCAATTCAGTTGAACTGAATGTCATTTTGAAATTCTCCAGTGGATACATTCCCATACACTCATAAGAAATGGTCATTTTCTTTTTACTCTGATATTCGGAATTCATTGATGCAAGTGAAACTGATGACTGTAACGTCTTTGGCAATGGCGAGACTGATAAATATGTGTAGAAAAGAATGTTGTACCAATCTCCCATGGTGGATATTGCCTGATCTGAAAATCAATATGCAAAAACTTTGCTTTTACCTAGACTTGAACATTTGAGTTGCAGAAATGAGAAGTGCACAACTACCTTAGCCACCAGAGAAATAAATATAAATTTCTGATTGATTTTTACATTTATTTAAAAATATTACAAAAATCACCACCTGAAAATTGTCAAAGCATTTCGAAACTTAATTTAATTTACAATGATCTTTTATTTATGCATTATAAATACATATGGCTCTCTCTCTTTCCCTCTATCTTGTATTTATGTGTATAATTCCCTCTATATATGTGTATTTACACATAAACATATTTATATCTCACTCACTTGATATGTGTGTGTGTATATATATATATATATATATGTAGATATATATATATATATATATAGATATATATATATATATATATATATATGTAGATATATATATATATATATATATAGATATATATATATATGTAGATATATATATATATATATAGATATATATATATATATATAGATATATATATATATATATATATATATATATATATATATGTAGATATATATATATATATATATATATATATATATATATATATATATGTAGATATATATATATATATATATGTAGATATATATATATATATATATATGTAGATATATATATATATATATGTAGATATATATATATATGTAGATATATGTAGATATATATATATATATATATATGTAGATATATATATATATATATGTAGATATATATATATATGTAGATATATGTAGATATATATATATATGTAGATATATATATATATGTAGATATATATATATATGTAGATATATGTAGATATATATATATATGTAGATATATATATATATGTAGATATATATATATATATATATATATATGTAGATATATATATATATATATATATGTAGATATATATATATATATATATATGTAGATATATATATATATATATATATGTAGATATATATATATATATATATATATGTAGATATATATATATATATATATATGTAGATATATATATATATATATATATGTAGATATATATATATATATATATATGTAGATATATATATATATATATATATGTAGATATATATATATATATATATATATGTAGATATATATATATATATATATATATATATGTAGATATATATATATATATATATATATATATGTAGATATATATATATATATATATGTAGATATATATATATATATATATATATATATATGTAGATATATATATATATATATATATATATATATATATATATATATGTAGATATATATATATATATATATGTAGATATATATATATATATATATATATATGTAGATATATATATATATATATATGTAGATATATATATATATATGTAGATATAGATATATATATATATATATATGTAGATATATATATATATATATGTAGATATATATATATATATATGTAGATATGTAGATATATATATATATATATATATATGTAGATATATATATATATATATGTAGATATATATATATATATATGTAGATATGTAGATATATATATATATATATATATATGTAGATATATATATATATATATATATATGTAGATATATATATATATATATGTAGATATATATATATATATATGTAGATATATATATATATATATATATATATATATGTGTGCGTGTATGTATGTGTGATCAGCAAAAAAGAAATTAAATTCTTGGATACGAGATAAACCTGCTGCCGAAAAATATATATATATATATACATATATGAAGAAATATAGTCTTAAAGTGTGCTATATTTATGGGATAAAGTGCTCAATATCAGAGATAGAGCGTGTGTAAATATAAAAGTGAACATAGAAGTCAACACTTAGAGGCAACAGTCAAGCTTTGACGGTGCAGAGACATACGAAATCGTAGGTATTTACTTACTACACGAACTAAGCAAAATAATAGATAGAAATGAAACAGGACTCTACAGGGATGATGGTCTCATAATCTTAAGAAACTGCAACAAACAAAACGCAGACAAAACTAGAAAAGCAATAATAAAGATTTTCAAAAATAACGGATTCGACATAGATATAAAAACTAACCTAAATGAAGTAGATTTCCTAGATGTTACCTTCAACCTAAGAAAAGGCACATACAGACCATACAGAAAACTCAATCTATATACACACATCTTCCAACCACCCACCTTCTATAATCAAACAGATACCAAAATCGATTAACTGCAGGATTTCCGACAATTCCTTCAATGAATCTATATTTAACAAAGCTAAGACAGAATATAAAACAGTCCTAAAAGATAGCGGATTCCCAGCAACACTCACATAATCACCACAGAACTCAAAAAAGGCCAACAGGAAAAGAAATATCATATGGTTCAACCCACCATACAGCAAAAACGTAAAAACAAATGTAGGAAAAATATTCTTCAAACTCTTACATAAACACTTCCCAGAATCAAGCACCCTACACAAAATATTCAACAAAAACACAGTAAAAATCAGCTACAGTTGCACCGAGAACATGGCACAAATAATAAAAAAGCACAACAGGAAAATTATCAACAAACCACATGAACAAATTAAACCCACATGCAACTGCAGAATAAAGAACGAATGTCCCTTAAATGGTAATTATTTACAAAACAACGTAATATACCAAGCCATGATAAAATCACCAGATAATGAAGAAAAAGTATACATAGGAGTAACTGAAGGACCCTGGAAACAAAGAAATTATGTACACAAAACATCTTTCACAAATAGTAAATATGCAAACAGCACAATGCTTTCTAAGTATATCTGGGAAATTAAAAACAAAATGCACACCACACCAAAAATATCTTGGAAAATAAGGAAAAGATCATCATCCTACAACAACCAATCAAAAATATGCAAACTTTGCTTGGAGGAAAAACTAGCTATCATTACCTTCCCAGACCAATATAAATTATTAAATAAAAGATCCGAGCTCATCTCAAAATGCAGACATGAAAACAAATTTTTACTACGTTACTTAAAAATGGAATAAATAAATAAATAAACAAAATGAGATAAAATAAGCAAAATAAATTAATCCAAATAAATTACCAAATCACACCTGTTAGAATAGATGAAATAGAATAAAAAATAAAAAACAAAATTAATAAATAAAGTAAATAATAAACAAATTAGCATATTAGTTAGACTATAAAAATCAAACCAAAAATCGGACGTAAAAAATAGCTATAACTGTTATATAACGATCAAAAAATGAATAAAAAATAAAAATAGAAAGTAATATACTACGTTACTGAAAAATCAAAAACCAAAAAGAGAAAATATACAGTATAACAAATAAATAATAACAAGTAAAATAAATTGATCTAAATACATCCAAATATATAAATAAACTAACAACCGATACCGACAAACTAGCCGTTAGAAAAAACAAATAAAGATAATCAATCCAAATAATAATGAAGTAATAAACAAATTAAAGACTGTTCCTGCCAAAATAATAGTTAGAACAAACTACAACAATCAACCTCAAAATTGAACAAATAGCTCTAATTATCTTCCCAAACAAAAACAAAACTATTAAATAAGCTATATAAACAAATTTTTACTACGTTAATAAAAATACCGATCAAAATAAAAAAAATAAATCAATATATAAGATAAGAAATAAAAATAAAAATAAAAACAAGCAAAATAATTTAACCCAAATAAATAAATATACAAATAAACGACGGTAAAATAACCGCCAAAATAGACTACCCATAATGTACCACTGACCTGTATATATAAATAGCCGAGAAAAATAACAGCACTCGTGGCCTCACAATTGCATCTTGCATGAAACAGACTGTCGCCTCTAAGTGTTGACTTCTATGTCCACTTTTATATTTTTATATATATATATATATATTATAGTAAAAAAAATAAGTTATTCCAAAATTCACTTGAAGATGAATCAGAACTAATGCTTTTGATTTAATTGTATAATTGAATTTGAAGTACATACAATATATATACATGTGTATGTGTATATATAATTACATAAAACAATTACTTATAATAATTACATAAAATATAATTGCATATAAATTACATAAGAAATCAATAACAACAATATTAATTAAATTTGGACAAGAATAGCCTGACAATTGCATTTAGCACAAAACAGACAGTTGCCTCTGGGTGTTGACTTCAATCTCCACTTATATATATAAGATAGAGAGATTTAATAAGCCTGTTAATAAAAAGCAAACAAAATGAAAACTATAATGGCAATAAGATAGATGATATTTATTATATATTAGCCTTTTGATTAAATTGAAACCTACGTACATCTAATCTATATAATAAATGTGAATGTCACACTTTTTCATCTTTACTCCTAGAGGTTGTAGCCCAACATATCATACCATTTTGGTATCAGGCCATCTCCGTGAGCAAATTACAATCATTCTGAACTGGATCCAGACATGCAATCCTGAAAGTTTGGATTCCCAATTGTTCATTGCTGCAATTGTTTTCAGTGAGTTTTTGCAATAATTTTTTTTGTATGATAACTTGGAAATAAATTTGGCAATAATTGAAATTAATTGTGAAATCCATAAAATAAAAATAAATTTATGGAAAGTAAGGACCTATGTACATCAAATTGTCTTTAAAGTAAGTGGTGAGAGAAGAAATATTGTTGAACTTTTAAAAGGTAAGCTTAAATATTAATGCAATACTTAAATGCAGTGATCAGATTTGAGTTCTTCTGTAGTTTATTGTTGCCTATCGCATCTACTCCCTGCCTACCTATTGAAATGAAGGCCCACTCAAGAGCCCTCCACAGGAGCTAGCTGAAATGCGATCCAATAGTGAGGCTTTTCAACTAGTATATAACAAATATCACCTATCTTATTGCCAATATTGTTATGATTTTGTTAGCTTTTATTCCTCAAATTTTATTAACAGGTTTATTAAATTTAGAAGAGGCACACATTGAACATCTTTTGTTTTAATTATATATATATATATATATATATATATATATATATATTTTTGAATTGGACAAAGTCCGACAATTTATTTAAAGACATTTATGATATGTTTAACGTTCTTTTTTTTATTTGCTTAAATACTTTTAAGATATAAATACTTTATAGATACAAGTATTTAAGCAAATGCTCTGTTTTATAATAAACATTTTATTATAAAACAGAGCATTTGCTTAAATACTTGTATCTAAAAACTAGAATGTTAAACATATCATAAATGTCTTTAAATAAATTGTCGGACTTTGTCCAATTCAAATATATATATATATATATATATATATATATATATAACACTTTATTTCAAAAAGCCACAAAGAATGCTACATAATTATATTTAAAAAAAAAAATAACATGCTCATAATGATTGAAAGGCAGGACATCGAGTGAAATGGAAAGGGATTCCTTATATATATATATATATATATATATATATATATATATATATATATATATATATATATATATAAGGCTCTACTTGACTGAAGAGTGACCTGAGGCAGTGATACTATACTTGAAATATTAATCCTAGGTGGGAACATGTAGAAAGATGTTAGTCCCTTCATTTTTGTGTAGTACTCATGGCTAAAAGCTCTTTCTCTGCATGTTCATTAGGAGCTTAGCAGCAATGGAATAGATTTTGACTGCCGTCAACAAGAGCTGGAATAAAAATTAATCAAAGCTGGCTGTTTGGTTTTATTTAGAATCCACTCATTTCCATCATCAATGAATTGATGACCCCTAGTCGGAAACAATCAGCTAGGTAATGACTCAGCCCAACCCAGACTGAACATGTAGACCATTGCCATTTTGTAGAATGGGATTAACCCAGATAAAAACCTTTTGGAACAATTCCAGCTGGGTAAATTTTGAGAATGCACAAACCTGTCATTATTTCGTCTCTTTGCAGGTATGTAAGCCTGGAAACCTCCAAGTTTTACTGATTTCTGGTTAAGATGACCCAGGTTACAATCCTCTTGGGGCTATCATTCATCTCATTTTATAGGTTTAAATCCATATATTTACCTCCTTCTTGTTCTCAATATATCAATGGCCACTCTCTCATCTTCTAGTATTTCTATCACCTCGTCTCAGCTTGATCCTACCATTCAGCCATCACCTGCACGAATCAATATCCATCCAGTGAATTTGGCCTTTTGAACTTTGGGAGACTCTCTTATTTTGACATGTTTTGTTTTCTTTTGAAAGTCTGTACTTTTTTCATTGTAATTTGAAGAATAAAACTGTAATAGTGATAAACCTCAATGGTCATACTCAGTGTCTATTTATATACAGAGTGTGATAGGTAAATTGTCGTCTAAATGACGCAAAAAGGAAAATAACACTGACATCTCATTTTAGCATATATATTTACCAAAATTACACCAAAATATCTTGAAACACAAAAGAGTGAATTTATTCAATAAAATTCACATTGACTTCAACCACGGTCTCCAGATGACTTCAGAATCTCCAGCAACTCTTCTGAACGGTCTCCTTGTTTAAGTTGGGGAATCCTACCATAATTCTTACTTTCAGTTCATCTTTGGTGTTACAAAGAGTTTTGTTGGGCTCTTGCTGAACTGCGCCCCACACATAATAATCAATGGGGTTGCAGCCTGGGAAGTTAGGTCCCCAGGTATAAGGGGTGATGTGGTTGCAGAAATTCTCTGACTGCTATAACTGGATTCTCCTGCTTGTGTGTCATGGTGCCTGTTGCCAGACTTAGGGTCTTCCAGCAGCCACCCTCTTGACCCAGGGCAGCATTACCTCTTCAAGGCGTGATGTAGGCCTTCAAGTTGAGTCTTTCTGTGGGAAGATGAATGGAGGCATAACGTCATTATCAGTAGTGATCACTCCAAACATCATGATGTTGACTGGATATATCATCCAACTTTTTCTCAATCCTCTGCACTGTCAGATTGACATTCAAACGCTCTGAAATGTTCATATTTGAGCTGCCGGTGTGAATGCCAAGCAGTACATTATGCTGTTTCAAAATTTCTGTCAGAGTGAATTGTGCCATGGTGCTCTTTTATTCATAGACAGTGTTCAACTGATTCTACTATAATGTGCAGTTGACAAAATCAAAAACAAACAATATGCATGTGTGAATTTACCTATCGCACTCTATATACAAGGCCTGAATATTGCATTTAAGCATGAAACAGACTATCGCTACTCGGTGTTGTAAGAGTGATAAAACTCAATGGTCATACTCAGTGTCTATTTATATACAGAGTGTGATGGGTGAATTGTCTAAATCATGCAAAAAGGAAAATAACACTGACATCTCATTTTAACATATATATTTACCAAAATTACACGAAAATATCTTGAAACACAAAAGAGTGAATTTATTCAATAAAATTCATATTGACTTCAACCACGGTCTCCAGATGACTTCAGAATCTCCTGCAACTCTTCTGAACGGTCTCCTTGTTTAAGTTGGTGAATGTTGCTATAATTCTTACTTTCAGTTCATCTTTGGTGTTACAAAGAGTTTTGTTGGGCTCTTGCTGGACTGCGTCCCACACATAATAATCAATGGGGTCACGGTCTGGGAAGCTAGGTCCCCAGGTATAAGCATCTACTTTATATACACAGGGTGTAGCAAAAGTACTTTTACAAACTTTGGAGGCAAGTTCCTTGATACCAAAACAAGGTAAAATGTCCATATAAACATATCTCCAAAAGGGCACTCTTGTACTTCATCCCAGTAACTCATAACAAATGTCCAAAATGTCCTCTTCTTGCTTCTACACACATGCACCTGTTGGATCACTGACTGGTGGACCTTTTCAAATAATCTCTCACGGTGTTGAATTGTTTCGCAGACCCCCATGACACGTTGATGAAGTGTCTCTGCATTATTAATGTCTGCTGTATAAACCAATTGTTCCAGGTTGCACCACCGATAAAAATCCAAAGGATTGAGATCGAGGGAATGTACAGACCATGGAACTGGTTCTCCCCTATCTATCCATCTTTCATGGTAAGTGTCAGCCAGTGCATCATGAACAATGACTAAAATGTACTGGAATCTCATCATGCATGAACCATATACATCTTTGTATTAGCAGGGGAAACATCCCCTAGCATGTTTGGAAGTGTGTTTGAAATAAAATCCCTGTAGACAGCTCCTGTAAGACATGCTGGGAGAACCAGGCAGTCACCTATAATTCCAGCCCACACATTAAACATAAACTGATGCTGATGTCGAGCCTATATTGTACTATGGGGCTTCCAATCTGCTGTCAGATGTTGGTTGAGTAAATGTGTTATTCCATCTCTTCCAAATGTTGCCTCATCCATAAACAAGACGGAAGAGACGAACAACGGTTCGAAAGTGTGTGCAATAAACCATTGCAAAAGTTTTTCCGTGGTGTGTGATCAGCGTGCAAAAGACCTTGCACACGTTGCAAATGATATGGATACAGGAGCTGCTCTTGAAGTACCCTCCATGTGGTACTATGAGATGTATGATTTGTTAGAGCCACTTGATGTGTGCTGATACCTGGATTGTCTCCAACATCCTGTAGAATGCGGCCCTCCTGGTCTGGTGTACAAGCGAATCTTGGTCTTCATCAATCCATAGGAATACATTTGTAAATATTGACAGAATAACAATTCACACTGGGAGAAAAGAAAATATAAAGAGGAGGAAAAAAAGAAACCACAACTAAAATACAAATGAATAAAAACGAGGGGTAAGAAAAAAATATATATTGCTAAAAGAGCCAATGTAAAGGGTTCCTAGTGATTATAAAATGGAAAAAATTCACTTATATATATATCCTAAAAGTCTGAGAAAGAGCAAACAAAATGCTTTTTCTGTCTGCACAGAAATGGTTGATGTAATTTAATAAAAAATGCTTCTAATATGTGTAAGTGCTGACCGAGCTCTTCACAGGACATTAAATGACTCATCACTATATTTTGCCACACACTCCCAATTGTCTAGAAAATGTTCATCAATGACCAAGATCTGAACAGACTGTACAACATGTACTGCAATTAAAAATACCCTGTTTTATATTTACAGGTTGTCCGATCTGGGTTTTGAGTTGTTGATTGGTTTGTCCTACACTGTCAGCTTCACATTGACATTTGAATTTATAAACAACAACTATATTGGAGGTAGGACAAACCATCCTTGACAAATGAGGGAAAAATTGAATTATTCTTGAAGGCAACGTAACTGCCAAAAAAACTTGATGTAAGGCCGAGTTTCTGGCTTTTCCTTTCCAGCCAAGGCAATTTCAAATATAGGCAACACAAGGCAGGACCAAAAACTATCATAGCCACAAAGTATTTTATTTTGCATTCAACTGTGCACTTGATGACATTTTCAGGATACCCATTGTCACTGAAAATGTTATAAATGTTCCCTATTTCTTTATCAAACCTGCAGGGAGAACGCACATTGATAAGACACCAGAAGTGTTGAAACAAAATGGCTATTTTTGTAGTGATTTTATAACATATTTATGTTATAATATTTAAATAAATGATTATATCTGCTCTACTCTGTATTGAGCACTCTTTAAAGAATAATAATTGTTGGTTATTGGAATTTACTCCGTATAAACCAATCCCACACTTGTGTGTGTGTGTGTATATATATATATATATATATATATATATATATATATATATATGTTGTTAAAATTTTGTTTGTTGTCATGTTCTTGAGGATGAAATGGTAGTTGGGTGAGGATGTATTTGGTGACTCCATTTTGTGGCAGTTGTTTGTTATATTATTTACTTTGTTGTCTTCTCAGGGAGAAAAAAATTTCCAAGTGCTGAAAATTTCAAATCATGTCAGAACTTCCATATTATGCTGTGCTTTTAAAAATAAATTTTTCTGTGCCAATAATTCCTTATCACACCAGGATTTCTGTACTGTGTCATGATCACCAATGTGGAGGTTGTTTTTTATATTCAAAATGAATGAGTGAACATTTTGTAAATGTTGTTTTGGATTTGATTTGATTCATTTTCTACGGCTTATCAACATTTTGTTAGGTTAATATTTTTAGATTGTAACAATTTTTTTTTTTTTTTTTTCAGATAATAGTTTAGTGATACATTTCTTACTAATTAACCCATAGCTGAGGGGAGAAGAGGTGGAGTTTTACCTTTTCCGAGGATATTTCCATGTAAGTGAATATAAACAAACTCAACTGAAATTCAAACTCTGCTCTCCAATTAACAATTTTGAGCCATTATCCATTACACCACCTGTACATCAAAGCTTACAGCACCTATTATTTCCAAATAGTAAGCCATCTAGATCCTGATCAAGCTTGATGTTGCTTAACTTTGGTGATTGTTTGGGAACCAGCATTGTTTTAGAATACAAATACAAACTTGTATCCTTGTTTTTGGTAAGATAAAGTTTATAGCTCATATGTTAGAATGGGGAAAGAGAGGAAGAGAGACCCCCCCCACCTTCTTTGTAACAGGCAGAGAAAGTGTGGTGTTGACCAGCCTGTCCTACTTTCTGGCTAAATGGTAGAAAAGACTGAACTGAAAGCTCTATTTGGGAGAGTAGTGGTGTAGGAGAGCAGTGAGTGCATGTGGGATTGTTCTTCACTTTGCTACTGGATCTTTAATCTTTTGTTTTTAATTTATCCAAATATCTGGCTTTATTATCTGATTGACTTTTCCTTAAGAATGCTGTTGTTAGGGTTAATGAGGTGTTAAAGAGATTATAAATAGATGATACTTTTCAGTGGATTTAAAAATATTTTTCTTTTATTTTAATTATTAAACTTTGCTTATTACTATGAGTTTAGTTGATTATTTTTAGTGTTACTACAAGCAGACTTTTGTCACACAATCTCAGATAGCTGATTGCCATGTGAGATTTTTATTATTGTTAATAGAAATATGAAGAATAAACAAAAGGGACAAAGTGATTAGGAAGTTGCATCATTTTCTAAGCATCAAAAATGTCAGAAACCTTTTTTTTTTTTTTAAAGTCATTAAGTATTGGTGATTGAAAGTAACTCAGCACTTTTTTGTATGCATTTGTTTTCCTGTTTTTATCATTAGACATTCACTCTGGAAAAGACACCCAGAACAATTATTACGGAGTGGATGTAGTTTGCAACCAGGACATGTGGCTGAGAGCTTTAGAAGGTTTGTTTTCTTACCTTAAGACCTGAGTTCAAATTTCACTGTGGTCAATTTGTCAGGCAGCTGACTCCTTGTTGTTATTGGCCTGAGATGGTGATCTCTTTGGAAAGTGCCTGAAAACCACATCATGGGTTGCCCAAAGACTTATGACTGAAATTGGTTTGATGAAAGTATTTGTGACCCATCAATATTTTCCCCAGAAAAATATCATTGTAACCGAGGGTTTAATTGTACTGGCCTCGTTCAGACTGTTGATCACACCAGATAATGCATTCTCTACCAGAAACTGTAACTAAGGTTCACTCAGCATAGTTGCAGTTTAAATCACAGGAGGGGTTTGTGATTAATGTGCCCGAGTAGGCCTGAACAACAGGGATTGGTTAGACACCCTAATAGACAGACATATTTGGATACGAGCAGCCAGCAATTACTTAGTTTGCAACCTGCTTATAAAAGAGAGAAATATTTTTCTCTAGTGTGGCAGCTGAAGAATTCTGATCAGGCATTCAACAAATCTGTTTTAAATTTTAACTTTTTCCTTCTTTTAAATCTGTGATCTCCTTAATTCAACAGATTAGCAAGCTTACCTTCTTAAACTTTCTTTTGTTAGAATAGGAAAATCTTATATGACTGCATACATTTATATTTTTCCACCCCAAGCGAGGCAGTAGGAATTTTTCCTGGTTGCATGTCTGCTTGGCAGTGTATAGATTTACTTGATTTTGTTTAGTGGCATATCAATCTCTATAGGTTTTTTTAATGACAAAATCTAAATATTTTGGCCACAATTTTATTCATTCAACTACAAATATCTTGTACAGAATTTTATACTTTCAGGGTAAATGTATGTTTTATAGATATATAGTTTGGTTTGGTTGATTTTGTTTAGCGGCATATCAACATCTCTATGGGTTATTTAATGCTGAAATCTAAATATTTCGAACGCAATTGTTTACCTTCAGCAACAGTTAAAATGTATTGGTCATTTTATTATAAATAGGTATTGTTTGTAATTTCACTAGAAATATGTATTGTTGGTAATTTTTTAAATAAAAATGTGTTGCTGGTAGTTGTTTTTTATTGTTGTACCCAGGACTAGCAGTGTATGGGGTGGAATGAAGAAACCCAAAGCTGAAAATAACTGTTTAACAGCTTTTATTTGTGGTTGAAAAGATAGTGTAAAATAGTGGTATTTTGTGGGATAAAAGTTAGGTTTACCAGTTAACAAAGTTCTCTTGAGATATTTCTTTGATTGTTCCCATGAGAAACAGGAAATCAATGTGTCAATCTGCTAGGATTGGTATGTGTCTTCTGCAGCAAGGGTTGTGAGTAGTTTCTTCTTTGGGTAGGTGTCTTGAAGGGAGATTTCTCTGCTTGTTCCCATGAGGCATAAGAAATCTCAGGTCAAGTTGCCAGGCAGGCCATGTGTCTTCTGCAGCAAGGCTTGTGAGTCTTTCAAGCTGGCCTTGAAGGTAGTAGTCACAGAGGAGGCACGGTGGAGTAATGGATAACGGCTTGGATTGAGGAATCGTAGAGCCGAGTTCGAATTCCAGTCGAATCTGTTACATTCACTTACGTGCTAACACACGAGGTGTGAATCCTGTTCTTCTCCCTCCAACTATGGGTAAATAGCAGGACAGACTGGGTTCTATAGCCTTGGATGGCAACTGGTCTAGGAGAAGGTCAACTCTGAATTCAAAACCATTCGGCGTCTGCACCGGCATCCGGCGGCCTCTTGGTTACTCCTGCCTCTGCGTCTGTGGAAATTCTGCGGCAAGTAAGAGCATATTCCTCCCTCCACTGGGATAGCATGCGAGGTGTGGGGACCGCGGTGAATTCCTTGGAAGGAGCCGGCTTAACCGATCCAGGGTGAATGCCGCAACATACATACATACATAGTAGTCACAGAAAAGGAAGAGTGGGAAAGAGACTGATAGGGCTTGGTCAGCATTTTTATTATTTCTGGGACTTCCATTTGTAACCTGCTGGTTACTTCTGTTGCTGCTGCTGCTGAACTGAGCAAAGTAAGGAAGCCCCTATATGCCACAACAGCCAACAAGCAAGGTAGTAGCTTTACTGCCTTACAGAAACTAAGAGACATGGTGTTACTGGGTGTGGAAGAATTAGAAACATTACTGAGGGATGAGAAAAAAAAGAAGAGTAATCAGGGGGGGACAGTAGATAGTGATTGATACTGCATTTAAATTGACGGGAAAGCATGGAGGTGGAAGGGAGTTCCCTAAGTGAGAAGCGTGAGAAAAGAAACTGTTAGTATAGAACTTATGGTTACATCTAGCGAGCTTAACTGTGAATTGATGAAACCTTGTTGCTATTCTAGTACTTATGTATGTATGTTGCGGCATTCACCCTGGATCGGTTAAGCCGGCTCCTTCCAAGGAATTCACCGCGTCCGGAACGAAGGCCGACCAAGCACAGCGATCCGTCGCCAATGCCGAAACGAGCGACAGCCATTCCTGATTCCAACGGCGGCGAATTCTTGAAACGGAGTAACAAGGGAGATTTGAACTTCACACGCGGTCCCCACACCTCGCGTGCTATCCCAGTGGAGGGAGGAATATGCTCTTACTTGCCGCATAATTTCCACAGACGCAGAGGCAGGAGTAACCAAGAGGCTGCCGGATGCCGGTGCAGACGCCGAATGGTTTTGAATTCAGAGTTGACCTTCTCCTAGACCAGTTGCCATCCAAGGCTATAGAACCCAGTCTGTCCTGCTATTTACCCATAGTTGGAGGGAGAAGAAGAGGATTCACACCTTTCCCAAGGGTGTTAGCACGTAAGTGAATGTAACGGATTCGACTGGAATCGTATTCTAGTACTGCACTTAATAAAGTCTAAGAACCATAATGAAGAGCTTATTTGAACAATTAGCATGAAAGTATTTCCAGAAAAAGCACAGGAAATTTACTGTTTTGTCTTTTAAACAGTTTTAAAGTGCCTTGTACTATGAACCGTGTCCCTTTAGGACATGAACAATCATGGCTCTCCACGACTTCCTATCCTTCATAGCTCTTAACGATTTTTGCTCTTTTACAATCCTTCCTCTTCCCTCTTCTGCCATCCATTTACATAAGCCTGTTACATATATTACTTGCTACTTTTCTCTGTTCCTCTTGCCTTACTATGCCCTGTAAGTGTCAAATTTTCTAACCCCTCTTTCCTCATTATGTGTCCTAGAAATTTCAACTGTCTCCTTCTAATTCTAACTATAAGTGTTGTTTTTGTTTTCATTTTCCTTTAAAATTCCTTGTTGCATACATGTTCTGCCTATGGTATTCTCAGCATCCTTCTGTAGAACAATATCTCTATTGCCTGAAGTCTCTCCTTCTGTAAGGAGATTAACCAACAGTCACTACCATGCTGAGGAACTGATATTCGGTAGCAATTCAGCACAACCTGAAATCTCCAGGAACAATGTGGGGTAGACTAAAGTTGGGGATCAGATTATATGACACCTAAACTATATACTTAAACCCCCTTTTCTTAGGCTGTGGACATGTATATGATAGAAAGTAAATCAATTTAGGATTGCTCTCATATAATTCATGAGTATGAAACAGGTTACTCCATTTTGTGTCCATATTTTTGTAAACAATATTAATATTAGCTGTTTCCTTATAAGGAAACATTTGGCATTCAATGATGGGGCAGTCAGTATTGTTGCCTGTTGAAATTTATAAAATCTTTCTCTTAAAACAATTTTTCACAAATATATGTTTCTTAACCCTAGAACACTAACCATCAATTAAAGTTACACCACTACTAACCATCGGTATATCATACCTGATTTTGAAAAAAAAAAAAAAAATATTAAATATAAATATTTATTTAAAATATTTTACATACAGGCATTTCAAACTTTGTATTTTGAGTTAACATTAATAGGAACTGAAAAACATATTTAGGTAAGAAAATCAGGTACTGAAAATTGTAATTAAAAATATGAAAATTTGCGCTGGGTACTATATACCCATGGTTAGTGTTCTAGGGTTAAGCCCAGTTGCTTATATTGCTCCTTCCAGTATTGACAGGAGTTTCCTTCTTAATCCTGTATTTGAAGTAGTGTGGAATGTCATCATCATGATTATGTCATTATTTTTTCTCTGAGTTACATGTGATATTCATTTTAGCTGTTGTTGCTGTTGGTAGTCCTCAAGAGGTATTGTTTCTGTTATCTGGTACAAATCTTTGTGATTCTCTAGTGTAAAATTTTCAACTCTTTCTTGCCGATCTTAAGCACAAGTGACCTTTTTGCTTCCATTTTCTCTCAAACTTTTGTTGCTAAAATGTTTAGTTCATGGTATTTTCAGAATCTTTCTGGAGAAACACTTTCCTTCAAGTTTCTTCTTCATCTGTGAGGAAATTGTCCAGCATTCCCTATCCATATAGAGAGTCCAATATTACATGACTGTCCAATGCTCTTATGTTTTTTTTCCAATGAAGCCTTCCTGTCTTCTGATATATATCAATTGCTGTACATGCTTCATTCATTGCCATATAGGAGAACTGTTAAAACACTTCCAAGATATTTCAGTTTTTGTAAATGCTTGATTCACTGCCATAGAGGAGGACTGTTATATTTTTGTATTTGCTTGATTTTGATGCCTCTGATTCATAGTTTCCATCTTGGGTGTCTTCCTTTTGCTGCTATCCATATATTTTGTCTTCTTACAACTGATGTTTAGTCCTTTCTTCTTGCTTTCCTTTATAGGATTTCCTGTAGTTTCCTTCATCTATCTGCTATCAACACTTGTATCACCTGCATATCTTATGTTGTTAAGATTGTAGCAGTCAATAATGAATCCTGGTAGAATTACCACACTGTAAAAGTTTAATAAGTCTCGTGAGAAGACACATCCTTGTCTTATGCCCCTTTCTATTTTTTGTGTATTGACTGAATTCATTTTCTCTCTGGATGCAGGCAGTTTGTTCCCCATGAAATTTAAACTAGTTTAAAAATGAATTGTAAATATGCTTTTTTTTTTTTTTTTTTTTTTTTTTTTTTTTACAGTAAGGTGCACCCTGTAAAAGGCCTGGAGGCCACTTGAAGTAGAGGGTTAAATTAAGGGGTAGTTTGTATGGATAGGAGGGGAAGATAACAGTTAACTCTAGACTTGAACAGGTTAAGATTGTAATGATTGGGGAAACATCCTCTTCGAGGTCTGTTCCACAGAGCAGTGGTTTGCTGAAAGAAGCTGTTTTGGGTGGAATTATTTGCTGAAGGAGTGTTGGTGGTTTGCTACAATGTAAGTGATAAAGTAGGGTCAAGTTGTGAAGGTTACACCTGGTAGAACCAAGGAATGCAGTTCATCCAAGCACTTTCCATGGAAGTAGCAATAGAGCAATGAGAGGGTTGCCACATCTCACCTGTGAGAGAGAAGTTGGAGGATGGAAAATAATTCATCTCCAGCAAGGAGTTGGAGATGGTTTTTAACTATTAAGACTGGAAAGTGAGGCCTGGGCAGCTCCTGCACAAATATGGTAACTGTTTGGCCTGATCTGGCTCTTATAAAGGTAGAGTATAGCATAGGGAGTCAGGTAATTACTGGAGCGGTACAGAGAGTTTGATCATTTTACTTGCCTATTTAGTTTCAATGTTTATTCACATCATCCTTAGAATTTAATGAATTTACTTTCTTATTTGTTGTGATGTCGATTTTAATAAATGCCATTTTTGTGGCATTGTTAATTAAAAGAGGGGAAATTTACTATTTGGTTAAATTATCTCTTCAGACTACAAGAAGAATGTTTTTCAGTCTAACTGTGGATCACTTTCCATAGGTGTGTGTGTGTGTGTGTACTTGAAGCTGTTAGGAGGAAAATATAATTATTTGGAGCAGGTGGCTGCTGCCAATTATGAGTAAAACAAAATCTTTTCTCCTTTTTTTCTTGTGCTTTGATATTTGGCCAAACAAGAATGGCTGTGCATAATTGATAATCTTTTCATTCATAGATGGAAATATAGTAAAAAGATTATTAACACAGGTTTGGGGTCTGAAAATAATGTGCAAATGTTTTCTTGCTCTTGGCTTTTATGTTTGCTCACATTTCTGTGTACTATTTCTATTGTAAGTTATAATATATTGGTTAATTGGTAAGTGTGTGTGTGTGTGTGTGTGTATATATATATATATATATATATATATATATATATATATATATATATATTAGTTAATTGGTAAGTATGTATATATATTATAAATATTTTTTATCATATATGGGTTAATTGGTAAGTATATATATATATATACTTAACAATTAACCAATATATTATATATATTTATAATGGTTAATTGGTAGGAATATATATATATATATATATATATCTATATACACTTAACAATTAACCATTAACCAATATATTATATATATTTATAATATATTGGTTAATTGGTAGGAATATATATATATATATATATATATATATATATATACATATATACACTTAACAATTAACCATTAACCAATATATTATATATATTTATAATATATTGGTTAATTGGTAGGAATATATATATATATATATATACACACACACACAAGTTGCGATGGGTAAATTGTCGCCATTGTATATTCTTAATTTCGTGCATGCGTGTTGTTTGTTTTTGATTTTGTTGACTGTACAATATATACAATATTTTTCTCAATGTCTGTGAGAAAAAGAGCACTATAACACAATTCACTCTCCCAGAACTTTGGAAACAGTGTTCTATACTGCTTGGCATTCATACTAGAAGTGCCAAAACAAAGATTTCAGGGTGTTTGTCAATCTGAGCACATTGCAGAGGATTTGGAAAGAGTTGGATAATATATCCAGTCAACATCATGATGTTTGGAGAGATCACTAGTGATGGTAATGTTATAATTCCATTCATCTTCCCACAGGGTCTCAGACTTAACATGGAGGCCTACATCAAGTTCCTTGAGGAGCTAGTGCTTCCCTGGGTCATGAGGGTAACTTCTGGAAGGTTCCATATCTGGCAACAGGATTCTGCATCATGCCACACAAACAGAAGGGCTGAGTCATGGGTGTCAGACAATTTCTGTGACCACATCATCTCTTACATCTGGCCACATAATTCCCCAGACTGCAATCCCCTTGATTGTATAGGGTGCAGTTGAGAGAGAGACCAACAAAAATCTTTGTAACATGAAAGATAAATAGAAGTCAAGGATTATGGCAGCATTCATCAACTGAAAAAAGGAGACAGCCTGGAATAGTTGCAGGAGATTCCAAAGTTGTCTGGAGGCCATGGTTGAAGCCAGTGGTGATTTTATTGAATAAATTTAGTCTTTACTAATTCAAGATATTTTTGTGTAATTTTGGTAAATATATCTGTTAAAGTGAGATGTTGGCATTATTTTCATTTTTGTGTAAGTTTAACAACAATTCATCCATTGCACCTGTGTGTGTGTGTGTGTGTGTGTGTGTGTATATATATATATATATATATATTAATACATGTCTCATTAAATAATATAGATAAGCGTTGTCTATATATTTTATGTAAGTTTTTTTCATATAGTCTGATAATCTTAATAACATTATCATTAAATAATGAAAGAAAATCACAATATTGATACATACTTTTTTTTTTTATTTAATCCAATCTGAGCTTTCGGCTTACATAAGCCATTATCAAAGATGACAATTACACAATATATTTATGCAATACACGAACAAGAAATTGATGATAGTATTATTTGTTTACATGGATGATTTCCAAGCAACGATAAACACGTGCATATAAAATATATATATATATATACACACACACACACACACACACAGGTGCAATGGATGAATTGTGTGTGTGTATATATATATATATATATATACACACACACACACACAGGTGCAATGGATGAATTGTTGTTAAACTTACACAAAAATGAAAATAATGCCAACATCTCACATATATATATATATATATATCAAGGCTATCCATAACTACATTAAGTAAAGCCAGTAGGTGGTGACTGGGGGTTAATGAAGAACATGTTTGTTGTTGGAACTGAATTAAGAAATTAATTTTGTTTAAAAGAAATTTTTATGTTTTGCTATTGGATTAACCTAAGTTTATTTATTTAAGATACTGAAGTATAATGTTTATTTATTTTATTTGAACATTGCATATTTTATCTTTAAACAAACTTTTTGATGCAAAATTCACAAGTGTCAGTAAGAATTTACCATTCTTACTTATATAATGTACTTCATATAAGAATTCTCTATATGTAATGATTCAGGTACTTGCCATGATGCCTTCAAAAATGCCTAGGTATTTACTGACTTTTAAAGGATAGATATTTATCAAGGTCTCCCAGATTAGACAGGATGTGACACAAGGTCAGGTTTAACGTGGGGAACACAAGCGCATGCACTTGGGCCGCTAGTCTAAAACTTACCCATTTCCTGCAAACACAGGGAAGGAGCACTTTGCTTGTTTTTTCTACTCAGCTGAGTCTCTATACATAGACAGACCCCTGACTGAGTTACCCAGAGGTCTTCTCAGTCGCAAATCAGACAGTGAACTGACTGACTCGAAATGACTACCAGTCTTACTTCGAACCTGGAGCTCTTTATAGTAACGGACTCTAGTCACCAAAGGTGTACTTTTTACTCCACAACAGTATAAAATTACTTTTTTATGATTGGTTTTCTTTAACATAACAGGTATTTTTTTTTCTTTAACATAACAGGTATTTTTTTTTCTTTAAAAGTATGTTGAATTTTTTTGTCCTTCATAAATAAATAGAAGACATTCAAAAATAAAAATGTTATATTTTTTATTTTACTGCAAAATGAAAAATGACTCTTATTAAAAAATTTATCGCATAAAGTTAATGTCAAAAATCAAATTCAGTAATAAATTTAATATTTTACAATTATCCTTAGTTAAAAATATACCACATTAATGTAAGAGACGATATTGTCTTGTCACAGGAAGTTAATGTAAAAATTTTTCTTTATACTTTTATTCTTATTCTATAATAAAGAATATTTTGATTATACAATTCATTTTTTAATGAATAATTTGTGTTTACTTTATAACATGTGAAGTATGTTACTGTCTTGTTAGAAAACAAGAAAATGAATGTAACTCTTTGCACAGCAAAATTTCCTATTTTACTATACAGAAATTTGCCAATTTGAAAAAATTGAATAAAAATTTAATTTAACATCCTGTTTGTTATTATTCTTCATAACAACAAATATATTGACTTAAAACTTTAAAAAAAATAATTATTTACTGGCATTTAAAAAATGTATGTTGAATTTTACTAGCATTGTTGTTAAAAATGTAAAACAAAATTAACTAGTTTAATATTTTTACAGTAAATTTAAAAAAAAATATTAATTATTAATTTTGGTTAGATAATTGTATTTTATGAAGGAGGAGGTGAGTAATCTGCCCCCCCCTACAATTATCCAAAATTTAATTTTCCAAACTCTAAAATTCAAATGTCTGAATCCCAAATTCCATCAGCCTGGTATTTCTTAATTCATTTTAGTCTCTAAAAGATTCTCACATTCATATAAACTTTGAATTTTAAATTCTGAAACCTAAATTCAGAAATCCAAATTCTCCAGACCTCAGAATATAAATTTCATACACTTTTTAGAAGCACCATGTAATTTTTACAAAATAATAGTTTAGTTAATATTTTTTAATTTCATTAACCCCGAACCTTTCTAAAAACGGTTAAAAAGTCCTGTGTAGCAGGTTGTCATGGTAACTATGATGATCAAAATAAGGTTTTGCCTTCTCCAGGATCAGAATGAGTGAGAATGATGGTTGAAGGCTATACCTTGAGACAACACCCTTGACAAACCAAATACTGTTGTTTGTGAAAGATATTTTTCATCTGATTCTGACACCATGATTTTTAGAGGAAAAATATGCCGCAAAAATCCAACATCAGTATTTGATCATTTGTCATCAAATGTCTTACCTGGTCCTCAACCCCAAACAAGAACAACAAATAAAACCTCTGCTTCTGTGTAAAATGTGCAAAATAGTGATTTGGTACAGTTTCTAGAAAAGGACAACATCCTCTTTTGAAAATTTGTATCAGAATATTGATCAGTAAGATTTTGTGTCAGAAGTTACATACTATAACTCAAACAATCAGATATTCAATCAATCTACTGATTTTATTTTCACTGGAGTTATTCCAATGTTTTTAATTAAAATTTTTGAAAACTTGAGATTTGAATGTTACCATGATGGAATAAATACAACAATTTTTTCTCTTTCTAAAAGTCGAATATCAATGTTTCAGCACTGGTCACAAGTCAATGAACCAATTCGTTGTCTTAGTAACTTAAAATCTAGTAATAAAAAAATAAAAGAACATATGTCACCGCAAAGAATTAAGACAACACATTATGGTTTTGATATCCTTATCAGGGTATTTGAATATTTTGTTACATATCGGTCATTATATAACAAACTTCAGGTTGATTTTAAGTTACCCACTGTGAGAACATTATCGGCTTTGGCAGTAAAAGTTTCAGAATTAGATGACTTTGATTTTATTGGTGATATTTTTAGTAAAATTTCTGAAAATCAGAAAAAATGTATTCTTTTAGTAGATGAAGTGTATGTCAAAGTAGTACTACAATATCATGCAGGAAACTTATTTTGGTTTGGCTGAAAATTTGGAGGGATTATCAAAAACAGTATTGGGCATCATGGTAAAATGCTTAAATGGTGGACCAAATATTTTACTTAAAATGATCCCAGTTGCAAAATCAGAGACAACTTTTTTATATGAAATTTTTTATATATTGTTGATGTAATCAAACAAATGGTCAAGTAATTTCAGTTGTGTGTGACAACAGGATCCATCAATCTTTTTTAAAAAAAATTAACACTGCTTTTAATAAGCCTTGGATAGCTAAAAATTGCTTGTACTTACTTTCTTGATTATGTCCACCTTTTTAAAAATATTTGGAATAATTGGATTACTGAACTGATTTCTGATTGGCTGTTTTATTCTGAAGGAAAAAAGATGATCAAACTGTAGCTGCCATTAAAACACAGCCATTATTAAATGGGGAGGATACTTCAGACAGTTAATTCCATTGAAAAAGTCTTTAAATTTTGGAAAATTTTCTCTGACAAAGAAATATATGCTCGCACTAAGGAAAATGAACAACTGAAAAAAATTAGATATCAGATTTAGATGATGAACATCTGTTATTTCTTTCTAATTTTGGGAAAATGAAATCACTAACAAGAGATATTAACTTAGCCATTGAACATACATGCAATGGCTTAATTGATGTTTGCAGATATTTGCTAAACAGTGGGTTTAATTTTGTTATGCTTGATGAATTTACCACAGACTATTTAGAAAATTAATTTGAAAAATTAAGACAAAGTTCAGGTGGTGCATATTTTATAACAGTTCAAAATGTTATTGAAAAATTTCATATTGAAAAACTTAAGCTACTTCTTAAATTAAATGCTGATGTCAAAGACTACAACTTTCATCCAGGCCATAATTGCTCAAAATGTGGACATTTGCTGGATGAAATGGGATGCCAAACATTTGAAAACTTACTAGACCTTGAAATGAGAATCCCTAAAGATATTAAAATTTTTGTATAAAGCAGGTTATGTTATAAGAAAAGATTGTCCTACAGAAGAGGAAATATTTAATAATACTAGATTTATTTTCAAGAATATGGAGATTTTTTGAAAGAAATAGATTGTGGTAATTTAAAAATTCTACTGGATACCACAGTTCAGTGGGTGTTTTTCTGTTTTATAATGTTTGGTGTTGTTAAATTGAAAACTTGCTGAATTTCTTTGACAAAAATCTTTGTTAGTTTCTGATAAGAATCCCTTAAATATGAAAAGAGAGCATGGGATTACATTGTGTTATGGTGAAACACACCTAGTCTATAGATAATAGACTCTCCCACCTAATGGTGAAACACGCCTAGTCTATAGATAATAGACTCTCCCACCTAATGGCGAAACACGCCTAGTCTATAGATAATAGACTCTCCCACCTAATGGCGAAACACGCCTAGTCTATAGATAATAGACTCTCCCACCTAATGGCGAAACACGCCTAGTCTATAGATAATAGACTCTCCCATCTAATATAAGTAGGAGTCAGTGAGGGGAGTCGAATATGAAAGTAGTCAGCTACCACAACTAGATTACTCTGCGTAATACTTATAACAAGTTCCTAATGTTTTTGTACATTGAACCTATTTAGGACCGAATTTAGTCCAAATACAGTTTCCATTGCGGAAAGTAACTCTACAACATATTGTCAAATATATTTTTCAAAAATTAGTTTGATTCACTTAAAACAACTCGGGAAGCAGCACTAAAAGTTTTGAAATTATCTTAAAATATTATTTATAAGATAATAATGTTTATACAGTTCTTTTTAAGACTACACGATCAGTATTAAAAATTCAATTTTTCAAGTAGTAAAAATATTTACCAGATATTTTTTATTTTCAATTTCCCTCCTTTTTACATATATTTAATTGGTTAACTCCCCAAAATACCATGTTAATTAATTTTGTGTTCTTGATTATAATTATTAAAACTGTGTATACTGGTAATATCTATTATTGTATCATAATGAAATAAGTATTTTTTCATTTTCTGTGGAACAAATTGTACATGTAAGAGAAATCACAATACATTTTGTAAAGATTATCAAAATTATTGTTTCTCTAAAATTCACATTTTTGTTAAAAATATTTTCATACACAATTTTGTATAATGTTGAAAATGATTTATTATACAATTTTATATTTTCTGTAATCAATTGGTATAAACAAATTAACTTATTATTTTTACAATGTCAGCAAAAATACCTAATTATGGTGAGTAAAGTGATTTTTGTGCATTTAGTTATTTTATGGTAGAGAAGGTTATTTTTGTTCTTTCTTTGTACAATTACCTTTATGGAAATAAGTCAATAATTGTAAACTACTTTCTAATATTATGTATAGTTACTAATTAACTAATTATTGGACATTACTAACAAGTTCTTTGCTAAAAATATTCTCTGAAATTGTTATTTAGTAGTAATTTAGATTTCCACATATCCCAAGACGTGAACCCCAGTTGCATGGTTGCCAGGCTTGAATTATGGGTTGTCTTGAGAAAATATGCATACTCCAACAGGAATTAAACCTGTATCCTACATCGAACCATAATATTGCCTGATGTGCTATACAATTTTAGCTACAAAGTCTGGTTAGCTAAAATAGTATAGCACGTCAGGGTATCTGATAGTTCTGTGTAGGATAGAGGTTTGATTCCGGTCGGAAGAGACATATTTTTTATGAAATTTCTCAGACATTCAGGCTGGTAAATGTTGTTAATATTGTTTATTATAAACAGAGCATTTAATTAAACATTTATGTCAATATAAATAATGTATAACAATAAAATATATTAAAATAATTGTTGGACTTTGTCCATTTCAAAATATATATATATATATATATATATATATATATATATATATATATATATATATATATATAAGCAAATATGTGGATGTAGATCAGATGGTATGATGAAAAATATGGAAAAGACGAAGCAAAATCCGAATATGCAAGTTTACGGTTTTAATTTTGTTTTATATTAAAACAGTAAACTTGCATATTCGGATTTTGCTTTGTCTTTTCCATATTTTTCATCATATATATATATATATATATATATATATATATATATATATATATATATATAATATAATGTGTGGTGGTCTCTCCTTGTATTTGATGTATGGGGTTCAAGCAGCTCAGTTCCTAGGAACTGACAGCCAGACACCTGCACATATGTTTTGATTATAGTGGTGAAAGTTTTGTGCAGAACCAACCACACTTTTTGAAGGGCTGAATACAGAGACCTGGTGCACTACATGCCAGAAGGTCTGCAAACAACCCCCCACAGGTTTTGACTTCAGAGTTGTCTTCCTAGATCGATTGCTATGCAAGGCTATAGAACCCAGTCTGTCCTGCTATTTACCCATAGCTGGGAGGAGAAGAAGAGGATTCATACCTTTCCCAAGAGTATTAGCCTGTAAGTGAATGTAATGGATTCAAATTGAATTTGAACTCGGCTCTCTGATTCCTTAATCCGAGCTGCTATCCACTACTCTACTGTGCTTTCTCATATATATATATATATATATATATATATATATATATATATATATATATATATATATATATATATAAGTATGAATGAAAATATAGTGTCTGTTTGGGGGAAATATGTAAATTTCCCATCTATAAATTGTTCCACGTATATAACACACAATTACATTTATAAGTTTAACTTGGTGTTTGATTTAGATTAATTTTCAGATGGTAAACACCCGTATATGTTTAAATAATGTGTATTATGTAGCGGTTTTTCAATGCTATTTGATTAAAACTGATTGTTTTCTTTGTAAAAAGAAAAATCTGCCACAAAATGTCTCACCTGTCAAGGAACATTGCAATTTTACTAGAGGTCAACAGGACTTCATGGAATACCCTGTGAACAATGAGTTACTAGATTTGGCTAGTAAGAAGCAATAAAACATACCCAGCCTTACTACTGGGTATATTTTATTGTCATACCCAATACTAACCATTATTTGAACCAAGACGTCAGTTATTGTAGAAAACATTGTCCCAAGACCATTGAAGAATGATATTATGTCCCATAGCCAAATAAGTTATGTTTCCATCTCTTTCAGGTACACTGTAAAGTACCACTTTCAAAGGAGACTGTATGATCTAGTCTGTTAGTAAGTATTTTACAAATTGGTAGTGATTCTGTAATGGTGTCGGGTGTGTCCTGTTGACCATTAGTGAAATTGCAATGTTCCTTGACAGGTGTGACATTTTGTGGCAGTTTTCTTTTTACATATTTGTTTGTGAGGTTTCCTGGTTTGTTTTGGCAAGTTAATGCACCACTCCATAATGTGCTGGTGACAAGAAACAAATTCCAGTAACATGCTCACTGGATTTAAATCTCATTGAGCATGTTTTGGACATGTTCTAGACATCATTAAATTCCTTGCAGCCAGAACAAACAAAGACAACTTGAAGACAGCTTTAGAACAAGCCTTGATAGATGCATACAATGTCAGATTGTATCATGTAAGTCAATGTTTCCCCAATCAAACTGGTATTAGCCAACTGATGCATACAAAAGTTTCAGGATTTATTTGCATTAAATATTAATATAAATCTCTACTAGACATAAAGTGGGGGATCGTTTTTCTATTGTTACTAAGTCATAGAGTAATCCATTTAGGAATTAATCAACTGTTAGATTGTATTATGCAAGTCAATATTTGCTCACTCAAATTGGTATTAACCAACTGATGTAGGCAAAAACTTTCAGGACATATTTACATTAAATATTAAGATAAATTTCGAGTGGACAAAAAGTGTGGGTTCTATTTTTTTATTGTTAAGTAATAAACTGATCCCCTATATAAAGCTTGGAATTGTTAATCAGGAACCTAAGTTCCAATTCCAGTCGGGTTTGTTATGTTCATTTACATGCAAATACTCTTGGGAAAGGTGTGAATCCACATCTTCTCCCAGCTATGGGTTAATTAGTAAGACTTGAATCGCTAAATCATTATCTCCCTTAAAAAATAATACTTGCAATCAGAAAATATTTTCTGGCTTTAAATAACCTGCAAGGGGTTGATAAGCTATAAGAAACAAATCAATCATGATTATGCAAGTCAATTGTTTCCCAATCAAACTGGTATTAACCATTTGATGTAGGCAAAATTGTCAGTATTTAAATCTCATTGAGCATGTTGCCAGATGTAGTTTATCATCATATGCCTGACTATGATATGCATGATTATATACTAATAATAAATAATGTGGATGAAAAAAAAGGCATTTAAAAATTATTGTATTCATATATTTTTATACCTGGGCAGAATATTTACTGAAAATGCCAAACTGGACAGAGAAATTGAGACCAGATATCAGAAAGCCAACACAGTCAGTTATCAACTTGCTAATCTTCTAAAACATCCTAGCATTTCTATGAGCACCAAGGTAAATGTCATCAATGCCATTTTCCTACCAATGCTGACATACCAGTGCCAGACATGGCCCCTAACAAAAACTCTTGAGGAAAAACTGATCACTTGTGAGATGAAATTCCTGAGGAAAGCCGTGAACAAAACCAGGCAAGACAAGATCAATAAGAGGTGTGGTAGGAGCAATACCAATCCTATAACACCTTGAACAACATTTGATCAAGTGATTTGGACACTATCAACCAACCAGCCTTACAAGCATATAGCCTCAGGTAATCTGGCTGGAGAACGAGAGGCAGACCAAGGAGATGCTGCAGTGACTCAGTAGCAGACACTCTCAGATCCCATGAGATATCTCTCTTCCAGGCCACTTGCTTTGCTACTGACACACACCAGTGTCTCCTTGTGACGTCTAAAAGCACAAATAGAAGGAAAATACTTAAAAAAACAGAAACTAATGTTTTGGGTAGAAATAAAACCCGAATGTTTGTATGGCCAGTCCTCTGGCAGAGCTCCTCATTAGACACAAGATTGAACGAGTGCACTACCTCAATGTTTCCGAGGGGCATGAGACTTGAAGCTATGGATGCTGGAGGTGAAGGTTTTGCTGAGAGGCCATGTCTTGGTGCTGTATAGTAGCTCAGGGAGGATGAGGACATCGCAAACTTGTGGCTTGGCGTGCCGGGAGATGTCGTGACACTTCCGTAATGATCTTCAGAAGTCTCTCATGACACCCGCAGCCAGCCCCACCCAAGATTTCAACTTCTAACATTCTTATTTAATAATCCTCTCCTGTCTCAATCAGTTTTGATCAAATTATCAGTCTTTTGTCCCTTATTCCAAAGACACAGGTGTTTCCTTAACCAATTAACACATCTGATGACCTATTTGCTTTTTCTATGCAGTTGTCTTGACTACCACCAAACACTGCAAATTGACTAATTAAGGTATTTGTGAGTTGACTATCTTATATTGCCATGGAATACAAATAACTAATTTTATATAGAAATCCTTTTATGCTGGTATAATTAGAACAGCCAATAATTTTACAGCCATTGTTTACTTTCATGAAAGGATTATCTGTTAGTTTTTAACTGGGCAAATATTTTAAATGTAACTTTTGATACAAATATTTAGGTTCTTTTAAAGAGAATTTGAGCATTTTTACATTATTTTTAATAATTTAAAAGATGAGTCTTCACCTGAATTTCTGGCATGAGGAGTTATGATTATTTACACTATTTCTATTCGGACTATTGTCCCCATCTTTGTTGTTGTTATTACAAAGTTTTGTCCATTGTGATGCCCGGAAGGCAGAATGGATGAAATGATGGGATAACAGCAAAATGAGGACAACAGTTTGAATGTAAGTCGTGTAAATAATGAGATGAATCTATATTTATGAAGTTCTCTGCAAGTGGAGATATTTGTTTTGACCAAGTCAAGATTGGCACAAGACACATTCATGGACTATTCAATGAGGAATGAGTTTGGTAGAATTGGCTAGTAAGAGTTGATATTTGTTGAACTAAACCAAGATTGGGACAAGCCACATTCATGGTGATCCAATAAGGAATGAGTTCATGAGATTTGGCTTGTAAATGGGAGATATTTGTTGGATTAAGCCATCATTGGCACAAGGCCACATTTATAGAGCACTCAGAAATTAATTCACTAGCTATAATAAATAAGGGGAGATATTTGTGATAATAAACAGAATTAGTTATTAGATTTGGCTAGTAAGAAGCAATGTTTATTGGACTAAACAAAGATTAGCACAAGGTCCTTTTCATGGAGCTCCCAGTGAGGAATGAATTTACTAGATTTGGCTTGTAATGGAGAGATAATTGTTGGATTAAGGCAAGATTGGCACAAGGCCACTTTCATGGAGCTCCCAGTGAGGGTGTAATATACTATCAATGACTTGCATGACTTATGTTATTTTTTATCTTGATGAAATTTGTGCAAGTTAAATTTTCTGAATTCATATTTCTGTTTTGACTTTTATTAAAATCATATAATGACACTAACAGTTGTTCTTTCAGGATATACGTAATCATGGCTCTCTACAACTGCCTTTTGTTTTTATAAAGTAAAGTGAGAATTGTATAATTGTTTTGGGGAAAGTTAGTAGCATATTTCTCATTACCTTCTGCCTAGTTTTAAATTCAGTTTTGCCTTTCTAGACTAGTTACCTACCAAGGTTAGATGACCAACTCTGCCTTACTATTTTACCTTTTGAAAGGGCAAAGAGATTGATTCTTGCTTTTCCCAAAGGCATTAGTGCAAAGACAACATAAACTGTTTCAGTCAGAATTTGGACATTCCTGCATCAAAGCATCATTAAACCAACTGCACATTCCTAGCTTCTATTAAAAAAAGATTTCGACTGATTTCATACATTCATACTTTATCTGTGCTATTTGTAGAGTTTTCAACAACATCCTATGGTGCTTGTCCCTTTCTTCATTAATTAGCATGATCATTGTGCACTGTCAAGCCTCATAAACAATGGACTATTCCATTTTAGTTGTGTGGAAAGAGATGAAAAAACAGTAGTTGATTGCAGTTAGAAAATGAGAGAAAGAAGAGAAAATAGAATTAGAGAGAATCAGATGAAGCGGACAAGAACAGATACTACACGGGATTTACTTGACCTCCCACAGGGCCAGGTTGTGACACAAGGTCGGAGTTTAACGTGGGAAGGGAGGGGGAATGGACCCGAGTTTTCACCTGGGTCGCAGTGCTTTGGCTTTAGCTAGTCATAGCTGGTCTTGGCTGGTCTTAGCTGGTCATAGCTTGTCAGAGCTGGTCATACGTAGCCACGATACTACCAGCGCAGGGACGAATCCCTGCCGCCGGCCTGTATCGGAGGAAGAATCCCGGCCCCATAGGCGATCATTCAGTGAGTAATCTGCGAACAGATACTACACTTTGATCTTAGCCAAAAGGCTGAGAAATGATTGTATTTTCTTGCTGCCCCATATTGGCAAGATCTGACATAGTTGGATAGTTCAAAATAGCCCAGCCCCTGCAACTGTCAGTTGGGCTGGCATTGGTATTACTACTTTAGTGCAGTGAGAAAGGTACTAGCACGGGCAGCTCTTTTTTGAGAAGGGCATCTCTCAATTATATTTTCAGTTTCACTATGTCTGCAAGCAGAGACACAAATGAGAGATGAAATGTATTTTATCCAGCCACAAGCAGATACTACACTTTGATCCCACCAAAAGGACAAGTTGTGTTTGTGACTATGATAACAGTGTCATTTTTCAGACTCACAGTATGGAGTAAGATAATTACTAAAAATCTAGTTACACATAAATAAGATAACATCGTCTGCTGAATTATTTTAAAAGCATTATTAAGAGGAATATTTACAAGACAGAATTTGGCTAGAAAGAAAGGAAGTGTTTAACAGCTGTTTCAGGGAAATAGAAAGAATTGTAAATTTCAAATCTTTCCATTTGTACCCACTTCTTAAAATAACAACCAGCATTCATATTCATGATTGTTATTGCAATATTTTATTAAAGTTGTTAAGCTCAAATATTTGATGATGTGATAGAGGGCTTTCTACAAATATTTTATTGTCAAGACCTCGGCATAGCTTATTCAGTCATTAACTTAAGAATTAAAATTCATCAGGAGATAATGTAGAAAAACCATAAAATTTTCATGGGTCATTCTAGTTAATAAAAATTTACAATCCATTTTTGGTAAATAAACTTTTAAATCCTTCAAAGATTATGAGAACTATTTCAAGGCTCATCATCACAGGCAAGCAGAACCTGACTCTCTGGATATGTGATTATGAAGTCTGTAAATTTATTTATCAAGATTTGTTTGACAATAGTCAACCAATGTGTAAGGTTCAATATCCTGCAAAATGAATGCATACCAAGTGGCAGAAACATTTTCTGAGTTCCAACCTGCATATAAAATACTGTATTGACTTTGTTAGCAATATAGCTATATTAACACTTCTCACTGGTCAGTCCACAATCAATGCTGCTGCTGCTGCTGGCTGTTGGAGTTGGTCATTCTGATATGTTATCCCACTTCACCCCATGTTGTGTTGATTGATCATAGAGATGGCAAAGATCGACTTGTCATCAGCAATTGTAGTGCTGGTTTGATCTCAACAAGGCTATATCACAAAGGAAAAATAAAAACATTCTTGCAGATGAAACAAAGACAGGAATTTCTTCAGGGCCTATTTCTATGTGGTTTATATCATTCTTTGTACGGAAACCCTTCCCACTTGGAATTCTATCATAACACTTTGCTCAATTTAGTTAAGTCTGGAACAAGGCTTAAGTTGGAGGTTCTCTCTGGCAGCAAGTCATGTGACATTCAGCAGAGTAGTTGTCTCTCTTTGTTTGCTCTCTGGAACTGTCATCTCTGGAATTCTTGTTGGAAACTGGTTGAATCGCCCAAAGTGTTCTGCTTATATCAACTTTTAATTAAAACTTGCATGAGGAGGTTGATGTGGTTAGGGGACCCAGTGTTTCCCCTATCTTTCACAAAGAGCCCTTTGTTGTTTGGAAAAACTTATATCTCCAAATTTGGGGAGGTCCCTTTTCCTATGAGCCGTGATCACAGGTGTCAATCCACTCTGATAACTCTTTCCTTCTCTTATTTGTGTCTTGTACCAACACCTCGCAATGGGTGTAGGCAATTCCTCCATCTTCCTCCTCCTCTCTTAGTATCTCATTTAAGCCTGTTGCTTTGGCTGTCTTTGACAAATCTGATTTTCAAACTGAGTGGCATGGCTTAGCTTCTGGTGATTAATTAGAATTATCATTTTAATTTCTTGTCAGCAAATTTTCCCAGACTGCTCTTGTTTATACAATCAGAAATTTACCAGCTGTTTCCTTCGGTCAGCTTATCTCCATATCTTGTGAGGGTCATTGCACTTTAAGAACCCAGGGTTAGGTCCTTACATTTAGAAATTCTATTTTCTTGATCTGTATACAATTTCCACTTTTATAGGTGGAATAAATCAGCTTCTACTTCAAAATTACCAAATATTATATCCCAATTGACCTCTTGCAAAATCAGGAGACATGTTTTCGTAACTACCACTTTAAGCAGCACCATCAATCATCTGTCAGACCAGCTTCCTCCAGATGGTCTTCTTGGCAATATCAAAATAACAAAGTCGTTTTCTTCAAACCCTGTCTACTTAAAAATAAACAGACTTTTAAAATTAAAAGAAATCTCACTTCTTTCTCCCGGTCTATTTATCATTCTATTCTTAACCCTTTTATCTTGTTCCAAGCTTATATTTTTAACTCTTTTCTTTCTTTTTGCCAGTGTCACATAGTGGCAAAATATTTTGAAAGCTGAGCAAATATGTTAATCTTTGTTTGCAACTATCAATGTTTTTCCACTTATCTCTGTTCATTATTTATTTTGTCATTTAGCTCAGTGTTTTATGTCTATTAATATTAATATAAATATGAGTGTGTTTCCCATTCTCTGCTTTGGTGTGTTTCTGTCTTTTTAGCTTAATGCACTTTTTGACTTTCTTTTCATATCAGTGCATCTTCTGTCTCCTTCTCTTGCCACATTTTTTCTTTTGCCATGTTTTCTGTCTTTCTTCTTGTCTCAGTGCATTTTTTTTCTTCTTGTCTCAGTGTATCTTTTGTCATTTTTATTGTCTTGGCATGTTTTCCATTATTCTTTGTGTCTGAAGACATTTTCTATCATTCATCCTATTTGAATACATTTTCTATCCTTTTTTCCTGTCTTGTCATATTTTTGGTCATTCTTCCTGTCTTGGATCCTTTTCTGTTATTCTTCCTGTCTTGGATCCTTTTCTGTTATTCTTCCTGTCTTGGATCCTTTTCTGTTATTCTTCCTGTCTTGGATCCTTTTCTGTTATTCTTCTTGTCTTGGCAGGTTTTCTGTCATTCTTCCTGTCTTGGCAGGTTTTCTGTCATTCTTCCTGTCTTGGATCCTTTTCTGTCATTCTTCCTGTCTTGGATCCTTTTCTGTCATTCTTCCTGTCTTGGATCCTTTTCTGTCATTCTTCCTGTCTTGGATCCTTTTCTGTCATTCTTCCTGTCTTGGACATTTTCTGTTATTTCTCCTGTCTCAGCATGTTTTTTTGTTTTTCTTAGATCAGTGATGATAAAATTCAGAAATTTAACAAAATGAATTTTAAATCAAAGAGAAAAATCATTAAGAAATTATATTCATATTGAAATGCAATTTTTTTAATGAAATTTCATTGTTTTTATTACTAAATATAACTTGCTATAACATTTAGAATTTGTATCATCAAGAATATAACCAAATTCAGATACCAAGCGAGACCCAGCTACTACCAAGCGAGACCCAGCTACTACCAAGACCACATTTATTAAAATTCAATCTTAAATTACTACAATTTATAATATATAGTTTATTTAATCATATAAAACTGAAACCATATTTTACAAAATATGAAGCTGAGAATCATAAGATAAACTATTTTGCCGAACCAGTTGAAACTGGATATTTGGTTGTAATTTCGTCGCAAAGTCACAATTTGGTTTCTTTTACTTTAAATATGGTTTTAACTGAGTCCTCATTTTATTTTTCAGCATGTTCTTAAAAATTAATGCCTTCTTCAGTTGTGTCCATAATTGAGGTAGCTAGCATGGAAAAACTGTTTCTTTCAAATAAAAAATTCTGAAAACCCTTAATGTCTGAAGATTGATTTCACAAAACAGATTGATGTCAACATCAAATGGTGGCAGTCTGATTCATGGCCGAATTCAGCCTTAATGTCTAAAAATTGCATTCAAGCATGAAACAGACTGATGTCAACATCTAGTGGTGTCAACGTCCACACTTTTTATATGTAGATAGGCTTTCTATCTATTATACCTTATGAGCACTTTTACCATATAAATATATCCTACCTTAAAAATAAAACTATATTTTATCATATATATCCCTGATGGTAGTGGTACTTTCTAATGATTCACCAAATATCTGAGAAAAAAACCCTCCATGTTACCTTCAATATATCTCATACCAACAAACAGTCTTGCTGTTCCTTGCTGTAGATCCATCCATCAGCATTCCAAATTTCCTTGATTTTAACTTTAATCTATTCTCTGACATTTTTATTCATCTCATTTATATTGTTGCAAACTCTTTTGTTACTCAAAATGGTTTTGAGAAAAACTAAAATTGCTGGTCTAATTAAATTTTCTCCTATAGTATGATATTCCTGTCTTTTCGCAACTAGTCAAGATATTAAATAACTAACTTTGAGTGTGTTTATTGGTTGTTCTTCTAGAAACCAATGAATTAACTGCTGTCAATTTTCAAACTTTATTTCTAATGAGTCAAAATATTCTGATTTTTATAATCACTAGAATTCCAAATTCCTGCAATGCTTGAGTTTCAAATACACAGATTGACTGAGATAAAAGAAGAAACCTAAAAAATGTAATATATTTTTTTTCTTAGTTTTTACTAATGAAATACTTTATCCTAGAATGCTCATAGTCTAAATTAAATGGTGGGAAGACATTTCTTGGACATTTAATAAAAGGGGTGACTGGAATAAGGATGTCTTGGGTGGATTTTTTTTCTTAGTTTTTACTAATGAAATACTTTATCCTAGAATGCTCATAGTCTAAATTAAATGGTGGGAAGACATTTCTTGGACATTTAATAAAAGGGGTACCTGGAATAAGGATGTCTTGGGTGGGTTTTTTTTCTTAGTTTTTACTAATGAAATACTTTATCCTAGAATGCTCATAGTCTAAATTAAATGGTGGGAAGACATTTCTTGGACATTTAATAAAAGGGGTGACTGGAATAAGGATGTCTTGGGTGGATTTTTTTTCTTAGTTTTTACTAATGAAATACTTTATCCTAGAATGCTCATAGTCTAAATTAAATGGTGGGAAGACATTTCTTGGACATTTAATAAAAGGGGTGACTGGAATAAGGATGTCTTGGGTGGATTTTTTTTTCTTAGTTTTTACTAATGAAATACTTTATCCTAGAATGCTCATAGTCTAAATTAAATGGTGGGAAGACATTTCTTGGACATTTAATAAAAGGGGTGACTGGAATAAGGATGTCTTGGGTGGATTTTTTTCCAGAAAAATTCATTGTAGCCTCTCTATTTGAAATTGAGAAGGACATAAAATCTTGCATGAAATCAGACAGATCTGCTATGGGGAAATTTATATTGACCACAGAGTGGTATGTGACAGTTGAGTGTTTGTTCAAGATCATGAGTGTTCAGGGAAAGTAATACTGATTTAACGTGTATCTTTTGCCAGTACTGAACATTCATACAATCAACTGATATATCTGTGCGGGATTAGAGCATCACTATACATCACTCTTTCCGGCCAAACACCACCAAACCATAACATACCCGCCACTATGCTTAATTGTCGGAACCACATATTCATCATTCAGTCTTTCTCCTGGTTTTCTTCTCACATACAATCTGCTCTTACTACCAAGAAAGTTCAAATTTGGACTCATAATAGGAAACTAGAGAAAGACGGAAAAATAAAAGCAAATACACTTTAGTTACTGAAATTTCATCTTTCACTTATATAAAATATCTCATTATAAGGAGTTTTTTTTTAACTAGAATTTTTTTGCAACCTATTGATGCATGTTGAGGTCCTCACATTATTTTGTATTGTTCAAGTTATCACTAACATTTTTTGTTGAGATTTACAAACTGTTTTTTTCAATTTCACAAACCAATCGATGAAATTTGAATAAGCTGATTTGTTCTGAAAAATACTTTGACAAAAACCTACTTTATGGTTTAATAATTTCTTTAATTCAATTTAATGTTATAGGACTTCATTTTAAACAAAAGTTTTTAAGAAATTTTTTTTTTTCTTTTCAACAGTGAAGAATAAAATCTTAGGATTTCTTACTCTTGAGCATGTGTAAATATTTCTTTCTGGAGCCAAATTCCAACTTTTGAATCACTTGGCCTTGTGATTTGTTTATAGTTCCCATAAACACAGGGTGAACTGGAAACTGCATTCTTATATATATATATATAAAAAGATATGCAAAAAAAATATTGCCTTTATATTAAATAAATACTTATATTAATCATTAAATTGTGGGAATATTTTTTATGCTAAATAATAAAAATTTAATTTCCCCCAAAACATTAATGAAAACTTATTGTACTAAGCTACACACCCTAGTGTTATAATAAGCATTTGGTTGCGAAGGAAACGAATAATAGGGATTAGGTTTTTGGACATATATATATCAGGTGTTGTACAGAGATGTCAAAAATCAGTGAAAAGTCAATTTCTTCTGCTGATTGGCAGGATTATGATCAGGTGTAAGAGTAGCACCAGAGTTGACCTATTTCTTGTGCTAGTTTGACTGAGGATATGGTCGTTTGCACATGCTGATCAATCGAGGTCAAGGTAACATTGGATGGGTGTAAATGGTAAGCCTGTTCTATGAAACGGAGGCTGTGGTGATAACTGCAAAAGGAATGCCTGCAGCAAGTCGTGTACGTCAAGGTGACGGTGGTAGGTGATGAGGTTGGTGTAGCTGGTGGATTGGCATGGCTGGTAGGTCTGTTCTATGAAACAGGGCTGTGATGATGACTGCAGTGGGAATGCCTGTAATGAGTCAGTATGCTGAGGTGACAGCTGTGTTGCTGAGTTGGTGTTGAAGCTGGATAGTTGGCCACTGTAGTGTGTCAGGTTTGCTGACATAACAGCGTTAGTGATGATGAAGGCTTGTAGCTGGGTGGTGATGACATTGAGATGCTGTTCTGGATCAATGTGTGGAAAGTTGGGTGAGTTTTCAATCCCAGGAGTGGCAATGGTCGTGACTCTAGCAGCAGCAGTGCCCTGCATGTTGGCTGAAGGCCTCCTGGCCTGCAACTGCCCTGGTTGTTATTGGAGACAGGCTTTTAAGCAGATCTGGTAGTCCCCAGGGGCATCTCCTTTTCTGGCAGGAACGTTCATGATTGGCCAGTGTTGCTTTCATTGTTGGAGCTTGCTTTGTGGAGCAGATATGATGCTTGGAGTCTACGTGCAAAGAATGACTTTTTTATTTCATTCCCTGCCTTCATGGCATTCATATCCGGCCAGCATGAAGAATGAATCAGAAAGAGATCTAATTGCAATGGAGTATAACATTAGTAAAACAAACTGTACTTTGTATCCCCTTACCTCTTTGCACTAAATTTGGTTTTGATTGGTCAACATATGGTTATTTTAGAGGTTGTGATGGACGGACTAACGGAAGTCACAGAATTTTATATATAGATTTCACAAAGCCACTAAGACAAAAGGAATTACTTAGAGTGAAAGAATCTGAAAAAATCATTATTAAGGAGAGAGGACAACAAAAGAAAAAGGAAACGGATGATAAGGATTGCCATTGCATTTCAGTTTCTGAAGGTTAATCGTAAATGAAATGCTAAAAGCCAGAACTGAATTCCACAGAAAAGTGTGAGAGAAGAAACTGTTAGTATAGAACTTACAGTTACATTTAGCCATTTCAAGTGTAAAATGATGAGACTTAGCTACCAATCTAGTACTGTGCTTAATTTCATAAATTCAAAGTACCAAAGAGGAAAGGTCATCAGTACTATTATCATGAAAATGTTTCCGTTTCACACTCCTCCCTGGTCTTTTGAACAGGAGTAGGGGTTTATCACTTGTTTTATGTTTAGGATTGAATTTCCAATTATTTCTAAAATCTTCTTCATTCTCTTTCAACCCCGGTAGACCCATTGCATCTTAGTGGACTTCTCACCTAGTTTGGTGTGAATTGATTAAAAAAACAAAAGAAAATTATAGAAAAAGGCACTAGAAAATTATGTTATGGCAGCTGGAAAATGACTGAAGCTGAAATGCCAGGTCAGGACCAATAATATTGAAGATACTTCTTTGGATTTTGCTGAGAATCCCTAGATACACAGCAGAATCACCAGATCAGATGTGACAGTAATATTTAATACATGGATGAATGGTAGATTTATAAATGCGCAAGATGGATTCTGGTGAGAAGAATTGTCTGACATGCCACTGGGAACGAACTTTCCTAGCACCCTCAAGAAGATTCTTCCCTGATCACTTCAATCATAGCCTGTTTGAGTCTAGGATCAACCATTATCTTCCACACATATCCCCATAAACTGTGCCTCTTACTCTGTAATCTTCTACTTTGAGTGGCTCTTGGGTCTTTTACAAGGTGAACATCATTGTAAAAACAAATGATCTAACATATAATCATTCCACTTCATGTCAGTGAAAGCAAGACTGTAGTGATGATATAGAGTAAATATATTATATTTACATATTTTTTGTGATGTACGGTGGCCATTAATAATTAAGTATAACTCAAGACTCAATGTTAAAATAAAACAGTATTTGATTACAACTGAAAATAAATACTTAACAAGAACAAAGAAGTAAAAGTTAACTAAAGATAATTAACCATTTCAGTGAATACCTTGTTAGTAGCGCAGCTCGGCTTAACGTCTGGTAAATTCAAAATCAAAACCCAAATCATCGATGCACAATAATTCACACTAATTCAACTGGATAGTTCCACTCAATAATCACCTCAGTCAGTAGCCTGACACTGCTATTTATACACCTGGTGGAAAACATATATTCATAAGTCCAGAGTGTCATGCTTGAACATCGGTGTCAGTAGTTATTCATTTTCTTCCTGTGTGACAATATCATATTTATCTTTAAATTAATTAAATTTTATATTTATATTAAAATCAAATTATCAGCTGAACCCTCAATTGACATATAAATATATAATATAGATTGTGGTGAAAAGAATTTTCTGGAATAATCTTGAATTGCCATGATTTTATATTTCACTTGCAAACATGTCCCAAGGCCATCACGTTGCATTGATTCATTGGCTGTACATTGTTGCATAAAAGGTCACCTTTCATCATGCACTGCAAGTATAAAGCCAAACTTCAAGTTCTTCTCTGGACAATTTTCTTTTGTTAACATTATTTAATTGAATTGTATAAGTAACTTAGTGGTTTTATTGTCTTGCTTGGGGTGAATTGATTAAAAAAAAACGTATTTTGATCATACACTATCATTAGTCACTAAAAAGAATTGTACTAATTCAGACAGACCGTAAATTAATTGACAGGCAATTAGGTCTTATCATTTTACAGTAGAAATTGCTAGATAGTAAGTACTATGCTAACACTTTATTCTCTTGCACTTGTCAATTGGAGATACCAAGCACTCAACAATAATGGAGAAGCTCGAGCCATGGCTCTAGACATCTCTAAAGCATTTGATTGGGTTTGGCATGCTGGCCTTCTTCATAAGCTTCAGGGATATGGTATTCCAGGAGAATTATTTGACTTAATACAATCATTCCTGTCAAACCGTGAAATGAAGGTCATCCTAAATGGGTTCTCCTCTGGCTCCTTTATCATGAATGCTGGTGTTCCCCAAGGCTCTATCTTAGGCCTTACACTGTTCCTGATCTTCATCAATGAGCTTCCCAATGTCATCAGTTCCCAAGTAGGCATCTACGCGGAAGACACCACTATTTACACCTGCCTCAATAGTAAATCTAGTATCGTTGACAAAACTAATCTGGCTGCTGATCTCGAAAAGGACCTCCAATCTGTGGCTGACTGGGGAAGGAAATGGCTTGTAAACTTTAACGCCTCCAAAACAAAACTGCTCTCCTTTATCCACCACAGGGAACCCTCCCTGCCCCCCATCAGAATGGCTGATGCCCAACTCCTCGAGAGTGCCTATTTACGCCTGCTTCGTTTCACACTGTCTACTGATATGATGTGAAATAAATACATTGAATCAATAGCTTCATCTACCACAAGGAAAGTTGGTTCTCTGTGCTGTGCCAGAAAGTTTTTCTCATCTGAGTCCATCATTCAAATCTATAAATCAACCATCCGTCCTTGCATGGAATATTGCTGTCATATATGGTCTGGTGTTCCTGATGTACATCTCGAGGTCCTTGACAAAATCCAGAGATGAATATGCAATGTGATAGGTCCTGATCTGGCATCCAATCTACAACCACTTTCCCACAGACATGTTGTGGCTTCACTCTGTCTCTTCTACAAGTATTTTCATGGCAACTGTTCCAATGAGCTACTTTCATTGGTTCTCAGACTGCATGAATTTAAGCGAGCTACCAGGCTGGCATCTCCGTCCCATCCTTTCACTGTCAAAACGGTTAAATGTAACCATTTCTTCTACTCAAACAGCTTCTTCTCTCACACTTCCCGTCTGCAGCACTCCCTTCCCCTTACTTGCTTCTCTGATAGCTATAATCATCAAATATTCAAGTGTAATGTCAATCGCATCTGAAACACTATGCTTGTTCCCTACCCTTCTTTGTATCCTTTCCTCAAACACGCCTCTTTACTCTTGTTCTCAATCCTCTGTAATCCCTTGTATGCTAGTGGCACTCCCACCTTGCTTGGGGTGAATTGCTTTAAAAAAAAAAAAAACTCTCTCCTGGCTTCTTGCTTCTTTTGATCTTCAAAAATTAAAATTCAATGTCAATTGTTATCTTCTGTTTTCTTGATTCTGTTTTTTTGTTGTTCTCTCTCCTTAATATTATTTTTTCTAATATTCCCTCACACTCAGTAACCCCTTGTGACTTAGTGGTTTTATTGCCTTGCTTGGGGTGAAATAATTCAAAAATATTTAGATGCAATATCAATTTTCATCTGTCTTCTTGAATCCTGTTTCTTTTATTGTCCTCTCTCCTTTTTCTCAAAATATTTCACTCTCAGTAATCCCTTGTGTCTTAGTGGCTTTATTGCCTTGCTTGGGGTGAAATGATACAAACATACAGGTATATTTTTTTCAAGAATTGATTAAACATTTGTTTAAAACCTAATTAAGTCTCATATTGAGAATATAAGACCTAGAAAGAGACATCTTGATAATCATTTAACATATATTTTTTTCAATATCTGTCTGTATTTCTGAGATGAGATATTGTAACTATTTACAATATTTATATTGTTCAGACTATTGTCCTCTTTGTTGTCATTTTCCCAATGTTTCGGCCATTGTATACCCCAGCCTTCTTCAGGATGATTGAAAAGTAACTCTCTATTTTATGTATGAGTGGCCAACCAGGAGTCCTGACTTAAAACACTGTAACTTTTTTGGGGAGGATTGGTTAAAGGAGCAAGTCTACTATACCAAACCATTACTTTGGAAGAACTTGAAGAGATGTTATGTCTTCCACACTACACACGTTCCTGGGTGGCTTGAGAAGTTGGTAGCGAAATCTGGTGTCCATATTGAATTTTAAATAAAACCTGCTTTCCTTTAATATCCATTTCTTGTAAAAATTATAGTTAATAAATAAATTATAAGTATTTTAAAATGAGGAGTTACTTTTCAATCACCCTGTATATTGAAATTTTGAACCATATCTTTTATTTCATCCAACAGGGTAGATTGATCTAGTTCCAGGTACCATGCCTTTCCTGGATTACTTCAACCACCACTTTCATCCACAAGGACCCATGGCCTAGTGAATAAAAGCGTTGGTTGTAGTCATCCAGTGACTTGACCCAAAGAGATTTGAGTCCAATACCTGGTCACAGCAAATGTGAACAAAAACTTAGAGAGTCGAGTTACTAGAAGGGAGATAAATGAAACTGAGACATCCAGAAAAGTCCTGGGTTGTGGGACTAAATAAAGGTTTCAGTTTTAAATTTGAAGATATATCACCTGAAGAAGGCATACAACATTTGAAAAGTTGTGCATATGACAATAAAGATGAAGGCAATAGTCCAAACAATATCTGTTTTTTTTTGTTTTTTTTTCATTTAATCAGCTTTCAGTGAACATTAACATTTTAATTATATGTCTAACCAACAGTCGCCTCTTAAAGAGTCCAGTTTATATCATTTATTATCATGTCACATCTCTCTATCTTGCCGTGTTTATGTCTGCCCACCTCAATCTGTTTGCGGCCATCTGTCCTTTGTTTGAACATCTCAATTGAATTTTGCACTTGGTTATATTAAAACAAAATGCATATATGTCTGTGAAAGTGAGTATATGTTTATGTATTTGTGAGTATCTGTGTGTTTGTGTGCCAGAATTGGATTTGTTCCATTTTAAATGTTTGGGTGTCATCTTACACGATATCTATTTATTCATGAACGTGACTAGCATTGCAAAACTTCCTAAGACCACAAAGTGATCATAGAAATATCCCAGGAAGAACGGTCAGTTGATCTGTTAGAGCCATTTGGAAGGAACATTATCATGAGGGTGGGGGGGGGGAAGAGAGAAAAAAAAAGAGACAAGAATGAGAGAGAGTCTGAATGTTAGAAAAAAAGAAATAGAAATAATAATATTTGGGTGGAGGAAAGAGGAAGAAAAAAAAAGCCTGAAAGAGTAAAAGAGAGATGAAAAAAAAGAGAGAAGAATGAAGAAAGTGTGATGAGAAGAAATG